>PVKB01003542.1:0-194308 GCA_004027205.1 Ctenodactylus gundi | reverse complement strand
AGAGACCCAGACCACAACTATCTCATGGAACTTTAAATGAAAGACAAAGGGAAAGAGGGGGATGGGGGGATGAAGGGAGGGGAGGGGGAGGGACAAAAGGAGAGTGGGGAAAGCCCTTGTCACTTTGACAAGGAAAGTATGTGCACAAAATGCTCAACTCCATTGTAAACCTTAAATTCCGCACTTGTACCTATCAATAAAATGGGGGGGGGGGGAGGAAGTTAGAAAAAACGTGTTTGGTGTAGCTAGGAAAGAGAGGGCACATCCCCAGAAACTGAAAGGCAACCAGCGGGAGGCCAGAAACTCCAAAGGATCATTGAAACCGGAGGTGAAAAAAAAAAATCCCCGCAGTCCAAGAAGCTGCTGCAGCTGGCGGCAAACAGCAGGCAGCAGCGGACAGAGGAAAGCTCCTAGGGACCTGACCACCTGACTGAACGGAGCTGGGAGAGGAGGGAGCCCACAACAATGGGAGAAGAGGCTGTGGGCGGGTCAGAAGCAGCCAACTCCGCACCCACAGATCACAAACAAGGTCCGGACGCCAGAATCTCAGCCCAAGGTAAGCGCGGATCCGGACTAGTGGGAATCATTGGCTGTGGGCGGCCCTAGCTAGCCACAGAAGCACCAACCCACAGGTGTGTGTACTACAAACACAGTGTGCGCTCCCCCTAGAAAAGGTCCCAGGATCCCAGATCAGAAGCGGGTCTCAACAGTCATTGCAGGCAGTGACGTCAGCAAGAGCCATTCTCTTTCCTGGGCATCAAAAACAGTCAGAGGTAGCAGAACCATGGGGAAACGTGGCAATAAATCTTATACAAAAAGATCTGATTCCCCAGGGGAGGTTGCAATGGGTGCTGAAATTGCAGAACCCAAAGACAAGGACAAAATTGATGGTAACCTCTGGGACCAGATAGTCAGTGAATTAAAGCAGGAATTAAAGCAGGAATTAAACCAGGAAGCAAAGCAGGAAATAAATCAGGCAGTGCAAGAACTACAAGAACACTTAGCTAAGCATAAAGCAAGCCCTGAAAAGAAATTAGAGGAGACCAAAGAAGAAATGGGGAAGCACAGCCACAAATCTCCTACAAAAAGACCTGAAACCCCAGGAGATGAAGTCAGGGTAAATAAAGATGAATATGGCAAAAATGATGGCATCTTCTGGGCCCAGAAATTCAGTGAATTAAAACAGGAATTAAAGCAGGAAATCAAACAGACAGCAGAAGAGCTACACCAATACATAGATAAGCAGAAAGCAAGCCTTGAAAAGCAACTAGAGGAGACCAGAGAAGAAATATACCAGAAGATAATGAAGACAAAACAAGAAATTAGAGAAGAACACAACAGAGATATAGAAAAATTGAATGCAGATATTCAGGAAATGAAAAACACACAGGTAATAATAAGCAACCACTTTAAACAACTTCAGGATAGAATGTCAGACCTAGAAAATAAAGTGACTGAGCTGCAACATACAGGCCATGAAGAACACAAAGCAAAGAAAGAAAGTGAATCATTGCAATGGCTGATAGACGATTCAAGGAGAAACAACCTCAGAATTATGGGAATCGAGGAGAAGATTGAAGACAAAACAAAAAGCTTAAAGGACATGTTCAATGAAATAATGGAAGAAAATTTTCCACATCTAAGAAGAGAAATGAACAAGGAACTTTTGCAGGAATATAAAACACCAAACAACTTTGATCACAAGAGATCTTCATCACGACACATCGTAATTAAAATTCTAGAAACCCAACACAAACAGAAAATACTAAAAGCGGTAAGAGAAAAACAGAAGGTGACCTACAAAGATAAACCCATCAGGATAACAGCAGATTTTTCAATCCAAACTTTGAAAGCAAGGAGATCGTGAAGCAATGTTATCCAAGCACTAAAAAAACATAGATGCCAGGTAAGACTGCTATATCCAGCAAAATTATCTTTTAACTTAAAGGAAGAACTTAAAACTTTCCATGACAGAGACAGCTTAAAGGAATTTGCAGCCACTGAGCCAGTATTGCAAAGAATACTTAAAGGAAACTTGGACAGTGAAAGGGAGACCAGTGACACCAATGACCCCAGAGAAAAAGTGACAACAGCTAGAGGAGAAGGGGCTGGAAAAAAAGGTTAGTCATCAGTGAAATGTGAGTAAATAAGATATCAAAGTTAGGAAATTAAGAAATAACTAGATTTGCCTACATGTCTGTCGCTTTAAGTATATTTATGTGGTATAGATTTAAGTTCATTGAATGTAGCAATGTGATATAATTTTAACTTTGTTTTGTTGTAGCAATTCATTTATTAGGTCACCAATGAAAGTTTATCCTAAGGAAACTGACTGATGTAAAAATAACCTTGTGAATGTACAAATATGCACCTTCCAGTATTCAGCTAAGGCAACTGAAATTTATTATTTTTTCTTCTTTCCCAAATTAACTATCCTTTTGAACTACATGCTTATAATTATTTTCTAGTGTGAACTGGTGGGTAAGGCCAGGTTTAACAATAACAACAAAGATGTAGGAAAATATGGAAAAAAACTTTTGGTGAATATCCCAATGAAGGGATTGGTTGGATTCAGAGAGGAGATATTAAGATTTGACTACTGCGAACCCATTAGAGGAATAGGAAGCTGGGGTAGAGTGGTGACTTGAGTGAAATGACTTAGGCACAGAAGATTAATATGTTAAACACCGTATGGTTTCTCGGACTTGGAAAATCCAGAACACGGACATTCTCTGGAACCGTATGAAGTGATAGCCGGAGCCAGGGGAAGGGACAGGAAGGGGGTGGGAGGGTAGGAGACAGGAAGTGATTGTGAAGTCAATGTGATACATATGTGTACGAAACACCCAAATTCATTGTAAATACTATGTATTATATTTGTATATTAATAAAAATAGTGGAGGAAATAAAAATGAATATGCAGCTGAAGCTGGGCCTGGTGGTGAAGACTGTAACTGCCATGTCTTGGGGCTGAGGTAGCAGGATAAGTTCAAACAACCCAGCACAGGCAACTTAGGAAAACCCTGTCTCAAACTATAAAGCAGGAGAGAAGGAGGGAGGAAGGGAGAAACGAAGAAAGGAAGGAAGGAAGGGCGGGCGGGCGGGCTATGTACAGAGGCTCTGTGAATGACCTGGGCTCCAATCCCAGTATCAGAAAAAAAAAAAGGGTAAGCTTCAGTGTCCTAAAATTGTTAGTCCCCAAACATCAGCCAGACTGTGCCAAAAGCTGAAACACACACACACACACACACACACACACACACACACACCCCAAAGCTGAAATCACGTATACAGCACGAGAACTGCCATCTCCTCAACAGCAGGTGGGTACAGTGGTGCATGCCTATAATCCTAGCATTCAGAAAATTGAGTTGGGAAAATCACGAGCTCAAGACCAGCCCAGACTACATACTGAACTGTCTCAAAAACAAAAACAAACAAAAACAAAAGGAAAGAAGCAAAAAAGGAAAGAGAAAAAACATTTTCTTCCAAAACACATGATGAATAATTAAACAAGAATGTATGCACTCAAGTATTCAAAGAATCTTGACAACTATCATTACTATAAAGTTACGTCTTCAGGAAGTTTTAAGTTCAAGAAATTTTAAATTCAAAATTAATATACTTGGTTGAAGACTCACAATAATTACCTTTTTGTAAAAAGACATCAAGTTGATCAGCACAAAAGGCCTTCAGTTCTTTCTCAGGTTTGTCCTTCTTGACCAGTGCTACAACATAGTTGGCTAAGGCAGAAGGATCAGCATCACATCTAGCAGGACAAAGAAAAAACAGAAAGTTTAAAATATTATTTTTCTTTATTTTTACTTTTTTTTTCAGAGACAGGATCTTTCTCTGTAGTCCAGGATGGTCCTGAATTCACTATGGAGCCCAGGCTGGCCTTGGACTCAAGGCAATCCTCCTGCCTCAGCCTCCCAATTGCTAGGGTTATAGGTGTGCTCCACCCCACCCAGCTTTATGTGGTGCTGGGGAATCAAACTCAGGGCCTTGAGCTTGCTAGACAAGCACTTTAACCTCTGCGCTATTCCTTCAGCCTAAAACATTATTTTTAGGTAGTAGTATAAGAATGAAATCACCACAAGCTGGAGGAATAGCTCAGTGTACTCTGGGTTCAATTCCCCAGCACCCCATAAAGTGGGCCTGGTGGGGCACATGCATGCTTCCAGCACTCAGGAGGCTGAGATTCCAGGACTGCTGTGAGTTCTAGGCCAATTTGAGTTATAAAATTGGGTTCAGGAGCAGCGTGGGCCTACAGAGTGAGGCCCTATCTCCGAAAGAAAGAAAGAAAGAAAGAAAGAAAGAAAGAAAGAAAGAAAGAAAGAAAGAAAGAAAGAAAGAGAAAAGAAAATTAAAGAAAGAGAGAGAAAAAAACAGAACGAGAGAGAGAGAGAAGAAATAAAATCATCATTTTGGAAAACCAAAAAACAATAAAATTATTGTTAAAAAGTGACTGCAAACACAGGCAGATACTATGATTAAACACTGTATGTACATTACAAGTGGTATTTCCTCTTTTATTTTCTTTTTGAGACAGGGTATCACTCTGTAGCCCAGGCTGGCTTCAAATTCACAATAATCCTTGTGCTTCACACTCCTCAGTGCTGGGATTACAGGCATGTGGCCCCACACCCAGCTGTGGTGCTGGGGAATTGAAACCAGAGCCTTGCACTTGCTAGTCATTTATTTCTATAACTAATGTGTCTTTTAGTTTTCAAGGTGCCAATTTCAACAAGAAATCCTGAGCAGTTCTACATTTGTTTTCTCAATGATAAAGGTGAAAAAGCATGTGACCCCTAAATTACTGTTTGGCACCTAGCTAACAGAAGTCAGTAACACTCAGTAACACTCTAAAGAGGCAATCCTAAATACATATACTTTAAAAGAAAGCCATATGTCCCTCAGTTAAAATATCTGTTATGGCAGTGGGCACAGATCAGTGGTTAACATGCTTGCCTAGAAAGCACAAGGCCTTAGGTTCAAATCTCCAACCCCACACAAACCACACGTGGTAGTGCATACTTGTAATTGTCATGAGTTCAAGGCCAGGCTAGGCTACAAAGGTAGTACCGGACCAGCCTGAACGATATAGTCAGACCCTGACTCAAAAAAAAAATTAAAATTAAAATGTTACATTTCAGAGAATTATAAAAAGACAAACTGCTAAATCCTTCATTTCTATGTTTAAGACAGAGTCTAACCATGTAGCCCAGGTGAGCCTAGATCTTGAAACCTTCTTCTCTCAGATTACAACCTTCCTGGGATTACAGGCATGTACCACTATGACCAGTCCAAATAGTAAATTCTAAAATGGATACACACAGTCTGAATATTCAAATTTGTTTTAAAAAAAATAGATCTTTAGAGTTCTCACCACACACACCCTCACACACACACTTTCAATTACACAAGGAAATGAATATGCTAATTATATTAGCTCTAGTCAATTTTACAATGTGTATGTGTATCAAAGCATCCCAAATGTAGCTTTTAAGATGTTCCATTTTATTTTTAAAAAATTTTTAAACAGCTGGTCCTGAAGGCACAGATCTGTAATCTCAGCCACTTTGAGAGGCTGAGCTCTGCCTGGGCAACATAACCTTTTTCCAAAATCCAAGAGAAAAAAAAAATAAACAAACAAGAAGGGGATGTGGCTCAGTACAAAAGCCCTGGGCTTGAATGAACACACACACACACACACACACACACTAGATACGCAGCAATTCTGCTTTCAAAAAAAATTACAAACCCCATGCTCATTTTTGCTACTCTATAAAAAGGTTAAGACACAGATGTGTAGGTAGTCTTAATTTCACACAAGAATAAGAAAATATTTGATCAGTGTAGTTCTACATGGATGCTTATAAAGAAATAAAAGAAAAAGTCACATTCCTACCTTTATTTAGAGAGGTCAGGAACAAAGAAATTTAAGAATGGCACAGCGGTTACAACACTTGCCTAGCAAGTGCAAGGTCCCAAGGTCAATGTCCCAGAACCACATACACCGGGTACAGTGGCACGTGCCTTTAATACCCCCACTCTGGAAGTTAAGCAGTAAACTGCCATGAATGAGTCTAAGACCAGCTTTGGTAACACAGTGAGTACAGGACCAGCCTGGGCTTCACAGCAAAACCCTGTCTCAAAAAAAAAGAAAGAAAAAAGAAAAGAAAAGAAAAAAGTTTAGATCCGTTTAGATCCTGGATAAGGATATTCTGACACAGAGGAAAAGAATAGAGAGCCAGGCACGGTAATGCACTCTTACAACCCCAGCACTCTGGGAGGGAGAGGCCAGAAGACTACAACTTCAGACAGCCTGGGCAACTGAACAACTCACTGATATCTGAATCAAATAAAAATAGAGCTGGTAATAGCACAGCAGTTAGAGCGCTTACCTAGTAAGCACAAGGCCTTTAGTTCAATTCCTCAGCACCACATAAACTGGGATTGGTGGCATACACCTGTAAATCCCAGCCCTTGGGAGATGGAGGCAGGAGAACTGTCATGAGCTTGAGGCGAGTCTGGGCTATACAGTTAGTTCAGGAACCATGCTGGACTACAGAGTGAGACCCTGTCTCTAAACAAATAAATTAGTTAATTTATTTGGGGGTTTATTAGTTAATTTATTTGGGGGGTTGGGGATTTAGCTCAGTGGTAGAGCGCCTGCCTCAGAAACGCAAAGCCCTGGGCATTAAACAGTAAAAATCAAATTTTAAAAAAGAGAGAGAAAAAAAAAACAAAAGACAAAATTTAAAAAGACCAATGTATAGAACCAAATGGGTGTGGCAGTGGGAATTGGGGGGGACAGGAAGGGTGTGGGGAGGTCAAAAATGGGAAGGAACTGTAAAGCTGATGTGATATATATGTGCACAAAACACTCAATTTCATTGTAAACATTATGTATCACAAATATGTTAATAAAAATAGTGGGAAAAAAATCTTCAAATTTCAAAGAAAAAAAGAAAACAAATGCCACCGAGGGAAAAAAAAAAAGGTCCAATGTAGCTCAGAACAAAGGCCCTGGAATCAATCCCAAGAAGGGTGAAGTGGGAAGATTGTCATCAATTTAAGGCTAGCCTGGGCTACATAATGAGTTCAGGACCAGCTAGATGACAAAGCGAGACCCTGTCTCTTAAGAATAAAATAAGTAAAAAATTTAAAAGAAAGAATACAGAGAATAAGAATGGCAGAAGATGAGAAGATGGCAATGTTACTTTCTCTGGTGTGATCAGGGCCTTCAAGGATCTCATGACAAGACATGCCTAATGTTGGGTTTCTGTAGAAGGGACAGCTTTTAATACAACCTAATAAAAACTTGTAAACTTTCTTAAAACATGTACATGTAAAAGGAATGTAGAAGAGGTTTCTAGTAAGAAACAGGTGTAACATCCAGTCTACTCGATATAGAGCTTATCAAAGTTTAGCCTTGACAACTCAAAAATAACAAACACTGGAGTTTGTAGAAAAAAAGAAACTCTTCTACACCACTGGTGAGATTGTAAACTGGTACAACCATTATGGAAAGCAGTATATATATTCCTAAAAAAAAAAAAAAAACTGAAAATAGGGGTTCGAGGAATGGCTCAGCCGTTAAAGTGCTTACCTAGCGCTTGCTATGTCAAGCACTAAGTACATGAGTTCTATCCCCCAGCACCACATAAACTGGGCGTGGTGGTGCACATGCCTGTAATCCCAGCACGTGGGAGGCTGGGGAAGGAGGACTGCAGTGAGTCCAAGGCCAGCCTGGGCTCCGCAGTGAGTTCAGGACCAGACCAGTCTGGGTTACAGAGCGAGAATCTGTCTTAAAAAAAAAAAAAAACCTGTAAATAGATTTCCCATTCAACCCAGTTATATCTCTTCTGTGTATCTTTACAAAAGAGTTAAAAGTCATCATACAAGAGCACACTTATGTTTATAACAGTACTACTCACAATACCTAAATCTTGGGAAGTAGCCTGTATGTTCATCATCAGATGTATAAAGATGCAGTATATTTATACAACAGAATATTACTCTGCCATAAAGAAAGACAAATTTGAAACATTAGTGGGAAAATAGAGGAACTTTGAGACCATTATGCTTAATGAAATGAATCAGACACAGGTTAAATATCGCATGCTCTCTTTGAGAAATCCAAACCATAAAAAAGTAAGAGACAGAAGAAAGTATGAAGGTAACTATGTAGAAGGGAAAGTAATGTGGGGAGATAAAGAGGTATAAGGAAGGACTAGGGAAGGGAGGCAAAAACGATCAAGATGTGACATCTCCACATTTATAACTTATATTAAGTTTTAGGAAATTACAGGCAGAATTACAAGCGTGCAACACCACACCTAGCTTATGGGTGCTGGGGAATTAAATCCAGGGCCTTCCACTTGCTAAAGAAGCATTTTAACTACTCCCAACCCTGAAAACTAATTTTAATTGAGATCCATAGATTGCTAAATATACACATTTCAAGAGAGAAAAGGTAGTAGTACACATTTTAAATTATTACTCCAAATCATGTGTGTCCAATCCATGGCCCAACAACATAACCTAATAAAAATTCATAAGCTTTTTAAAGACATTATGATGGACATGTCCAACCTTTCGCCCTTGGGCCTCTTTTGGCCCTGGATAGCTAATAATACAGCCTCACAAAATCATAAACTTTTAACATTATGTAATTTTAAGTGTATTATTCATGATTCAGTCACTCAGTGTTCAAATGCAGAGTATGCAGGTGATAACCAAACACTGTGTAGAGGATACAGTACATTGCTAACTGCCCTCCCCTGCCCACCACATAAAAGCAGTGGTATCAAAATTTGCACACAGGTGCTGGGGGTGTATCTCAATCCAGCACTGTAACCCCAGCACTTGGGAAACTGAGGCAGGAGGATCGTCAAGTATTCAAAGACATGCTGGGATACACAGTGAGTTTAGGTCAAGCCTGGACTAGAGTAAGACTATCTCAAAAAAAAAAAAAAAAAAAAAGAACCCTGCACATAATCAGATATTACAAGCACTTGTGCAACAACAGTGAAAAACAATAGCATTTACTGGTTAAGAGTATTCTGGCCAGCCTACACATGTGTGTGCTGGTAAAGACATGTGTTTACTATTATTTGAGCAGTTATGTAAGGTTTTTAAATTTTTAATAAATGGGCTTATTTCATTTTAATGTTATAACAAAAATATTAAAAGGGAGTTTTGTTACTTATACACACTGACTATAGTACACATTTTTAATGTGGCTCAAGACAATTCCTCTTCATTCAGTGACGTCTTTTTTTTTTTTCAGTGAGGTCTTTAGGCAGCCAAAATTTGGACACTAAAACTCTACCGTCAACTGAACTTGCAAATCTGCAAAGTAAGTGATCCATTTCAGATCAGGTAGAAAACATATCTTTAAAACTAACACTCAGCTGTAATTCCACACAAATAAAATCAATTTCACAGGACATACACTTTTCTAAAGAATATCTACAAGATAAAATTATGTTTCCCAAGCCTCAGCCACTTGTTAACTTTTAGTAAAAATGAAGACTCAACAAAAAATTCCTACAACTCAATATAAATTATAAATAGAAGGCCTAAAAATTTACACCTACAAAGTAATATTAAAGATTTTATAACTATCTTGCCATACATAATTTTTAAAATAGAATCAATTAGAACCACGCATGAAGGCACTTTCTGTTTTTTGAGGCAGTCTCACTCTGTAATTCAGGCTGGTCCTGAACTCACTGTGTAACCCAAGCTAGCCTTAAACTCATGGCAATCCTCCTGCCTCACACTCCTGAGTGCTTGGATTACAGGCAGATTGCACCATCAGCCCAGGACTTGTGCTAGGTAAGCACTTTAACTGCAGTGCTATTCCTCCAACCTCCACAACTATAATCTTAACAACTGTGGAAGGCTGAAGTGGGAGGATCACAAGTTTGAGCTAAATTGGGCAATTTAGCTACCTAATGAGACCCTGTCTCAAAAAATAACAAAAAGGATTGGGTATGTAGCTCAGTAGGTAATCCATAAATTTAAACTCCGTACTGCCAAAAAAAAAAAAGTTACCAAGTAGTGGCATATGCCTATATTCAGGGAGGGTGAAGCATGAGGATCATAGGTTCAAGCTCAGCCTGCCAACTAAGCGAGTCCCAGTCACAGAAAACAAACAAAAAAATCAAATTTTGTTAGGAAAAGCTAAAAGAAATACTGCTATAACAATGCCTTATTTGTAAAATCCTCAAACTGTTCTTTTGCCTCTTTTCATGAGTTCTCAATTGCAGGTATATTATACAGCTGCTCAGCTAGCACAACTTCACAGAAGATTTCAGCTATAACATCAGTCCTAATATCAAAGAGTAAAGCTCCTACCTTTTACCCCAAGCCAAGACACTCTACTAAAAAACTGTAATAGTCTATTTATTTTAGGAAAAAAGCCAAGACTATCTACTTGTTTGACTTTTTCAAATTTACATCTTTCTGAATAGAGGACTTTTTTTGAGACAGGGTCATACTCTGTAGTCTAGGCCAGTCCTGAACTCACTATGTAGTCCAAGCTGGCCCTAAATTCACGGCAGTCCTCCTGCCTCAGACCCCAAGTGCTAGGATTAAAGGCGTGTGCTACCACGCCCAGGTTATTTTTATACAATGCTGGGGAACTGAACACAGGGCCCTGAGCATGCTAGGCAAGTGCTTTGACCACTGAGCCCTGAGACTTATTTTTCGTGTTATTCTACAGTGATCTTTGCTTCAGAGATAAGACAACTAATAAATGCACTACTGAATCACAGAATAAATCTTATGACACTAATATGTGCTCAACAGCTATTAAAAATGTCCACATTCTTTCCCCAGAAATCAAACATGTGGGACACTACACTAAGCAGACAAAGGCAAATACAGAAATACTACTGGCACTCACAGACATGAAAAAAAAGTGTAAAAACAGTTTCAGGTATAGCAAAAAAAAAAAATGTAATAACGTAACCATTTCATTATTGGAGATTTATAAAGTATTAGGCATACAAAGTCAGGTCTGCTGATGCAGGCCTGAATCCCAGCATGACTCTGTTTCAAAAACAAAATTAAAAATGAGGTGAGGATGTAGGTCAATGTGAAAGCACTGGAATCGACCCCCAGTATCTAAATAAATGCTTCTTCTATAACATTGCCAGTTACAGAACTCAAGATACAAAATTTCTGTTTACATTTACACGAAAGTTCACTATAGAAAAGAAACTGAACATAAACATTTACTAGGGGGCTGGGGACATAGCTCAGTGGTAGAGTGCTTGCCTGGTATGCAGAAGGCCCTAGGTTCGATTCCCCAGCACTAGGAATGCTAAAGCAGGAGGACTGCCATGAGTTTGAGGCCATCCTGGATTATATAGTGAGTTCAGGACCAGCCACCTTGTCTCAAAAAAAAAAAAAAAAATCCACAAATAATTTTATTTTCTCTCTTTTCTTTTTCTTAAATGCAACAATAAAGGCCCCATCTCTTAAGTATTATCATATTGGGCCTGATTAAAAAATGTGTAACTGAAACATACAGACAGTTCTCTGATGAAGTTCAAATGGTCAGCAAATACATGAAAAGATGTTCAACATCCTTAGCCTTCAGAGAAATGTAAATCAAAACATCACTAAGATATCATTTATCCTAGTAAGAGTGGCACCTATAAAGAAGTCAAATAGCAATCGATACTGGCAAGGTAAAAAGGAACCCTTTTATAATGTCGGTGGGACTGTAAACTGGTACAACCACTATAGAGGGCAGTATGGAGATTCCCCAAAAGGCTAAAATAAATATTCCATTTGATCCAGAGATACCTCTCCTGGGCGTTTTCAAAATAGCTAAAAGCAACATATAACAGAGACATATATATACCCATATTTATAGCAGCACAACTAACAATAGCTAAGCTGTGAAAGAGGTGGAAATATCCATCAACAGACCAATACATATAAAAACTGAGCTGTATGTACAAAAAAAATACTATTCTTCTATAAAAACAGATAAACTTGAGGCTTTTGTAGGTAAATGGACACAACTTGAGACTATCATACTTGGTCAAGTGAGTCAAACTCAGAGGTAAAAAATATCACATGATTTCTCTAATATGAGAAACCCAAAATACAGGTAATTTCTAGAATTAAATGGGTGTGACAATGGGAGTAGGGGGACAAGGGATGGCATGGGAGGGTCAATAAGGAAGACGAGAAGGGATTGTAATGTTGTTGTACACGTATGTGGGCAAAATCCGCAAAAAAAAAAAACCACTATCACATTGGGGATTAAATTTCAACATACAGGGCTGGAGATGCAGCTCAATGGTACAGTACTCACTCGCCTAACACGTATGAAGCCACAGGTTCAATCCCTAGCACTACAAACTTTGGAGAACATCAGCATTTATAGTACTTTCATTTTATCCTTAGTTAATGAAGAGTTTCATGAAAAAATACAATAGGGAAGAAATAACCCAAGATTTGGAGGAAAGTATATACATACATCTGTCAGTTGCCAGGACCAATTTGATATGAGGTCTACAGACAATATAGCAGTTGTGATCACTAACTAAATATACACACAATTAGACAACTAAAAAATTTTTTTTCTGGAGCTGGGGATGGAACTTAGGTCCTAATATATACTGAGCAGGCACCTGCAGGCACCTGAGATGTATCTCCCTTCTAATCTTACTTTTCTAATTGTCAACCAACATAAATGTAAGTGAGAATATTCTTTTGCTTAAGCATTTACTATTTATTAAGTGGCAAGCATTTTGTTTAGTAACGACTGCAATACAGACCTTGCCCTTTACTCACATGGCCAAGAAATGGGTGTGAAATAAATAATTACAACACATAACAAATGGTATAAAAAAGACTAATGACAGAGAGTAATGACACTATGAGAGGATGACAGAAGACAGTGGTAGAAAACAGGTCTATAAAAGCAGCTTCTGGCTTCTAGACTATAGCTTTTGGGCCAGGAAGAATGAAGTCAGATATATTTAGGAGGCCGACCAAGGACATAACAACAAATATTTTCTTAACTTAGTAGAGTAAGACTTGCCAATAATTCTTCTGGCCAAGTGAGTCTTTTATATGAAGCCATGGACAGTCCCCTTAAACAAGTTTCACAGCACTTTAGAGGCACATAAATTCTTTAAAGCCATTACCATACTTTAGAAAATCATCTGTACTTCCCAAAAAAATATATACATATTTTTGGAAACAAGGTTTCATTCTATAGTCCAGGCTCGTTCTGAACTATGTAGTAAAACTGATAGCAATGTGATATGTAAATTTAAAAATTAAAAAAAAAGAAGCGCTGGAGGAATAGCTCAATAGGCAAGCGCTAAAGTACCTGAGTTTGATTCCCCAGCACCGCATAAACCAGGCATGGTGGCACACTCCTGTAATACCAGCACTCAGGAGGCTGAAATAGGATTGTTTTGACTCCAAGGCCAGCCTGGGCTCTACAGTGAGTTCAGGACCAGCCTAGGGTATAGAGCAAGACCCTGACTCAAGAAAAAAAGCGGTGAGAGGGGGAATCCAAATATAAAAAACTAAAACAGCAAAATCAACAAGTGATGATAGGAAACAGGGAAGTAGACCATGTGGGAGTGGGAAGGGAATCTGGGGAAAGAGGGAGATGGGAGGGCAAAGTAAGAAAGTTTAAGATGTGATAGGTACATGCACCGATTCTCCACGTGGAATGTAATTATTATGTGTCAGGCTCTAATCACTGGAGCTATGTCCCCAGCCCAGTACTTCTCAATCTTAACGATGTATCATCAAAATATTCATTATCCTTAGTAGCTTATTTATCAGTCAGATCTAAAAACTGCTAGATGATGACTATTTTCCTTGCATTTGAAGTAATTTAGAGATTACTAACCAGATTTAGTAAGGATTTGACAAGGATTTCAAACTTATAGTAGTATGTAAACTCTACAGTTCAACCAAAGTATATCTGCCACGATCACTGAAAGAATATGAACCAACACATCATCTTAGTGAACCTTACTGGTACCTTTCCCATCATATTCCAAGATGATAACTTATCCAATCTCTTAGAACAATATGGCCATATCTCACAGGAACTGAACATGAAGCCTATGACTTACACTAGCAATTCCTGTTCCTACTTACACAATCTACGTGCTCAGTCCTGCACAAAACTGATTAATAGCTGTTCAGCTAGGGCTAGCAGCACAGGCTTGCAATCCCAGAACTCTAGGAGGTTGAGACAGGAGGACTGCAAATTTAAGTCAAGACTCGCTCAAAGTAAGTATGTTTTAAAGTGATGCTCAATATTTATAAGCAAAATACTTCTGCAGTAATTTTAACATATTTTCATATTTTATAAAACATAAAATTAGGGTTGGAGGAATGGCACAGCAGTTAAAACGTTTGCCCAGCAAGCACACATCCCTGAATTTGATTCCCCAAAAACAAACCCCAATAAAATCCAAAAAACCACCAGAGTAAATTTCTTGAGGCAGGCTTTGTATGCTCCTCAGTAAGTGCAGAAGTACGTCTTGTTAGTAGATATAAGCTGGGCATCCTGGCACATGACTATAGTCCCAGCACTTGGAAGGCTGATGCAGAAGGACTGCCATGAGTCCAAGGCCAACCGGGGCTCTATAGTGAGTTTGGGACCAGCCTGGGCTCCAGAAAAAGATCCTGTCTCTAAATAAATAAAAATACACACATACATACTATAAAATTTATAGTATAGAATTAAACATACAAAGCACTTTCTATAGTATGCATCCTTAATGTATGTGTAAGCAAAAAACTAATTATGATTAGCTCTGTTTAGGAGAAAAAAAGGTTAATTCCTTGAAAATCACAGGTAATCAGATAAGGAACTTGAAACTAAATGCCCTGATTCAAACAACGATGCGCTATTAGAACACACAGATGACACTGTCCAAGTTTACAAATGCCACTGCTCTTTTTTTTTTTTTTTTTTTTTTGAGACAGGGTCTTGCCCTGTAGTCCAGGCTGGTCCTGAACTCACTATGTAGCCCAGACTCACCTCAGACTCACAGCCTTCCCCCTACTTCAGACTCCCAAGTGCTGGGATTACTCTAAAACATCTACCAAGATAAATTTTTACAATACCCCACACAAGAAGCAACAAATGTCAAATATAGATATAGATAGATAGTAAGGGTCTTTTGGGGTTTGAGACAGGGTCTCACTCTGGGCTCAGACTGGTGCTGAACTGACAGTTATAACCCAGGCTGGCCTTGGATTCAGGACAAACTGCCTGCCTCAGCTTCCCAAGTGCTGGAATTACAGGTGTGCACCACATACCCAGCTTCATGTGGTGCTGGAGAATTGAACTCAGGGCCTTAACTGCTGTGCCATTCCTCCAGCCTCTAAATAAAGATTAAGTTTTAAAATGGATTAGCATAATATGTTTTGGTATAAAAGAAAACTCCATTATGCTGAAGAAACTGAAAAGGACATGAGAAAATGGAAAAACATCCTCTATCCCATTTTTGGATAGGCAGAATTAATATCATCAAAATGGCTATACAGCCAAAACTGATCCACAGAGTCAAAACAATTCTTATTAAAACACAAAACTTTTTTTTCACAGAACTTGAAAAAAACAATCCTTAAATTCATAGGGAACCAAGAGACCCAAAATAGCCAAAGCAATCCTAAGTAAAAAAATAAAAGCAGGTGGCATTACAATTCCAGCTATCAAGTCACATTACAAGGCAACAGTTACAAAAACTACATGGCAATAGTACAAAAACAGACAGCTGACCAATGGAACAGAACCGAGAACAGAACAGAGACAACTTCTGAACTATCCTCGTTACCTGACCTTTCATAAAGGGGCCCAAAACATACCCTGGAAAAAGGACAGTCTCTTCAACAAATGGTGCTGGGAGAATTGGTTATCTGCATGCAGAAGAATGAATTTAGACATACACCTATCACATGTACCAAAATCAAATCAAAATGGATCCAAGACCTAGATATTAAACCAGAAACACTGAGCTTACTGGAGGACTACATAGACAAAAATTTAGAAGACATAGGCGTGGGCAAGGACTTTCTTAACAGGATACCTGATGCAAAAGAAATAGCCGACAGAATCAAAAAATGGGATTATATCAACTTAAAAAGTTTCTGCACAGCAAAGGAAGCTATCAACAAAGTGAAGACAGAACTCTCAGAATGGGAGAATAAAATTTACCACCTACACCTCGGACAGGAGGCTAATAACTAAAATATATACGGAACTGAAGAAAAATACCTTCAATATCAAAGTCCCAATTAAAAAATGTACAACTGAAATGATTAGGCAGTTCTCAGATGAAGAAGTTCAAAAGGCCAGCAAATACATGAAAAGATGTTCAACATCCTCAGCCTTCAGAGAAATGTAAGTCAAAACATCACTAAGATGTTTACCGTAGTGAGAATGGCACATATCAAGTAGTCAAACAGCAATTGATGCTGGCGAGGTGATAGGTGAAAAGGAACCCTTTTATAATGTTGGTGGGACCATAAACTGGTACAACCACTATGGAGGAAAGTATGGAGATTCCTCAAAAGGCTGAAAATAAATATTCCATTTGATCCACTGATAACTCTTCTGGGAATCTTTCCAAAAGAGTTAAAAGCAACATATAACAGAGATACATGTATACCCATGTTTAGAGAAGCACAACTACCAATAATTAAAACACTGAAGATGCTGAAATATCCATCAACAGATCAATGGATATTAAAACCGTGGGATACGTACACAATGGAGTACTACTCTTCCATAAAGACAGATATGAGGCTTTTGTACAGAAATGGACACAACTTGAGACCATCATGCTTAGTGAAGTGAGTCAATCTCAGAAGGTTAAATATCTCACGGTTTCTCTAAGATGAGAAACCCGGGAGACAGGCATTTTATAGAACCAAATGAGTGCTATAGCAGGAGTCAGGGAGGATGAAGAAAAGAAAAGAAAGTCCAAGGTGGATGGGACTATAATGTTGATGTGATATGTATGTATACAGAATACTCAAGCTCAATACAGCCATTGTATAATCACAGATATACATATACAAAATGGGAGAAAAAACATGTTGTGGTAGAAATGCAAGTCTATTACTAAAAGATGCTAACTGAATTTTTTTTCTTTTGAGATAGAATATCACTACATACATAGCCCAGATTGGTCTTACACTTGCGTGAACTTTTCCTAAACTTGGAAATTTCTTCAGTGATTCATTTATCTCTCAGATGTATTTATAACCTTATTTTTAAGGGACTCACATACTTAAAATGAGTGGTCATAGCCAGAGGTGGTGCTGCATTCTGGGAAGCTGAGACAGGAGGATCACCAACTCAAGTCCAGCCTAGGCAATTTAGCAACTTTATGAGATCCTTTCTCAATGTCTCAAAATAAAAAATAAAACAAGGCTGTGGATACAGCTCAGAGCAAAGGCATTGGGTTTCAACAAAAATGAAAAAAAAAAAGGTGGTCATTTCTGGTGGAATGAAACCACCACATTTCCAAATTGTGGAGTTACCCTTATAAGTCTCCTTGATTGGAATAAGTAGACTATTTGGAAGACGGGTAAAAGATAAGAACTTCAAAAGATCTCTTATCTTAGTCTGTTCATAAGCCTACAAGGGGTGGGCCGTGTGGCACAGGTCTGTAATCCCAGCACTTGGGAGGCTGAGTCAAGAGGATTGCTATGAGTTCAAGGGCAGCTTGGGCTACATAGTGAGTTCAGAACTAACCTAGACTACAGAGTAAGACTCTGTCTCAAAAAAAAAAAAAAAGAAAGAAAGAAAGAAAGATGCTGGAGAGATGTATATAACTCAGTGTGAAGACCCTGGGTTCAATCATTTAAAAATTTAATTAACTATAAATTAAACTAAATGAGCAAATGAAAGAGGAATCATGCATACAGCTGCTACACTTGTTTTATAGCCTAGCCACTGCCACTACAATATCCGAAAACCTGACAACTACTCTGATAGGCTATGTTGTAGCAACATGTCAATCACCCTGAAAATGTTCTGGAGTCTGAATACAAAAAAAAGTAAATTTACAAACACTGTGCACTTTTGCATATCATTCATTACATCTTAGGATCTCTAAACAAAAAATAATCTCCCAAGACAACATTACCAGTAATAAAGATATATTTAATATTTGCATTTTCTATGTTCTTATAAATACTTCCTTCCAAAACAAATTTAAAAAACAAGCATTTTTATTTTGTAGGCCTAGAAGAGCCATCTACATTGTTAAAATATAAGTAGTGGCTTTAGGTTAGTTAGCTGAATGGATGGACTCCGATTGATTGTGGTAGCTGAGGAAATCAGAGCCTTGACATGCAAGCCAGGACCTAGCACACTATCATTGAGCTACATCTCCAGCCCATGTCTTTTTTTTTTTTTTTTTTTGGTGTGTGTGTGGTGGTACTGGGGATCCAGCCCAGGCCTTCACACTGAGCTATGGTTTTATTTTTGACTTCGAGACAAAATCTTATTATGTAACTAAACCACCCAGACTGGGCTCGAACTTGCAATCCTTCTGCTCCAAAGTGAAGGAATTATAGGTCTGTGTCACAAACTGGGCTCTTTTTTGGAAACAGGTTGCATGAACATCCAATCATCATACTCATGAGCAGAAGGATCTCTCAAGTCTCCTTTAAAAAAAAAAAAACTTTAAATGAGGGGGAAAAAATTCTGATGTATGCTTTAAAAATAATTTGCATGGAGGAACTAAAAACCATATGTGATTTTCTTTTCTTTTCTTTTTTTGGCACTACTAGGGATTTAACCTAGGGTCTATGCTATAAGTTACAACCCCAGCACCCTTTTATTGTTATTTGAAACAGGACAGGATCTCACTAAATTGCTAAATGGCTCAGAGTGGGCCTAAACTTGAGATTCTCCTGCCTCATCCTCCCAAAGTGCCACCCGGCCAGCATGATCTTTTTTTTTTAAACAGGGTCTCACTAGGTAGTCCAGCCTGGTCCTGAACCAACAATATAGCCCACGATGGCCTTGAACACACAGCGATCTTCCTACCTCAGCCCCCCAAGTGCTGGGATTAGATTTACATTCACCACAATCGGCATGTGGTGATAAGGAACCAAACTCAGAACCTTGGCTTGCTAGGTAACCAATCACTCTAAATGCTGAGCAACGCCCCCAGCCAGACCACTTTAAAATACGACTTTTATGAGGCTGAAGGAATAGACTGGCAGTTACAGCGTTTGCCTAGCAAGTGTAAGGTCCTAGGTTTGATTCCCCAGGACCACATAAATTGGGAGTGGTGGTACACGCCTAAATCCCAGCATTCAGGAGGCTGATGCAGAAGGAGTGCTGCATGTTCAAGGCCAGCCTGGGCTACAGGTGACTTCACAATCAGCCTGAACTACATAGTTAGACCCTGTCTCAAAAAAATTGAACAAAATAAAACTTTTACTTACGAAAATTACACTAGTTAGTCCAGTCAAAAAAAAAAAATCTAGTGAAAACACCCTTAATGGCTGGCCTGGTAGCAAAGACCTGTAATCCTAACAAATCCTAACACTCTGGGAGGCTGAGGCAGAATACTCAAATTGCAATTTCAAACCCAGCAAGCAACTTAATGAGACTCTGCCTGAAAAAAACAATAAGCCAGGCTTGGTGCTGTTCAGCTGTAATCCCAGCCCTCCGTAGGCTGAGGCTGGTGGCCTGAGGAGAGTTCAAGGCCAGCCTGGGCTACACAGTGATTTCAAGATGAGCCTGGACTACAGAGTGAGAGTCTGTCTCAAAAATAAGAATAGAAATAAAAATGAAAGCCAGGCATGGCAGCAAGGCTGAGGCAGGAGGTTACTGTGAGCCCAGGGTTAGCCTGAGCTATAGAGTAAGTTCAGGAACAGCCTGGGCCACAGAGGGAGACCCTGTCTCAAAAAATATAAAATAAATTAACTAATTAATTAATTAAAATGAAAATGGGCTAGGGATATAGTTCAGTGTAAAGGCCTCAGGCTCAATCTCTAGTATCCCCCCTCCCCTAAAAAAATAACCCAACACACCCTTAGAAATAGGAAGTTCCTACTCAAACAAAATTTTGACATTAAGGGAAAAAAAAATCACCTGGAGTAAAACATTTATGGAGCTTAAAAAAAAAAAAAAAGCTGTGAGCTGTGCCTTGTGGGTCAGGCCTATACTCCTAGCACTCTATGAGGCTGAGGCAGAATTTCAAATTCAAGCCCAGTCTGGGCAATTTAGTGACTTAGTGAGATTCTGTTTCAAAATAAAAAATAAAAACTAGGGCTACAGTTAGTTCAGAGAGAGTGTAGACTACAGAGTGAGACTGACCCCTGCCTCCATCAAAAAAAAAAAAAAAAAAAAAAAAAAAAACCCTCAAACTTCAAGTCAGAATAAACCAGCCAACAAACTAAAAAATGGGCTGTGGATGAGCTCAATGAGAAGGTTCTGGGTTTAATCTCCAGTACCACAAAAATAAGTAAAGTCACTAACTAATGTTAAAAGTTGTTACATACCACCCAAGACACAAACTATACATTCAATAATTTATAGGTCTCTACCAACGAAAACCTCAGCTTCTATAGAAACCTGACCAAAAATACAGCAACAGATTAGGTGGACATGGTAGTGCACACCTGTAATCCCAGCACTCACAAAGCCAAGGCTGAAGGAAGGCTGTGAGTTCAAGGGCAGCCTGGACCACATAGTGAGTTCAAGACCAACCAGCCTGGACTACAGAGAAGACCTTGTTTCAAACAAACAAACAAAAGCAACACAAATAGTTGCACAGAATAATTTTTCATTTTAGTAACATAAAGACAATTAATTTTAACTACAGACTTTTTAATTTTTCCAGTGTCTTCCACATATCAATTTTACTAAATTCACCTCATTTCTAACCCTCACATTACAATCTATTTCCATCTTTATGTCCCAAAACTTTCTACGGTAGAAAAGAGGCACATTCAATGGTCCCCTCTCTTCTACACAACTTCCAAGATTATCCAAAGGTCATTTCACTCTAGATCGCCTCTGTCTAATGCTGAGAAGCCCTGATTGTACTTGTATTGATACTTGTGCTCTACTCACACATTTCTCATCCTCAGAATGTAAACACCATGCCAGCTATCAGAAACATCCCTATTGCTGCCTCCCTTACCCATCCTGCCTTCACAAGGCTAACACAGTGGGATACACGTGACTCCCTTCCTAGATGCCATCCCAAGAAACCAAACTAACAAAAGCAAAAAGTGGTCAAAGTTAATCAGGAAATAGATCAACAGGGAGTTAGGCTGACACTCTCCATCAACACCCCAACTTTAGAATGCCTCCACTACTGCCAAATTACTCCCTATTTCCACACCCGAACAGAAGCTTTCCACTAGAAAAACCTGAACTAATGAATCAAGGCCTGCCCATCTCTTCTACCCTCTTCCCTTACAAGAGGGTAAGAATCAGAAATGAGAAAAGGGAAGAAAATTACCCTTTGCCTTTCACTACGGTCCAAATGCTCTTTTCCCAAAGTGACTAAAGACCTCTCCCTCTCTCCTACCCTTCATCACGTTCTTTCCTTTCCTCTCTTTGAGGCTGTTCAGAGACTCGCTATACACTAGGATCCCCCCAAGCAAACACCTCACACAACCCTAGTTCCTTAAAATAGAAAAGAAAACAACAACTCTGCTATCTCTTTCAAGCTCCCTGACAGTTTTTCTACACCTATCTAAATAAACACTATTTAAAATATTTCGAAAAAGACAGGTCTCTTGTGTTGGCCCCTCAACAATAATTCTACATCCTATTACCTTCAGTTGTCCCAATCTTTCAACATTTACAAAACCCTTATGCTTTCTACTACCTTTTTCTAATCTTCAATTACCTTTATCTAAGAAAAAAAAAATCCCTAGGTGCTGCAGTCATATTGCCCGCGACCCCTTCACCAACAAGACAAACCATGTAACCCTTTCTCCCCTCAAACTCTTGGAAAACTCAATTTATTTCCAACTCTCTCATGGTCTCCAAAAATCACTGGTTTTAACACTATTAACGTTTCAGTAATACCTTGACGATCTCTGCTATCACACTTAACAGCTCAATGATTTCCTAAAACTTTTCAATGCCCACGTACGTACCCCTTTCATGTATATTCCCTGACATTTTTCAAATCCATCATCATTCCTGAACGCTTCGAGCTCACCAATAATTACTACGCGTCAAGGTCCCTGCCACCCTGATATTTTGAAAAGGCGCTCGATACTCTCAGGTTAATACCATCCGTAAAACCCTCCATTCTGCTACCTCCTTCAAGATCTCAATATTCACATTTAGAAATCCCTCGACAGTGCTACCCTTCCCCTCGGTTCTCAGAGAGCAGGGTGTTAAATTCCCTCACTCCCCGACTTTCCCCCGGGGGCCCCTAATATTTACGTTTAAAAAGCCCTCGCCGTCCTTGCCGCCGCCCGCCCGGACGCGGCGCCGTCCGCACCGCCTCCCTCCGCCTCCCCGCCCCCGCCCCCACCCTGGGGCTAGCACCCCGGCCGGGCCTCCCCGCGCCCTCCGCGCCGCCCGCGCCGCCCCTCCCCCACGCCTCCACCGCCCCAACGCCCACGCTCGCCGCCGGCCCGCCCGCTCCACTCACATCGGCTCCAGTAACTTGGCCAGCCAGGACTTGAGGGCATCCACATCTTCTATGAGCATGGTGCAGGGAAGGCGGGCCCGGCCGCCGCTCTTCTCCAGGCTCGCCGTGGGTCTCCACACGCCGCCTCCTCGCGCTCCCTTTACAGGTCCCAGCGCCTTATCCCACCGGGCATCTTCGGAGACTTCAACCTACTCCCTTGGCCCGGGCCTAACAGGAACTAACCCGGGAGCCCGCCCTCAACCCAACATGAAGGTTTGGGTGGGCGGGCGACATCGCTGAGTGGCGGGCGGGAAAGCCAATAGGAGAGAGAGGGCTCTGCGCGCCAGGCCAATGACAAAGCTCGCTCGCCCCGCCGGCCGGTCGTACCCAGTCAGGGAGGAGAGATTTAGCAAGGTAGGTGGAGAGCGTAAGTGAACTCCTGGTGCAAGATGGTATCTTGGAGAAGGTGCTGTGCCTCTTAAAGGGGCAGAGGCGCCTTTTCTGAGCACACCGCCGCCCGGCGCGGAATATCGGTGTCTGCTGCTGGGAGTGCCTAGGGGAACCCGGCGAGCCCCTCATTCTGGTTCCTTCCTCTCGTTTTTTTTTTTTTTCCTTTTCCTGGAAACACACACTCGTGTCCCGAAATGACTCAGCTGTAGTAAATCTGCAACACAACGTGCAGATTTCGTGCAATATGTTCGACAATTGCAAAGGATGCAAAATCTTACTTTTTTTCCTTACACAGTCACTTGGATCTGCACTCGTGTTTGTATTTTTAGCTGCTCCGCCTAAATTACACCGACTGTTTCTGACAGCCATGAGCTGGAATAATCGTCTTTTTAAAAACGTGGCGCACTCTGAGGCCCTTTCGGTTTTACTAGTATTATTAATAAATTTAGAGAGAAAAATGATAATAGTAGTTCTTGTAAAATACAAAACAAGACTGCTTTTCATTGCTCATGTAAAATCTTAGTGTTATGTGGAAGGCAGAATTTTGGTGAGCAAGAAAGGTTGCTAAAATAATTGTAAGGAAAAACTAGAAACTACCAAAATAGGCAACTTAGTTTGTACTAGGAATTTCCTTCTGGAGATCTAAAATTACTGCCTTACCACTGCTGTTAGAATGTTTATCTGGTAACAAATACTGAATCCCTACCAAGTGCCAGCATTGTATAAGGCACTGGGAATCCAAGAGTGAGCAAAAGAGTGACCCTCTTCTTAGAAGACTGAAAGATTATGAGTTAATGCGTTATAATAACATTAAAAATATACCTGATAAACACATATATGAAAAATATGGATCAACCAAAATTAAGCAAGCATACTAACTATACTATATGTGGAACAAATGTAGACAGGCTTTCTCTGTGAAGAGCCAGATAGGCAATGTTTTTAGTGTTGTGGGCCTTTGAGGTCTCTGTGGTGATTACTCAACACACAGTGTCTTGGAATGAGATTGGCCGTACGTAATACCTAAACAAATGACTGTGGCTGTATTCCCATCACATTGACAGGAAAATTTCAGTTTATATGTAATCCTCACATACCATGAAATTTTATTGTTTTACTTTTTTTCCAAGCCTTTAGAAAAGTAAAAGGCGTTGTAATCTCTCAGGTGTGTAAAAACAGGTGCTGGCAGGGTTTGGTTTGTGGACACCTTATGTAGAAGAATGAAACAGAAGGGTGCTCAGAAATCATCTAATGAATCTCTCAGCTTATAGTTTCCCCTGCAACTTTGCAAACAAAGGAAGATGCCAAGAGAGATGGAGTGCTTTATCCACAATAATGTGTCTGTAAACGTTGCAGAAGTATCATTAGCATCCAGAGCTTCTGAAAACAGGCCCAGCGCCCGGAGCGGAGCGTTCTCACATCCCGCTGTTGCCCCTCTCTTCCTCTATCCTCCGCCCCTTTTTTCTTTATGCTTATCCACGTTTTCCTTTTACTTCTTTATACAAAGGAGATGAAGTGTTACTTCAAAATGCCACTCACAGGGGAGGAGGAATAGCACAGCTTTCAGACCACTTGGCTCGCAAGTGTAAGGGCCTGAGTTCAGTTCCCGACACGCCTGTAATCCCAGAACTTGGGAGGCAGAAGCAGGAGGCAGGAGGATTGCCTTGGGTCCAAGGCTAGCCTGGTCTACAGAGTGAGACCCTGTCTCAAAAAAAAAAAAAAAAAGTAACATAGCATTACATATAGTTTGTGAATTGAATACTTATATGACATTACATTTTACATACGTATATATTTAGTGATAAACACAAGACTACTACTTTGAATATAAGATAATGAATCCCAAACTGTATCTTAAGTAGCATTTTCAAAAAGAAGTTATTTTTCTAGAAGTAGAACTTGGACACAACAGAGTCAGTCTCGCTGCCATGCTTAGCTTAGCTGGTTCTGATTTGATAAGTAGCCATGAGCTAGAATTTATCTATTTATTTGATTATTTATTTAGTTTACTTATTTAGAGGAGGGTCTGACTCTAGTCCAGGCTCGTCCTGAACTCACTATGTAGCCCAGGCTGACCTTGACATCACAGCAATCCTCCTGCCTCAACCTTCCAAGCGCTAGGATTATAAACATGCACCACCACTCCCAGCTAATTTGTATGTGGTACTCAGGAGTCGAACTCACGGCCTCACACCTGCTAGGCAAGCCCTTTAACCACTGAGCTATGTCTGCAGTTTCTGCTTACTTTATTCAGTAGCATACATTGTATACACAGATGTGACCTACCTGCAGTCCATGATGGATGCGCACTGGCTTCACCCACACAGTAATGGGCCAACCGTGATTTTAGTGGGACACAACAGCTTCAAGACACACATACTGAATGTTGGTTACCATGTGCCAGGTTCTGTGCCAAGAGAAGAAAAACAGAAAAAAAAATATTTGGAGACAGGACCAGCCTGGACTACAGAGTGAGACCCTACTTAGCGAAAAACTTTTTTTTTTTTTAAAGACAGGGTCTCACTCTGTAGTCCAGGCTGGTCCTGATCTCACTCTGTAGCCCAGGCTGGTCTTGAGCTCACAACAGCTGTCCTGTCTTTACCTTCCGATTTCAGGTGTGTGCCACCATGCCCACCTTATGGGTTTTGGGGAATCAAACCCAAGGCCTTTTGCTTGCTAGGCAGGCGCATTAACCTCTAACCTATGCCCCTCAGCCTGGAAAATTCTGAAGTTATGTGGACTCACTGGGCCTTTTGGGAATAATGTGAGCCTTTTGAGAGCTCAGATTCTGGTGTCCTAATAGGCAGATGTTGGAAATAATAGTCATAGCTGAAGTTATTGAGTATGTACATATGGTCTCTACCCACCCTGTGCTAACTATTTTGGTGCATTGTTGCCTGCCAACCTCACACTACCTGTATAAAATAAACACTTCCCAGAAAAGAAAATTGCCTCCCTAGAGGCTGGAGGAATAGCTTAGTGATTGAAGTGTTTGCCTAGCAAGCTGAAGGCCCTGGGCTCAGTTCCCCTACACCACATAAAGCTGGGCATGGTAGCACATGCCTATAATCCCAGCACTCGGGAGGGTGAGGCAGGAGGATTGCCACGAGTCCAAGGCCAGCCTGGGCTTCATAGTGAGTTCAGGACCAGCCTGGACTATAGAGTCTGAGCCTATCTTGAAAAGAAAATTGCATCCCCGAAAGGTCTTGAGAATAAGGAAGAGTCCAGCCTTGACTATTTCTGTTCAACTGAGAAGCCCACACATTTAGATTTCACCAAATAATTTTAGGAGCAAATATCAAAATATGAACTAGGTAGATCATTCAGAAATTCACTCAACAAATCTGTGTGGAGCCCGTTCCTAGCTGTTAGTCACAGTTCTTGGGTTATACAGAATATAACTCTGATTTTTAAAGGACTGGGGTTTTAGTTCAGTGATTAGAGTGTTTGCCTAGGAAGCACATGGTCCTAGATTCAATCACCCAGCATCACATAATAATAGCCGGGATTGGTGGCACATGCCTGTAATCCCAGCAGTCAGGAGGCTAAGGCTGGAGGCCTGAGCTCCATAATGAGTTCAAAAGCATCCTGGACTACAGAGCAAAACCCTGTTTAAAAAAAAAAAAAAGGCTGGAGTAATGACAACAGTAGCTAAAGTGCTTGCTTAGCAAGCACAAGGCCTTTAGTTTGATTCCCCAGCACCACATAATGTGGGCATAGTGGCACACATCTGTAATCCCAGCACTCGGGATGCCGAGGCAGCAGGATTGCCATGAGTCCAAGGCCAACCTAGGCTCTATAGTGAGTTCAGAAGCAGCCTGAACTCCAGAGCAAGACCCTGGCTCAAACAGAGAGAAAGAGGGAGAGAGAGAGAGAGAGAGAGAGAGAGAGAGAGAGAGAGAGAGAGAGAGAGAGAGAGAGAATATAGACATTTAAAGTGTCTTCATTTGAGGCTGAAGAATGGCACAGCAGTTAAAGCACTTGCCCAGCAAGTACAAGGCCCTGGGTTTGATCCCCCTATACCACATTAGCTGGGCATGATGGCGCAATCCTATAGTTCCAGCACTTGGGAAGCTGAGGCAGGAGGATTGCCAAGTCCCAGGCTAGCCAGGGCTACATAGTGGGTTAAAGACAAGCCTGGGCTACATAGCACGATCCTGTCTTAAAATGTATATTCTCATTCCAAACCAAGTTCCCTTTCTTGGCTGGAGGATAGCTAGTTTTCAACCAGGAGCAACTGCCAATGTTGAAATTTCTTTTCTTTTCTTTTCTTTTCTTTCTTTCTTTCTTTATTTCTTTCTTTTTTTTTGAGGCAGAGTCTCACTCTGTTACTCAGGCTGGTTCTGAACACACTGTAATCCTCCTGCCTCATCCTCTCTAGTGCTGGGATTAGAGGCGTGTGCAACCATGCCCAGTTTATGTGGTTCTGGGAATTGACCTCAAGGCTCTAATGGCTGTGCTATTCCTCCCGCCAGTGGTAGGATTTCATACAAGAGGTAGAGAGACCCTCCAGTATGTAAGCAAATAGGTTTTTTTCTTTTGTCCTTATTCTCTCCTGTGTGGCTGACAGCTGACCCAGATACCAGGGGCTGAGAATCATTCTTGAGTTTTCTCTGAGAAGTTTATAAGCACAACCTTCTTTTTTTTTATACAGCTAAGCTGAGCTTCGAGAGACTTCCAGCCTCAGAAGCTCGTGCTCCAGCATCTCTTGTGTGTGCATCTGTGGGTCATGATCTAAGTAAACAACATCACTGTCAAAATGTCATGAGTCTAGGCCACCTGGAGCCACGCTAGAAGTCATTTCAGTAAGAGTCTCTGGAATCTCAGTTATGCGGAGGCAAGGTGAGTTGGCAGACAAATGGCGAGTCAACCTGAATGATCTCTTCATTCTGGAACGGGAGGTGTCTTTTTTTCTTTCTTTTTGAAACTGAGTCTCATTCTGTAGTGAAAGCTGGTCCTGAAGTCCTAAAATTACTATGTATTTGCTTACTATGTAGTCCAGGCTGGCCTCAAACATATGGCAATCCTCCTGCCTCAGCCTCCCAAGTGTTGGGATTACAGGTGTGTGTCCCTGTGGTGCAGGGGAATCGAACTCAGGGCCTTGCACTTTCTAGTCAAGTGCTATAACCACTGTGCTATTCCTTCTCTGAATGTTGGGGATTTTTTTTCTTTTTAAGACAGAATCTCTCTCTCTCTCTGTAGTTCAGACTAGTACTGAATTCAACTATGTAACCCAGGTGGGCCTTGAACACACAGCAATCCTCCTGCTTCAGCCTCTTGAGTACTGGGATTGCAGGCATGTACCACCAAGCCTGGTTTATGTGGTGCTGGGTAATTGAACTTAGGGCCTTGAGCTTGCTAGGCTGAGCTATTCCTCCAGCCCTGAATGCTGGTTTTTATGCAGAGAAATTGGATCATTCATACCTTGCTGATGATATTATAAAATATTGCAGCCACTCTAAACAGCAGTTTAGTAATAAATAAGAGTTCAGTAGTTTTTTTAAAAAACTAAGCCCATGGGGCTGCAGGAATGGCTCAGCAGTTAAAGCGCTTGCCTAGGAAGCGCTAAATCAAGTGCTAAATAACCTGATTTCAATTCCCCAGCACCACATAAGCTGGGCATGGTGGCATATGCCTGTAATCCCAGCATGGGAGGCTGAGACAGAAAGATTGCCATGAGTCCAAGCCTAGCCTGGGCTCCATAGTGAGTTCAGGACCAGTCTAGGCTGCAGAGCAAGACCCTGTCTCAAAAATAAATAAATTAATTAATTAAATAAAAGCCAAGCCCAACTAAACAGGCCTATAATGCCAGCACTCTGGTAGGCTGAGGCAGGAGAGTCATGAATTCAAGCCCAGCCTGAACAACATAGCAACTTAACAAAATTCTGTCTCAAAATAAAAAAAATAAAACTGGGTGGGAGATGTAACTCAATGTGAAGGCCCTGGGTTCAACCTCCAGTACTAGAAAAGAAAAAGAATCTGATAGAAATATGCAAAATTCCGTTTCAGTACTTTTCTTTTGTTTGAGCATAAAATAGCAACACTACTGGACTTAGCAGACCACTCTGTTTGTCCCTCTGATAGGAAAAGAGAGTGACTTTCACTTCTGGCCAGGTCCCCCAGGGTGAAGGGCCTCCAGTCATCCTTAACCTGCTGGGGAGCCCAGTGCTCTGCCTCGTGACCCCACACGATTGCCTCTTTCCGTTCCTAGTTCAGCTTTTCTTTCTTTTAAGATATCTGATTGGCCCCCAGCCGGGTGGCACAGGACTGTTATCTCTGCACTCCAGAAGGCTGCAGGAGGAAGATCAACAGTTCAAGCCCACGCTGGCAATTTGGCACAGCCCTGACTCAAAACCAAAAATAAAAAATGAACTGAAAAATGTAGCTTAAGATAAAGACCCTAGGCTTGATCCTCTATTCAACCAAAAAGGGGTGGGGGGTGCTGGAGGGAGGAGGGCACAGAAAAGAGAGTGAAACGGGTCTCAGGGAAGATGGCATACAGGGTCCTGAGGAATGGCACAGCCATTAAAGCGCTTGCCTTGCAAATGCAAGGTCCTGAGTTGATTCCCCACAGCACCACATAAAGCTGGGCATGGCGGCGCACACCTGTAATCCCAGCACTGGGGAGGCTGAGGCAGGAGGATTGCGGAGAGTGGAAGGCCAGTCTAGGCTACACTGTGAGTTCAAGATCAACCTGCGCTACAGAGTGAGATCTTATCTCAAGAAGAAGAAGGAGAAGAAGGAGAAGAAGAAAGAGGAGGAGGAGGAGGAAGAAGAGAAGGAGAAGAAGAAGAATGTGAAAATTAAAGTGTAGTGGGTCTTGCTAAGTGGTTAAAGTGCTTGTTGAGTATGCTCAAAGCCTTTGATTCAATTCAGCACCATATAAACACCACGTAAAAGGGCATAGTGCAGCATACCTGTAATCCTCACACTCCGGAGGTTGAGGCAGGAAAATTGCCCTGCTAACTGCCCTGAGTTTGAGGCCAGCCTGGGCTATATAGAGTTCAGACACGTGCTCACTCTGTAGTACAGGCTGGTTCCTGAACTCACTGTGTAGCTCACACTGGCCTCCAACTCACAATAACCTCCTGCCTCAGCCTCCCAAGTGCTGGAATTACAGATGTGTGCCAATACACCCAGTTTATGGTGCTCAGGACTGAAACTCAGGGCCTTGTGCTTGTTGGACAAAGACTAATCACTGTGCCATTCCTTCAGCCACAAAGAGGGAGTTTGAGGGCAGAGAACTGACCGCTGGATTTGGTAGCGTAAAAGTAATGGATGATGTGGACTGTGCCATGGAGTGCAGGAGGTGAAAACACAACGGTGTTGGAAGGGAGGAGAGAGAAATCAGAGAAGTGTGTCTACTCTTTACAAGTCTTATAGTGAAGGAATCGGAGCAGAGAAGGTGCTAGAAGGCTGTGATAGAGAAAAGAAGGGGCCTGCTCCTGTGCTGACTGTGCCTACTTGTTTGCATTAGGCTAGAAGATACGTGTGAGTGTGTGATATGGAGAGAGGAACTGATGATGCAAGAGGGGAGGGGGAGAAATTGAGGGAATACAGCCTCGAAATATCCTGATGTCAGGGTGGGCATGGTGGCACATGCCTCTAATCCCAGGACTTGGAAGGCTGAGTGAGGCAGGAGGATCGCCAAGAATTCAAAGCCAGCCAGGGCTACATACTGAGTTCAGGACCAACCTGGACTACACAGTGAGACCCCATCTCGTGTGTGTGTGTGTGTGTGTGTGTGTGTGTGTGTGTGTGTGTGACTATGTTATAGACTCAGACAGATCCACTAATTATCTGAGTTGTGGAATGGGGCATCGGTGATTGAAAGTCAGACAAGCTGACCCCAGAGTCCATGCTGTCAGCCAGTGCATGGAGTAGTCTCATAAGAAGAAAGTAAGCCTGTGAGGTATTGAGAAAGGAGGAGACATAACCCCAGCCACCCTCCCAGAAATGGAAATATTAATCGCCATAAGTGCACAAGCTGATTTTTTGAGGTTGGTGATATTGGGATATGAATTACGTGTGCTTCCTTGTCTTTGCCCCATGCTTTGTTTTCCCCTCTCTGCTGTCTGCTTTTCTTTCCCTTGTCCTCTCCCCTGCCCCCCTTCCTTCCCTCCTTTCCTTAGGGAGTGCGTGCGCTGCTCCGCAGTGATGGGGCAGCCCTTTGGATAGGCGGCTGTTGGGAATCACAAGCAGTGCTGTGATGACTCAGGTGGCGCACTGGCCAGGTGAGCCCATGACAGAGCCTCCAGTGCTCTCAGGAATGCCGGCAAGGAGCAACCAAATCGTCACAGATCCTGAGTCTGGACTAGGGGAGCAGGCAGGAATGATTTCTAATTCCTTAGAACTACAAATAACCCCATGTTACAAGAAATAGAAACAACAGGTCCTTTTTTCCCCTGAAAAAAATTTCTACCTGAGTTTGGGAAGGGGGAATAAAACTGATAGGATATGTGTGAGCACTAACTCACCAGGATGAATGTGAATGTAATTATTGTGTATCAGACATACACTACTAATAAATTCCACCCAAGAAGTGCAGCATATCGGATTGTTTTACATTTGTCCAAATAAAAAGGCTATCTCCCAAAATAACATGTCTGTCTGTTTCAAGCTCATGTCAGCCAGATTTAGCATTTCCATTAATTATCTCACCAAACTGGATTCCAGGAGTCTACATTTATCATGTTTACCTGTGTAATATTTCTTGAGCCCTTACTACATAGCAGGCACGGGGCTAATTGCTTTGCGTGGTGTATATTAATAGCTCATTTTATTCTCACCACAAGCTGAAGAGGTAGGTATGATCACTGAGGTGTACACAAGTCCTGAGGGTTGAGGGAACAAGCCTGAAATCATAAGGAAAGGCAGAGCCTCAGATTAGATCGTGGTGTCTGATTTCAAGATACTTGTTTGTTTGTTTATTTATTTGGTCCTGGGGATTGAACTCAGGACCTTCACAGTAAGCTACGTGTCAACTTTTTTTTTTTTTTTGAGGGAGAGAGAGAGGATCTCTCTCTGTAGTATAGGCTGGTCCTGAACTTGCTATGTAGCCCAGGCTGGCCTTGAACTCTTAGCAATCCTCCTGCCTCCACTTCCAACCTATCTTTTTTAAATTTTGAGACAGTGTCTTGCTAAATTGCCCAGGCTAGGCTTGAATTTGTGTTCCTTCTGCCACAGCCTCCCAGAGTGCTGGGGTTACAGGCCTGCATTACTATGCCCAGCTCCTCCTTTTATTTATACTTCTATTCTTTGGAAGTGTTATAAAAAATGGTGTTGGGCTGGAGGAATAGCTCAGTGGTTAAAGCACTTGCCAAGCAAGCACTAGTGCTGAGTACCAGAGTTCGATTCCACAGCCCCACATAAGTTGAGTGTGGTCTGCCCCCCCCCCCCCCCCCATCTTTAATCCTAGCACTTGGGAGGCTAAGGCAGGAGGATTGCTGTTGAGTTCCAGGGACAATCTGACCTACTCAGAACCAGCCCTGACTATAGAGCAAGACCCTGTCTCAACAACGAAAGTTAGCTAAGTGTAGTGGTACATGCCTCTAATTCTAGTCTTCAGGAGGCTGAGGAAGGATGATCACAAGTTCGAGCTTAGCTTGAGCAATTTAATGAGACCCCTGTCAAAATAAAAAGTATATAAATTAATTTTTATAAAAAGCCTGAAAAAATGATAAAGGCTGGGAATGTAACTCACTGTAAAGGTACTGGGTTCAATTGCTAGTACCCTGATGAAAGGGCATCCTGGGGGGCCAGCACGGTAGGGAGTTGGATGTTTACCATTCAAGAAGTGTAAGGATGAAGGTAAATCGTGGAGGTAGGAGAGGAGAAGAATCATTTAGAAGCAAAGTGTCAGTTATGTGAAGTAGTCACATAGTACCAGGTGTCTGAGGAATAAAGTATGCAACGATGTACCCACAATTCTTTTCAGAGAGAACCTTTCCATCCAGAGGTAGAGAATTTACATATGTTTACATGAAAAACAAGTACAAAAGGACTCAAAGACAAGTCCAAGCAAATCATAACTTTATGGATCTAAATTTATAAGTGTTGACAATTTCCTAAATTGAGTAGAGACACCAGCAGGGCCAGTTTGAAAAAAAAATCAGGAAGGATTTCAGTTGTTGGAGGGTTGGTTTATTTCTTCTTGATAGTGCTGAGGATGGAACTTAAGGCCTCATGTATACTAGGCCAGAGCTCTTGCCTAAGCTAGTGCCTCCAGCCCTTTTGGAGAGTCTTTTTCTTTCTTTCTCTCTCATTTTTAAAATTTTTGAAACAAAGTCTTGGTATAAAATCCAGGTTGACCTCAGAATTTATGGCCGTTTTCCTGCCTCAGCCTCCAAGTGCTGGAATTACAAGTGTGTGCTACCACTGCCAGCTTCTGTTACGTTTTCTTGAAGAATGAGTGTGGTATGGTTTGACAATCAGAAAAGATATACCCCTCATCATTATGTGCTGGTGACCAGCTCAGTGAGGCCAGGACAGAGATTCTTACGGAGCACAAGTGAGCTTTTTCCATTTTGATCAGACCCGTTTTCCATTTTATAGATTAATTTTCCTGAAAAATGTTAAAAGAGCTAACATATTAAGAATGTTTTAGTATAATGCCAGACATATACATATACATCTGCATAAAAGGAATTTATATACTTATTATTTCTTTCACTCTCATAGCAATCCTAGGGCATATATTCTACGTTTACCTTTATTTCAGTGAGTGGTTGGAAATTGGTTGGTGTCAGCCAGTAAAGGATGAACAGGAGCTACTTTTTAGAGCTTGAGCTTTTGTCCACTGGACCACTTTTCCAATTTCATTTATCTTGAGAAGTCCTCCATCTGGGCTAGCAAAGAATTGGCAATTTCCAGTTAAGAGTCGTGTTAGTAATTTCCCTTTTTTTCTCTCTTTCTCTCTGTCTTTTTTTTTTGTCCTGAAACAGTCTTGCTCTGTCATAGTCAAGGCTGGCCCTGAACTATGTTGCCCAGCCCAGGTTGGCCTCGAACTCCTGGCAGTCCTTCTGACTCAGCCTCCCCAGATTTGGGATTACAGATGTGCACCATCATGCTTGGCTAATTTTTATGTTGTGCTGGGGAATCAAACCACAGCCTTGCTCATGTCAGGAAAGTGCTCTGACCACTGTGCTACACTCCACTCCTAAATTGTGTAGTTTAAATATCTTTAGGATTGGGGACTGGAGGAATTGCTCAGTTGTTAAAGTGCTTACCTAGCAAACTGAAGGCCTGAGCTTGATTTCCCAGCATCACATATACACAGTTGGATGTGTGGTGCATACAACTGTGATCATAGGACTCGGGAAGCTGAGACAGGAATAGTGCTACGTATTCAAGCCAAACTGAGCTATATAGTGAGTTCAGGACCAGCCTGGACTTCAGAATGAGATCCTGTCTCAAGAAATACACATGTGTCTTCAATTTGCTTACCTTTTTTCATCTTGATTGTCACCATGGTAGCTCAAAGCACCCTTATTTCTGGAAAATTATGGTAGCCTCCTATTTCCACTGTTGCCTTTTTCTGCTTTTCTTCAGGATGACAGAAACAGCAGTGGGGCCATGCCTCTCCCTTGCCTACAGCCCTTTCACAGCCTCCCATTGCGCCCACTAGTTTAATGTCTTCCTTTTTCTCTAGATTCTAAGTTCTAGGGAAAACGTGGCTGCTTTTGCTTTTCTTAAGGATTATATGTCCAGCATTTAAGATAGCACATTATAGGAGAGGTAACTGAATTCTTGTTGAATGTATGGTATCCAAGTGTCTATTTTATTTTTTTATTTTTACAGTGCATGCTAGGCAAGCATTCCTGCTCTAAACCATACCCTCTGTCTTCAGATGGTTTTTATTATTATTGTGGCACTATGGATTTAACCCAGGGCTTTCACACTGAACTATATCTTCAACCCCTTTTTTAATGTTGAGATGGGGTCACTAAGTTGACCTTGAATTAGGGAGCTATGTAGCTTTGTGCTACTGCCTCTGGCCTCTGAATGAGGTTTTTTGTTTTTTGTTGTTTTTTTTTTTTTTTTTCCAAGACAGGGTCTCACTCTGTGGTCCAGGCTGGTCCTGAACTCACTATACTCACTATGTAACCCAGCTTGTCTTGAACACATGGCAATCCTCCTGCCTCAGCTTCCTATGTGTGTCACCACATCTGGCTTATGTGGTGCTGGGGAGTTGAGCTCAGGGCCTTGCACTTTCTGGGCAAGCACTCTAACCGCTGTTATTCTTTCTCTGGCCCGAGTGAGTTTTAGAAAGAAGAATCTTTGAGTCATGGAGGAGGTTACGCGTAACTTGTAATCATACAGTCCCTCGTCAGTTTTCTGCTTCACTGTCTGTGCCCTTCAGACAGCAGGCTGCATGCAGGCAGTGCCCATTGCTTTTGTTCCCCTCTCAGTTCCAGCCCTGCCAGTTCATAGGAAGTACTCACCTATTTGTTGCATGAATTATTTCAGTTATAATATCAATGTGAATTGAGAGTGGATGAATCAAAGATAACAAATAGTACAGGTTAGGGCAGAATTAGAACAAGAAAGTATACTATCATTCTATAAGAGCTTTGGAGGCTTGGGTGTGGTGGTCCAGGATTTTAATCTCAGCACTCTGCGAGGCTGAGGCAGGAGGATCAGCCTGGGCAACTTAGCAACTTAGTGAGGCCCAGTCTTTTAATAAAAATAAAAAAATGGGATAGGGATAGTGCTCAATGGGAAGGCACTGGCCTTGATGGCTAATATTGAAACAAAAACAGACACCCCCAAACAAACAAACAGTAACAATAGCAAATCAAAAAGGTGCTACAGAAGATGTGATTTACTCAGTCAAAAAATATTTATAGGGCACCTAACAGACACTCTTGGGCAAAGGAGTTTGTAGTCTACTGATAAGCAGGCAAGTGAATCTGGTGAGATAAGTTTACCAAAGAAAGGCAGGAGAGGACTACTTCAGGACCATCTAGGAGACTTTTTTTTTTTTTTTCCTGATACAGTCTTGTTCACCAGTCCAGACTGGTCCTGAGCTGACTATAACCCATGCTGGCCTTGAACTCAGGTAATCCTCCGGCCTCAGCCTCTCGAGTGCTGGTATTGCAGGTGTGTGCCCCAATGCCTAGTTTACGTGGTCCTGGGGGAAATCAAACTCAGGGCCATGAACGTGGCAGGCAAGAGCTTCAACCACTTAGTCATGTCTCCAGTCCTCTTCCAAAGATTTTTTCTTATTGCACCTTTTTCATATGCACCTGTTTCATAATAACAATGTAGTTGTTATTAAATTTGTCAAAACTAGTTGTTGAAAAATGAGAAAAAAAATTTTCTGAGCTCCCTTCCCCCAATAAGGTGCTTTGTAGGTGTTTAAGATTTACTGAATTAATGAATAAACGCAGGTTAATGATCTATCAGAAAGTAGAATCTGCATGAGTGCTATTTAATAGAACTTTCTGCTTTGGTGGAAATGTTCTATGTTCTCTATTTGCATCATCCAATATAGTAGTTACTGGCTGTGGATTGTTGAGCAGTTGAAGCGTGAAATGAAGTTTTTCTTCTTGTTCCTCCTCCTCTTCCTTTTTTTTTTTTCTTCTTAGTTCCTGAGATTCAGGGAGTGCTGAGTTAAGTACTTAGCCCTTTTAATTTCATTTGTTTAATTTTGACACGAGGTCTCACTCAATTCCCCAGGCTAGACTTGGACTCAGGATCCTTCTGCCTCAGTCTCCTGAGTAAGCTACGAATATTAAATTTCATTCAACGTTAATTGTTAGTTTAAACTGCCATGTAACTAGGGATAATGTATCGTACAATTAGAACTGGGTGGTACTGCGGTCTTGATGGTCTGAGCCTGGCACTGGGACAGGTAGGCTTCTGGTCCCTCGTCTAAAAATAGAAGCTTCTTAATAAAGGATTATAAAATGCCTAAATGTTGAGCTGTTGAATGCCACCGACAATAATAAATATCTGTGCATAGTGTTAAGCAATCATTAGCACCTCAGTCACTGAAGAGTAATTAACTTCGCATCCTGGCAACCTGACAGACACCTATCTCCACAGGGTGAAAAGGTTGAAGTCCCTAACTCCACCCTCTTCGTGCACCGCGTCAACCTGCATCTCGAATTGCATCATGGACTTTGTAGTCCAACATTTCCGTTAGGTCACTTCCGGTGGCGCCCTTGAGTGAACCCATGGTTCAAGCCGACTTCCGGTATCCCGTTGTCTTCTGGTATTTGAAGTCAATTGCCACCTGTTGGTTGTCGAGTATCGTGGTCTAAGAACTACAATTCCCGGCTGGCCACGGGATGCACCCAGCTGTGGTCACTAGTGAGCCGGCGATTGCCTCAGCCAGCTCTAAGAGTGTGTGGTGGGAAGCCAGGCTTTTTCGAAGGGAAGGGGAGAAGTTTTAACCACTCCTTTGGGGAGCTCATCGGGGTCACGGTCTTGGATTTCCACAGTGTGCTGAGTGTAGTCATGGCGGTGAGTTTGGATGTGGAGAGAACGTGGTGTGTCGGGCCCTGGTCAGCACTAGGGGCTTTCCATGTGCTAGCCACCCTTTCGAAAGGAAAACATCCTTTACTGAAAAAAGAAAAGAGGCCTTTCCCTTGCACGCTTAAAGCCTGGATGCTTTTTCTTGCTAGCTGGTGAGCCAGGAATCGAATGTCTTTAATTTTACTGACTCCTGGAGTGTCATATGTGGTATTTCACTGGAGTTTTAAAAGTATGTAATGTTGCTTCCGCTTTTCAGCAAATTATTTAACAGTCCGCGAAACAGACAAACCTTAGTTTTCAGGAGGCTTACGTGTTCCTGCACTGTGTACTAAAATATATAGAAAAATAGTTATGTGCCGATCAGCTCAGTGGAGGCAAAGATACAGGGCTGGAAGAGGGGCCTAGGAAGTATGAGGTGAGGATACAGTTGCAATTTTATTTTTATTTTGGTAAGAAAAAATTAACATGACATAAAATTTAACTTTTTATTTTTGTAAATGCATGAATTCCAAGTTATGTAACACATGAGAACCACAGAGTTTGAGGAATCAGTGAGCGTCTATGTCCACCCCTTTTTCAGAGACTCACCTCTTTCCAATCTGACCATTACCTCTCTTTCTACCCTGCCATTCATGTTGGGGGCCTTTCTATGTCATTATTTTTGTGCATTTCATAAGAGGGACACCCATCTCCAGTCAGTCTTTTGTACTTGGTCCATTTCACTGATCATTGCCGACTCTAGCTGGCCCCGTTTTCAGTCAAATGCTTCATATCTGTCTTTCATTATGGCTGCATAGTATTCCATTATGTATAGGTACCCCATAGTTTTTCACCATTCCTGTATGGATGGGCAGGTAGGTTGTTTCCAGGATTTGGCTATTATGAATTGTGCTGCTGTAAACATGGGTATGCATGTGTCTTTTTGGTATGTTGACTTTATTTCTTTTGGTAACATACCGAGTAGGGTAGTAACTGGATCAATGGAATTTCCTTTCTCAGCTTTCTAAGGAATCTTCAGACTGTTTTTCATAATGGTTGTATCAAATTGCATTCCCACCAGCAGTGGAGTAGAGTCCCCGCACCCTCGCCAACAAATATTTTTTGAGTTCCTGATGTAGGCCATTCTCACTGGAGTGAGGTGAAACCTCAGAGTTTTTATTTGCATTTCTCTGATGTCCAATGATGAACACTTTTCCATATACTTGTTGGCCATTTGTACTTCTGTGAAGTTTCTTTTCATTTCAGCTGCCCACTTCTTGATGGGATCATTTATTTTAGGGATTTTTATGTTTTTCAGTTCCTTGTGTATTCTAGATATTAATCCTTTGTCTGAAGTGTTACTGGTGAAAGTCTTTTCCTACTCTGTGGGTTGTCTCTTAACCTTGCTGATTGTTTCTTTTGCCGTGCAAAAGCTTTTTAATTTAATATAGACCCATTTGTTGATTCTTGCTGAGATTTCTTCTGCAGTTTGTGATCTGTTCAAATAATTTTTTTGTCCCTATGTCTTCTAGGGTTTTACCTTTTTCTTTTTCTTATTTATTTATTTATTGAGACAGGGTCTCACTCTGTAGCCAGGCTGATTCTGAATTGACTATGGAGGCCAGGCTGGCCTTGGACTCACGGTAATCCTCCTGCCTCAGCCTCCTGAGTGCTGGATTACAGGCATGTGCCACCATGCCTGGTTTATGTGATGTTGGGGAATCAAACTCGAGTACTAAGTGCTTTCCTAAGTGCTTGCTAGGCAAGCACTTTAACCGCTGAGCCATTCCTTCAGCCCTGGGTTTTGCCTATGTTGTCTTCCGGTAAGTTCAGTGTTTCTGTTTTAATGTCCAGTTCTTTGATCCATGGTTGTGAAAAATTAACTCTGGAAGTATTGGGATAATTTACATAGAAAGTGACAAGGTCTGATTACTTAAAAATGTCACTGGGTATTGCGTTGAGGGGGAGGTCGGTTAGATATAAAAGCAGACAAGAGCACTAACAGTTTTGAGTAATCAGTTGGGAGAAGATTGGTACTTAGGCCAGGTGGAGGGCTCAGTAGATATACTAGGTCTATGTGTTTGGAGATGAGAGGGGAGATGGGGCCTAGAGGAGGAAATTGATATTTATAACTTGGGGACTGGATGAATCATTAAAAGGAACCTGGGGTACGTAGATTACACAGAGATCCAAAAACTGGAAGATTATCCACTAAGCGTCTTGCACTTGTTAGGCAAGTGCTCTAACTGCTGTGCTATTCTTTCAGCCTGAATGTGATATCTTTCACCCTGGTGTGGTGGTGCTTGCTTACAATCTCAGCATTTTGGGAGGCTGAGATAGTCAAAATGAAAGTTCAAGTCTTGCTTGAGTAATTTAGTGAAAACCTATCTCAAAAAAAAAAAAATAGAAAGGCTGAGGGTATATAGCTCAGTGATACAGCTTCCCTGACTTATGTTCTCCTTATTAAAAAATAGGAAAGAAGGGACTAGAGATAATGATCATTATGGACAACTCATAAGGATTTTTTCTGTTAAAGAGTAGAGGAATGGAGTAATGGGTGAGAGTCACAAAAGCTTTTTTATTTATTTTTTTGAGATAAGGTCTTGCTCTGTAGCCCAGGCTGTTCCTGAACTCACAGTGGATCCCAGGCTGGCCTTGGACTCACGGCAATGCTCCTGTCTCAGGCGCCTGAGTGCTGGGATTACAGGCGTGCACCACTATACACAGCTTTATGTGGTCCTGGAGAATCAAACTCAGGCCCTTGGGCTTGCAAAGCAAACACTTTAACGGCTGTGCCAATCCTCTAGCACCTCACTTTTTTTTTTTTTAGGATAAGAGAAATTGCACAGTACTTTTAGGATTTTCCTATAGGAAAGGAAAATTGTTATAGAAGAGATAATTACTGGGATGGTGTTCCTGAATCTAATAGAAGGAATGGGATCCGGTGCATCAGTAGAGGGGTGAAGTAGGATCGTTTCCTGTTAATGTTAACAGGAAAGAAGGCAGAGTACATGGATCCAGGTGTGTATGGGCGCAGTAAAGAGGACCACTTCACCTAATGTCAGCATTAGGGGTTAGGAAGGAAGACTACAGGGTGCAAATGTCTGTGGTTGAGTACCTGTGATAAGGGAGCTCGTGGAAGTCCTCTGTTCACTTCTCTTTTCTCAGTGAAATAGGAAGCAAAGTTGTCAATTCAGAGTAAGAATAGAATAGTGGGCGTTACAGGCTGGAGGAGGAAGGAGGGAGTCTGAAACAATTGTTTAGGACTGTGTTATCAATAAAATTTCCAGAGGTGGTAGAAATGTTGTGCATTGACATCATCCAGTTTGGTAGCTGCTGGCTACACGTGGCCGTTGAGCACCTGAAGTGTGGCAGTGCAGCTGCCGGACTGCATTTTTAACATAGCTTTATTTAATTAATTAATTTATTTTTTTTTTGAGACAGGGTTTCACTCTGTAGTCCAGGCTGGTTCTGAGCTCACCATGTAGTTCAGACTGGTCTCGAACGCAGAGCCATCTTCGTGCCTCAGCCTCTGGAGTGCTGGGAATACAGACATACCCAGCACACCCAGCTTATGTGGTACTGGGGGCATGGGATTCAGGTACTCAGCACTTGCCTGGCAAGCCCTTTAACCGCTGAGTTATTCCTCTAGCCCCCATAACTTTAATGTAAAATTAGGTCAGGTATGGCTAGTGATCACCCTGTTGAATAGTATGCGCATTAAAGTTTGAGAAGCACTGCCCAAGAGAAATGACTGGCTAGCTTTCAGAAAATAGTAGTGTTAGGGCCAGATGTGGTGGCACAGCTGCTCAGGTGGTTAAGATGGGAGGATTGGGCTTTCGGAGGCCAAGCTGGGCAACATGGTTAGACCTATCTCAAAAGACCAAGTCCAAACAAAGAAGAAATCCTGTTAATATTGCTCGGCATCATCAAGTTAAATTGAGACCAGGGAACATGGCTTGTTGTTGGGGCCCTCAGGGCCCGAGAGCCTCAGCATTGCAGACCTTGGCCACGTTCCTTTCCTCGAAGAAGCATTTACTGGCTGGAATTTAAGTCAGGTGTTGTTCTGCTTGAAATTTGGATCAGGTGTTGAACCACGGGATTGTTCTAAAGAGGAAGTCCCAAGGTGGGGTGATGGGTCTGGAGAGTTTGTTAGCCTATTAGATTGCTTGTATGCTAATGTTAGCCTATTAGATTGCTTGTACGCTAATGTGTAGCCTATTAGATTGCTTGTGTGTTAACGTGGGTGTGGAAGGGTATTTAAGCTTGGGCTTTGCGGAATATAAGGGAGTCGAGTCAGTCAATGTCCCACGATTGTGAGAATCCGTGTGGTGTCTTTGCCGGTGGAAGACGCCACAGCTTGTTTTATTCCTGTCACTTTCACTTGTCCAGGTGAAGTCGCAGAGGAAATGGAGACTTGTTTTGCCCTGCTAAGAATGATGAAATAGGAACTAGCGGTATAGCTCAGTGGTTAGGGCCCTTGCCTAGCAAACTCCCGGCCCTGGGTTTGATTTCCGGTATCACATAAACCAAGTGTAGTGGTACACGTTTGTAACTTCAGCACTCAGGAGGCTGAGGCAGGATTGCTGTGTGTTGGAGACCATCCTGGGCTAACTAGTGAGTTCAAGAACTTGTCTCAAAGTCAAAACAAAAAATGGGCTGGGGATGTAGCTTAGTGTTGTGAGGTCCCTGTGCCCCATACCTATCATTATAAAGAAGAATAAAAAAAGGAATGATGAAGTAAGAATGGGTAGAAACCGAGAGTGGTTACATACATGGATATGGATGGGAGGTGAAGATGTGGGACGAGCTGGGGTGGCTGGCCAGGGATTAGTGAGGAAGGGTCCACAGGCCCCAGTTGGGGGAAGAAGTCTTAGAGTTGGAATTCGTGAAGTATCATCCATGATGTCCATGATAGGAAATCTTTTGGGATGATTTGTCTGTGTAGCCATTGAAATCATCAGTTATGGGAGAAGTTGTGTTAAAGTGATAGTGAGCCAGGAACCAAAAAAGAGGGTGCAAGACAGCGATTAATTTTCTCTATTTTTTTTAAACTGGGGAGATACGATCTTACAAGGGTAATTTTTTTCTCTCTTTCTTTCTTTCTTTTTTTTTTTGGGGGGGGGGGGTGGACAACGTCTTGCTCTGCTGTCCGGACTGGTCATGAACTCACTGTGTTGTCTAGGCTGGCCTCAAACTCAGCAATTCTCCTTCCTGAGTGCTAGGATTACAGGCATGTAACACCATGCCCAGCAAGGTTAAATTTTTTTAAATGAAAAGCATACAACTTATATTCATGTAAAACCTTGCGTTTTACAAATGACTATTTAATGTCTTTTTCCAGAACTGGGTATTGAGCTTAGCCTTCATATTGAGCTACAACCCCAGTTCTTTTTTTATTTTGAGACCGTCTTGTTAAGTCACTAAGCTGCCCTCCCTGCACTTCAGTTTAGGGATAAGGCCAAATTAGTTAATAGTCATAAAATAAAAGTGTCTTTAGAACAGCAGAAGGCTGTGGATAGCTGAAAAAACATTGTTTTAGTGGTTTTTAATCTGGGAGTGACTTTTGCCGCCCAGAGGACATTTGTCAATGTGTGTAAACCTGTGATTGTAACAGTAGGGTGTATTACTTATCTATTGAGTATGACAGAAAGTTGCTTCTAAATACCTACAATGATTGGACAGCCTCTGAAAACAATTATTTGGCACCAGTTTATTTTCTTTTATTTTTTTCAGTGAACACAAGTAAAGTTTTATTGGAATACAGCTATGCCCATTTGCTTATATACTGTCTGTAGTTGGTTCTGTGTGTTACTGGGAATTTAAATTCCCAGCTTATTTTTGTTTTGAAACAGAGTCTTATAAGTTGCCCAGGGTAGGTGTGGACTTGTATTACTCTTGTCTCAGCCTCCCAGAGTGCTGGATTACTGGTTTACACCATTGGCCTAGTTTGTGGCTGTTTTTTCAACTCCAGTAGTTGCCATGGAAAACATGTGGCCCATAAAACCTAGAATTACATTCCCAGCACAGTTTTTGGTTTTTGATTTTTGATTTTGAGACAGGTCTCGCTAAGTTGACCAGGCTAGGTTAGAACTTTGGTCGTCCTGCCCCAGCTGTGAGAGTGCTGGGATTACAGGCTTGAACCGTTGGGCCTGGCTCCTCCATGGCACAAATTTTACTAGTGCCAAAGTGCAGGCTTTACTGACTACTGCCTAAATTTGTTTAGTAACATTTTACTATCTGAAATTATTTGGTGATTGAGGCTGGAGGACTAGCACAGATATTAAGAGTGTTGCCAGACAAGTGCAAGGTCCTGAGTTTAATTCTGCAACACCACATAAGTAAATTTGAGGCGGTGGTGCATGCCTATAATCCCAGCACTTGGAAGGCTGGGGCAGGAAGATCGCTGTGAGTTCAAGGCAAGCCTCAGTTACATAGTAAGTTCAGGATCAGCCTGGACTGCAGAGACAGACCCTGTCAAAAAAAAAAAAAAAAAAAGAAAAAGAAAAAGAAAAAAGAAAAGAAAAAGAAATTGATCAAAGGATTTGCTTAAGATTATGCAACAAGTTGGTGTTGGGGCCAGTATCAGGTTTCTTTGCAATGAGCCTTTGAGGCTTTGAGGAACAGGTTTTTCTGAGAAGCGGAAAACTTAAGAGCTTTTGTGCATTTCTCAGTGTACAAAACAATGCTCAACACAATGAAAGAAAATACATAGCTTTAAATAATTTGTGAAGGCTATTTGCTTTCACGCTTGTGAAAGTGAGCAATGTGGTTATTTGTAAGAAAAAAGTATTTGTCACATAAATTCTGTGTCGGTAGTATTATATTTGGTGCTAAGGTGACTGTAAAAGACTTGAAAGTTTTTCCCTGCTGGGAGTTTGCAGTCCAGCTGGTAAGTGTTGTAGGGATCATCTAGTTGCATGAGATGTGGTACGGATGTAGGAGACTTCACACGGCTGGCCGATGACCCTAGGGTATGAGGTGTACCTTGGCTTCAAGGGGCCCTAGGTACTTTTGCCTCGTAGGTCTCCTCATCTGTGAAAATATTAAAAATTATATTTAAAAAGCACATAACTGTAAGACCAGTACTGCGTATTTGCAATATATACTAATTTTTTTCTGACCTCTCAGTGAACTTTTTTCTTGATATTATAAGAAACTAAAACATTTCCTGAGCCCCTCAATAAATTGGCTATTAGGATAGGTACAGGATGTTTTAAGGACCAGGTTGAAGTGACTTACTTTCTTCTGCCCAAAATGCCTTTGCCTGAATCCCATTTTTTTTCTCCCGAGTGCTGGAATTATGGACATGTGCCAAAATACCTGGAATTAGATAGGTGCTACCACATGTGGAACTAAAGATACATGCCAGCTTACTTGTTGAATTCATGGCAGTCTTGCTGCCTACGCCTCCTGAGTACTGGGATTATGGGCTTTGTCTTCATTTGGAGTCAGGATCTTGTTTAACTGCTGCATTTTCCATGCTGGGTTTGGCCTTTGGACCTGCCTGCCTTAGCCTCCAAGAGTGCTGTGATTATGCGCTTGTGCCACCTCACTGGCAGTAGCCCTTTATTTTGAGGCAAGATCTCACTACGTCTCAAAACTTGCGTAGGCTGGGCTTGAAATTCAGATCTGCTGTCTGAGTTTCCCAGAATGCTGGGGGTATAGGCTAGAGACACTAGGCCCAGTTCAGCAAGCTTCCAATCTAACTGAGTTTGCCTAGAAACCTTAGAAGAGTACACTTGGCTGCTTTTGCTTTGCTACCCCGAAGTGTAGGCTTAGGTTTTGTTACTGAGACAGCATGGGAATTGATACTGCTGAGCAGCCTTTTGCAGTGTGTATTAGACACACTGAGGCCACGTTCCTTGTTAAGAGGTAGTTTTGCTACCTGAATGACAGTGACCGGTAGCCGAAGTGGAAAGGAATGAGCAGATATTGGAGAATGATTTTTCTTGGGTAAAGAACTACCTTGTATAACAGGCTGGCCTCACACTCAAGGCAGTTTTCCTGCCCTAGCCTACTGAGTGCTGAGATTACAGGTATATGCCACTGTGCTTGGTTTACATGGTGCTGTGACATTGAACTCAAGCCTTGTGCCGAGGAAAGTGCTCTTACAGCTGTGCTATTCCTCCAGCCCCTCCTTATGTAAACTAAGAAAAGTTCACATTTCTTAGAACCTTGAGTCAAATATACAACCCAATTCCTAATTCCTCCTTTTTTTTCCCCCTGTGCTGGCCTTGGATTAGCAGTCCTCCTGCCTCAGCCTTCTAAATGCTGGGATTGTAGACATGTACCACCTAATATGGCTTGTTATTTCTCTTCTGTTTCTTCTTGTGGTGCTAGGGATTGAATTCAGAGCCTTCACAGTGAGCTATATCTTCGGCTCCTGTTTCAGTGTATTTTTGTGTTTGTTTTTTATTGAGGCAGGATCTTGCTAAGTTGTCCATGCTGGACTCAAATTTATGATCCTTCTCCATCAGCTTCTCAGGGAACTGGGATATAGGCGTGTACTACTGTACCTGGTTCCTATGTTATTTCTTTATGGCCTCCTATGCTTATGCTGGTAATATAAAGTCTTTAAATATTCAAAAACTATCCAGTGTACTTAGAGGATATGATGTGAATGAAGCATGACAGTTCTTACTATGTACAAACTTCTAATTTAATGGAAACATAATATTTATTACTATGTGATTTTGCATAAGGGAAATATTGGTAGGTAGGAACATTTTCTTAGTTACTTTTTGGTTGCTGTGAACTCAATGCTCAGCATGCACAACTTTAAGGAGGAAAGATTTATTGTAGCTTACAGTTCCAGAAAGTCACCGTCCATTCACAAGTGGGTGGCTGGAAAATGGTGGATTCATATGGTGGGGCCACAGCTAGATGCGGAGCCAGCTCTGGGAGACAGAGATCCTCACAGCATGGAGGAACTGAGAGCTCTGAAGGAGGCTGGAATCAGCACATGCCCCTTCAGGTCAGGTCCTAAGCATCTACCCCTTCCAGCCAGGCCCTACCTCCCAACCGTATATAGTATTCATAGGAATGGGAAGTGTTTGGGGGACAGTCCAGATCCAAACCATGAAAAACACATTTTTTAAATTTGTTCAAGTTTTTTTCTTTTTATTTATATATCACATCCCTTTTTCCTTCCCACCCCTTCTAACCTTCCACCCCATTTCCCCTTCCCCTCTCCACAAAGTCTATCTTCTTACTTTCTTCCATTTCACTTACTTTGTTTTGTGCCTTGGTTTTCTCATAATAGAGAAACCATATGATATTTAACCTTCTGTATCTGATTTATTTTACTAACCATAATGGTCTCAAGGTTCATCTGTTTTCCTACAAATGACTCAAATCTGTCTTTCTTTATGGCAGAGTAGTTTTCCATTGTGTGTCTTCTTTATCCATTCATCTGTTGTTGAACATAATGGCTTCTTCCAAGATTTGGCTATTGTAAATTGGGAAGATTAGGTAGTAATATATTAAGAACGTTACCTGTCTGTGAGCAGTTCAGTTCTGTGGGAACCCAGTTTTTTTTTTTTTTAAGCAAGCCTGATGAAGTGTAGAATTGATTATTTTATCTTTGTATCCAATAGGAAAGAAAAGGAACAGCCAAAGTAGACTTTTTAAAAAAGATTGAGAAAGAAATCCAGCAGAAATGGGATGCTGAGAAAGTGTTTGAGGTCAATGCATCTGAGCTGGAGAAGCAGACCAGGTGAGTAATCATTTTTGAGGCTCTGCACATGGAACTGCCCTGCAGAACAGAGTCAGAAGTATGTGGGGGGCTGGAGGACTAGCACAGTGGTTAGAGTGTTGCCTAGGAAGCCCAGTCCCTGGGACCGATTCCCACTACTACATATACTGAGTGTGTGGTGCATGTCTATAATCCCAGCACTTGGGAGGCTGAAGCAGGAGGAAGGCTGTGAGTCTGGGTGTCAGAGAGAATTTAGGACTAGAATTAGAATGATTTTACCCAAAAAATTTCTAGTTTTTAAATTTTTTTTTTTAATTCCTATACAGGGTATTACTATTTAGCCCATGCTGGCCTTAAACTCCTGATCTGCTAGCCTGGATTTTTTTTTTTTAACTAGTATTTTTCTGTTCAGACAAGGGAAAATGTTTTCAAGTTTTATATCTACTGTCTGACAAAAGGAAAATATCCTCTTACATTATAGAAATTATTATCTTCATTGGCAAAGAATAAAACCTTTCTTTTTTTCTTTTTTTTTTTTTCTTTTTTTGAGATAGGGACTTGCTCTGTAGTCCAGTATGGTCCTGAGCTCACTGGTATAGCCCATGCTGGCCTTGGACTCAGGACAATCTACCTACCTCAGCCTCATGAATTCTGGGATTACAGGCTTGTGCCACAATGCCCAGCTTTATGTGGTGCTGGGTAATCAAATTCATGGCCTGTCGCTTGCAAGTCAGGTGCTTTAACTTGTGCCATTCCTCCAGCCCTAAAGCCTTTCTTTTTTTTGTGGTACTAGGGATTAAACCCAGGGCCTTTGGTTGAGCAGCATCCTCAGCCTCTTTTTTAATTTACTTTGTGATAGAGTTTCCCTAAGTTGCTAAATTTTCCAGGCTTGACTTGAATTTGTACTCCCCGTGCCTCAGCTTCCCAGAGTGTTAGGATTGTAGGCCTATACTACCAGGCCTGGTTCAGAATAAAACTTTTTTTTTTTTTTTTGAGACAATCCAGGCTGATCATGAGCCCACTATGTAGACCAGGCTGACCTTGAACTCACTGCAATCCTCATGTTTCAATTTCCTGAGTACCAGGATTACAGGCATACACTACCATGCCTGGTTGATGTGGTGCTGGAGAATTGAACTCTAGGCCTTGTGCTTGCACTCAGCCGATGTGTTATTCCTCCCACCTTGAGAATAAAACTTTGAAGGTTCTGTTTTCAGGGGTGTTTCTCTCTGTCTCTCTCTTTTCATTATTGGGGATTGAACCCAGGGATTTCACACTGAGCTGTATCCTCAGCCTTTTTCATGTTTTATTTTGAGATGAAGTCTTGTTAGTCACTGGATTACCCTGGCTGGATTTGAACACTATCCTGCCTCCAGAATCCTGGAATTACAAGCGTGCAATAGCATACCTAGTTAGGGATCATTTTAATAGCTAATTACAAAATAAAACTTGAGATATTTATGTACCTAAAGATTTAACTTCATAAATAGTATATTGATTTTAAGATAAAGCATAGATAATGGTCCATTAAGGGAAAGAAAAAAGGTAGTTGTTTCTCCCAGACAGTGCCACAGTAAATATATGTGTCAATTATAGATGTACCCATGTACCTGAGCTTTTAGGTAATGATGAAATGTAGAAAAATGTACTTCAGACTCAGGAAATAGAATGATAACTATAATACTGGTAGTGACTAATGTTAAGTACCATGTGCTAGGAAACGTGTCTTTTATATGTATATTCTTATATAATGTTTTTAATAACCCCTTAAGCAGTATGACTTTTCTCCCAGTTCTACAGATGAGGAAACAGACACGGAGATGTTAAGCAACCAGGTCAGAGTTGCATAGCTGGAATTCACAGGGCCTGGGCTTATTTTTAGGAATTTCAAATTCCATAGTCTACACCTACCTTGTTACTTAACTTTACTAAAATAGAATATATGTTCATCTATATTTATGTATTTATCTATGCTTATGTTTAAAAATTATTAATATTATCAATATTAATTTATTATTAACAAAATTATTTGTGACACTGAGGATTGAACCTAGGACCTTCCCACTTAGCTACATCTGCAGACCATTTCTGAAGTTTTGTTTTGAGACAGGGTCTTGCTAAGTTGCTAAATTGTCCAACCTGGACACCAGTGCTGTGCTCCTGCGTTGGCCTGGCTGTATGTCTATAAAACAAATTTTCTGGATTTGTACTTTTAAACTATTGTTTGAAGCTCTGTTTCATTCTAGGATTTTAGTCAACTGGAAAAGCTGCTTAATTTAGTGAACGAGAATGAGCTGTAGGGTGACAGGGGCTGTAGCTCAGTGGTAGAGGGTTTGTCTAGCATGTGCAGACTGTGCAGGGCTTGAGTTTGACTTTTTGGCCCTGCCAAACAAACAACGATACCCCCCCCCCCCAAAAAAAAAAAAAAAAGAAAACAAAGAGTGAACTGTTAGAATGTATAGCACTGCTGAAGAAATGTCATTTAATTAGTAAAACATGGGCCCTGTGGCACAAGTTTATAATCTTAGTACTTGGGAGGCTGAGGCAGGACAGTTGTAAATTCGAGGCCAGTCTGGGGTACTTAGTGAGTTCAGGAGCAGCCTAGACCACAGCTCAAGACCCAGTCTCAGAAAAAAAGTAAAATGTAAAATCAGTACAGTTTTCTAAGAGAACTAACATTTGTTTTTGTAAATATACGTGTGTGTGTATGTGGGTGCATTTGTATTCTTTTTTTTTTAGAGGTGGTGGTACTAGGGATCTCTAGGGCCTTTGCACTGAGCAACACCCCTGCTCATTTTTATTTTTATTTTGAGATACAATCTTGCTAAGTTGCCTAGGCTGAATTTGTGATCCTCCTGCCTCAGCCTCCAGAGTACTGGTATCACAGGCCCATACCACAAGGCACAGCTAATTATATTATCTTCACTTGAGTATTTTGGCTTAAGGTAAACCTCTAGTATATGCTACAATGATGTTTATTTCTTCAAAGTCATCTATAAATGTGATTCTTAATCAAATGTATGTTTCAGTTTTGGAGAGGTTTTGATTACTGGATTTATAAATTTCTTTTTAAAATGTCTCTTAAGTAACTAAAATTTAAACAAATTGTTTCTGTCAAGTAGTCCCTCTGGTGGGGCAGAGGGAATAAGCAAAACTTAACATTTTTCCCTGTGTTCTTTTTTGTCACAATTGTTTTTGCAGCAAGGGCAAGTACTTTGCGACCTTCCCATACCCGTATATGAATGGGCGCCTGCATTTGGGGCACACGTTTTCTTTATCCAAGTGTGAGGTAAAAATTACTCTATGTTTACATAAAGGGATGGAGGGTCCTAATTTAATGCTGTTTGAAGAAAGTGGTATATGTAGAATTTATTTCTCATGAAAGGAACTTAGAAATCCTTAATATTTTTGTGGTTCTGGGAACCAAACCCAGGACCTTGTGCATGCTTGCAGGTGCTATACTACTATACTCCTGCTCCAGATTCCTTAACTCGAATCATACTTTTTATATTTATTTCATTTATATGTAATTTTCATATGTCATGTGTATATTTTTAGAGAGTCCTGGCATATATATGTGTACAAAATTCCTAAGTTGGTGGAAAAAGAACAACAGGAAAAAGAATAGTGCATTAGAATTTAGAAATGATTAAAATCTTTTTTTCCCACCATTTTTATTAATATATATATGCCATATATGCCGTACATAATGCTTACAGTGAACTTGAGTATTTTGTGCACATATGTATCACATCAATATTATGATCCCTTCTCCTCCCTATTTTTGGTCCTCCCATATCCTTCCTGTCTCCCCGTAACTCCCACTATCACACTCATTTGGTTGTATAGAATGCCTGTATTCTGGATTTCTCAAATCAGACAAACTGTGTGATATTTGACATATTTAATCTCTGCATCTGACTCACTTTACCACTCAAATCACCACTTACTAACTCAGTTTCCCACCCCTAGAATGGGCTGCAGTGGCCGTATCTTGAGGCCTGGGTCCAGCAGAGCCCTTTCGTGGGGTGATTTGCCCAAAGTTCTTTTTTTTTCTGTATCTTACTCTATCTTTGTTGAGACTCTTTACTGTGGCTTCAATCACCAGCCCACATAAGAAAAGAACTGTAACAATGAAATTCATAAGGCTAGAAAATGTGAGAGAGAAAAAGAGAGAAGTTAAATTTTGTATTCTTTAGCCGAGTACTGAAAGGTAAATTCTTGTACCTTCAAAAGACATTCAAGTTGTAGAATGACTAAAATCTTAACTATTATTTTAAGGAAAGATATGAAAAAGAAAACTAATATTCCTTGAAAAGTCAGCATTTTGTATTCATTTACCATTTATATCTTATTTCAATTTAATTTTCTTTCTGTAGTTTGCAGTAGGGTACCAAAGGTTAAAAGGAAAAAATTGTCTGTTCCCCTTTGGCTTGCACTGCACTGGGATGCCAATAAAGGTAAGATTGTTTATAATATGATTTCTGCTCTTTTTTTGTGTAGAACAAATAATAATACCCAATTCAAGAGCTTGAAATAGGGTTTTCAAATATGACCTTAATAAAAATCTTTGTAAAATGAGTTGAATTTATTTTAGTGAAGCTTACCTAATTAATCGATTGATTTCTTGGTGAGGAGGATGGTAAGACAAAGTAGTGCAGGCTCACTCTATAGTCTAGGTGGGTCCTGAACTATGTAGTCCAGACTGGCCTGGAACTCAACAGCAATCCTTCTGCGTTAGCTTCCCAGTGATAGGAATAAGGCGTGTGTCACCAAAGCTAGGTAATCTTCATGTGATGCTGGTATTCGAGCCAGAATCTTGTGCATGCTAGGCAGTGGCTCTAACTGCTGAGCTATGTCCCCATACCAGTGAAGATTAATTTAAAAAATATTAGAAGAAGTTCTTAAATAAATAAAAGGCATATGTTAAGGTCTAAGTGATTATGATTTTTTCTTTCTTTGTTTCTTTCTTTCTTTTTTTTTTTTTTTTTGAGGCAAAGTCTCGCTCTGTAGTCCAGGCTAGTTCTAACTCATGAACTCCCTAGATAGTCCAGGCTGGCCTTGAACACATGATAGTCCTCCTGCTTCAGCCTTCGAAGTGCTAGGATTACAGGCATGTACCGACCATAGGTGGCTTATAAATGTGGTGCTGGGGAATCTTAACTCTTGCGCTTGCTAGGCAAGTGCCAACCACTGTGCTATTTCTCCAGCCCAATTTCTTTTTCTTTCTTTCTTTTTTTTGAGACAGGGTCTCATTCTGTAGTCTGAGCTGGTCTTGAACTCACTTTTTAGCTCACTCTAGCCTTGGACTCACAGCAATCCTCCTGCCTCAGCCTTTGGAGTGCTAGGGTTTTAGGCATGTGCCACCTTGCTCACTTTATGTGGTGCTGGGATATTGAACCCACTGCCTTGCACTTGGTAGGCAAGTGCTTTAACTGCTGAGCTACATTTCAGCCCACATAAGTGATTTCTGAATAATTTTGATGTCTTTTAGGTATCTTATATATTCATACTCATGTTTATGTTGACATTGGGTAATAATGTTTTTGGAATTGGGTGATAATTTCTGACAAAACTTGTTTAGTGAAAAAATGTGCGGAGATTTGTGCTTTTGTGATACATAAAACGTTGCTTTAAAGTAGTCAGTGATATCTTTTTTTTTTTTTTTTTTTGGTACTAAGGATTGAACCTAGGCCTTCACACCGAGTTACATCCTCAGCCTATCTTTGTTTTGTTTTATGAGACGGCATTTCAGTCTGCAGTCCAGGCTGGCCCTGAACTCACTGTATAGCCCTGGCTGGCCTCGAACACACAGTTATCCTCTTGCCTCAGCCTCTCAGGCACTGGGATTATAAGTATGTGCCACCTGCCTGGCTTTTTGCATTTTTCTTTTTTAACTTAAACACTTTCTACTTGGTATTACCTTTACTTTTTAACGATAGACTTGCTGTGTTATAACTGGTAAGACTAGGAATGGAAAGCCAGGTGTAAGTATTAGTTCTCTAGTTTGTTTTATAACTTTGAATAAATCATTTCATTGCTCAGTGGCTATTTTCTAGTTTTATTTATTTACTTACTTAATTCATTTGTTTATTTTTGTGGTACCAAAGATTGCATACATGATACTTGCACCGAGTACTTTAGTGGCCCATTTTTGGGTTTGATTTTGAGACAGGATCTCACTAAATACAGGATCTCACTAAATATCCTGAACTAGGCTTGAACTCATGATCCTCCTGCTTCAGCTTCCCAGAGTGCTGGGTTTACAGGTCTAGTTTCATACGTATGCTCTCCCCTGCCTGGTTGGTGATGACAGCTAGTAGAATGCGAGAGTGTGATTCCTAGGTTGGAGGAATAGCACAGCAGTCACAGCACTCGCCTAACAATTGAATGGCCCTTGGTTTGGTTTCCCAGAACCATGTAAGCTGGGCGTGGTGGCACATACCTGTAATCCCAGCTCCTGGGAGGCAGAGGCAGAGGCAGAGGCAGAGGCAGAGGCAGAGGCAGAGGCAGAGGCAGAGGCAGAGGCAGAGGCAGAGGCAGAGGCAGGAGGATTGCCATGGGCTTGAGGCCAGCCTGGACTACAAAGTGAGACCTGGTCTCAAAAAATGTATTTGATTTTGACTTCAAAGACAGTTATCTTTATATTGAAAAACTCTGTTAATATTGTTATTTAAAGTAGGACATACTATTTTATATATCTTTGTATTTCTAGTGCCTGTAGTAATAGTATGCAACAATTAGTACTCTGGATGTTGAATTAAATTCTCACTGAGTTAATGAGTTAAAATACTAATTTATAAAGTAGTGAATTTCAAGATAAGTGATCTGTCATTTGAGTTTTCTATAATGATATCCATATATCCAGATATATGGCAGAAAATTACAGAAAGAGTCAATTTTCGTTGGCTGTAGAAACAACAAAACAAATCAAATTATTTCTTTGAATTTTGAACTTTACTATTTCTAATGTTGTGTTATAGGCATGTGCTGATAAGTTGAAAAGAGAAATTGAGTTGTATGGTTGCCCCCCTGACTTTCCAGATGAAGAGGAAGAGGAAGAAGAAATCAGTGTTAAAACAGAAGATATAGTAGTCAAGGATAAAGCCAAAGGCAAAAAGGTTTGGTGGCTGTTGGTATTGTGGTCTAAGTTTTATATTTGTGTGATTTGTTTGTATGTGTATATATGTATTTATTTTGAGATAGAGTTTCACTCTGTAGCCTAGGCTGGCCTAGAACTGTGGGCAGATCCTCCTGCCTCACTCTCTTGAGTGCTTTGATAGCAGGCGTGCACCACCATGCCTGGCTGTTATGTGGTGGTAGAGGATTGAACCCAGAGCCTCAGGCTTCCTAGGCAAGCGCTCTGATCACTAATGTACACCCCTACCCCCCGACAGGGTAAATTATGATCAGGAATTCATTAGCTTACACTTCTGGAGGCTGGACCCTTCTGGCCGAGGGTCTGGCGGTGATGGAAGGTCAAGGAGACAACAGAAGGGAGAGGCCCAGGCGTTGTGTTCTGGAGAGGGTCGAGCTTGTCTGTTTGGCAAGGCCCCTACTCTGTGCTAACTCTGTATTAATCCATTTATGATGGCAGAGCCCTCATGGCTTATAACCTTTAACTCTTTAATACTGTAATGTAGGAGATTAGGTTTCTAACACATGCTTTGTGGGATGCCTTCAGATTGTGACATTGACTGTCCTTCAATTCAGGTTTGTCCCAGTCATTGTTAGATTGAAATTATTGATTGTGGGAAGAATACCAGAGAGTTGATATACTCTTCTAGTGCATTGTGTCAGGGACTATATGGTTTTGAGAGATATTAATATGGAAATAATAATATTTTTAAAAGTATTTGTTCATTAATTTTAGCATTTATCTGTGGATTTTTCCAGGCCTGATGGTGAAAGCTTTTATTTTCTATTTGTTCATTTATTTTTTATACGTATGTTGTGTGCCATGATGCCTAGCACATGGGGTACTGGGGAATTAAACCCAGGGCCATACATTTGCCAGGCAGACACTCTTAACCCCTGAGCTACACCTCCAGCCCCTCATTAGTGAATTTTTGCCTATAACAAGTACTACTTTGGTATTCTAATAATGATTTTCTACTTTCCTTTTTTTTTGTTGTTGTACTACCCATCCAACTCATACACTTCACAAGGTCATAGTAAGTTACCTACTAAGCCTGATACTTAGTTTTAATTTTATTTTTTGAGACAGTGTCTCACTCTGTAGTCCTTGTAGCTCAGGCTGGCCTCAAACTCATGACAATCCTACATCAGCCCCCCGAGTGCTAGGATTGCACACATGTGCCAGCATGCCTGTTTTATGTGGTGCTGGGGAATTGAACTCAGAGCCTTGTGCTGCTAAGCAAGTGTTCTCACTGCTGTCCTATTCCTCTATCCCTAAAAGAATTCTTTTAGGTTGATTAATATCCATTAAATGTTCCCCTATCTTCTCTCTCTTCCTTCCCTGTTTCTTTCCTCCCCTCCCTTCCTATTTGTCCCACCTCTTCCTTGTCTCTCCTCTTGTCCTCCTCCTCTTCCTTCTTTTCCTCTCTCCTCTGCTTTTCTTTGAAGTGGTGCTGGGGATTGAACCAGATTGTGTTCATCCTAGGCAAATGCTTTGCCACTGAGCTACATCCCGAGGCCTTTTGATTTTATTTTGAGACATGGTCTCACTAAGTTGCTTAGGCCAACCTCGTACTTGCAATTCAGCCTCAGCCTTCCTAATTTCTGTGTGGTCACAGGCAAGTATCTCCATGCCTGGCTTCTTCGTTTAAAAGTATTTTCCTCCTTTTTGATACCACAAGGTGCTCCTTGAGACAGGGTCTCTTTCTTATATTTTCTGTGTTTCAGCCCAGGAATACATCATTTCTTCAAGCAACATGGATCTCTTATTAAAAATGATATTCAGAAACTAAGGTCTGAATGCCAGATTTGCTCATTGCTGTTCTGATGTCACTGCTTCTAGGACCCCTTGTTGTAAGAGAGCAATGACACGTACCTATGAATGAATGCATAAGTGTCTGTCTGTGTGTCTGTCTTTCTGTCTGTGTCTGTCTGCCTATCTGTCATCTAAAATATGTTTGTATAGATGGCCCTCAGCTTCACTTCAGCACCCCAGGCTGCTTCTAGCATTTTCCCTTTGCTTATTCTTGTGACTTCTTATTTCACCCATGAGGAGATTGGCCCTCATTATCTGCAGTGTATTAATTCACAGGTTCATTTCTGGTTTACTGATAACATAGATCTAGAATTGCTGGTTTATAATAAATACCCGTGGGAAACAGGTCTACCTATTGAAGTACAGCTGTGTTTATGTGCATAATAGTTCTTTTTGTCTTTGAGTTCTAGTCAACATATTTTCCCAAAATTGCTTACATCAACTCTTTTCTTCCCCTTTGGTGTAGTTATGTTATTTGTAATACAGTTAAATACATTTGTGATGGTCTGCCTTCTATCCTATCTTGCCACATCCTGGTTAAGTTAAAAAATTTTACATACAGCTGGATGTGGTGGTACATGCCTATGATCTCCATGATTCAGGAAGCTGAGGCAGGAGAATCACAAGTTTGAGACCTGCCTGGGAAATTTATAAGACCTTATCTCAAAATAAAATTTAAAAAAGCCGTAGTAGAGTGCTGCCTGCATGCACAAGGCCCTAGTTTCAATCCCTGAAACTCGAGGACAAATTTGTATGTGGTAAATGTGTAAGTGTATAGTGTGAGGGCTGGAGTAATAGCATAGTGGTTAAGAATGCTTGCCTAGCAAGTGCAAGGCCCTGAGTTTAGTTCCCCAGCATCACATGAGCCAGGTGTGGTGGCATACACCTGTAATCCCAGCACTCAGGAGGCTGAGGCAGAAGGATTGTTGTGTATTTGAGGCCAGCCTGAGCTACATTGTGACTTCAGGACCAGCCTGTACTATAGAGCAAGATCCTATCTCAAGACAAAACAAAACAAAATAAGACAAAAAAAACTTCTCCCCCCAAAAAACAAAAAAACAAAATAAATGTAGAATTTGGTGGGTTTGAGAAATTCAGAGTTGTATCTCGACCACCGTTGTACTACATAGAGCAGCTCCATCAGGTTCATTATGCTCTGTGGTGCCTCTTGATAGTTTTATGTTTTACCTCATTTCTTAACCTCTAATCCTGGCATTTGGTTTTCTTTTGGATATTGGCAAAGATTGAAAGGGGGACATTCTTGGGAGTAGCTTTTTAAGAGGAAAACAAACAAAGTGAGATGTGGTATTAGAAAAAAGGAAACAAAGTCTGATGTTGATCTTGTCATCGCAGCTCGTAGTTCTTGGTGATTCATCCATTTAGTCGTCCTGGGTGCCAGTGTCCCAGGGAACACCCTGGCTGTGCACTTGGATACGGAGATAGTACATGTGAGTCCTGCGATGTTACGATGTATCAATAGTGTTGTTTTGGGATTTGAAGAAAACTATTAAATTGGCTTACTTACTTAAAATTGCTATGTCTGTGGAATGCTAAGAGATTGGTCGTTCCTTAATGGAGTTTGTTTTTGCCTGTTGTTTTTAGAGTAAAGCTGCTGCTAAAGCTGGATCGTCTAAGTACCAGTGGGGCATTATGAAGTCCCTTGGACTGTCTGATGAAGAGATAGGAAAATTTTCTGAAGCAGAGCACTGGCTTGACTATTTCCCGCCATTGGCTATTCAGGATCTAAAGAGAATAGGTTTGAAGGTCTGCCCGTCATTTATACTGTATAAAGAAGGATTTGGACCAACTTCTAAATTGAGAAAAACATATTAGAAAATATATTTCAAAAAATATATTCTACCTGTATGCCGCTGAAGAATTGTAGTGCTGTTAAACTAGCATACACTAGTTCTTAGTGTGCGCCCTGAAGCACTGTAATGATTATCTTTACTAGAGTGTATATGGATAGAAAGCAATTAGTGCAAAGGGTTTCTTTAAAAACAATGAAGATGTAAAAGTTTAACTTGAATATTTAGGAATATGTGAAGGTATTAGCTAACTCTTTTCTATTTTAATTCCTATATGCTTTTTAGTAATGTACTTGTGTGTTTAAAATACCCATTAAACAAATTATTGGAATAATTGTTTTATGAACATAAGTAGGACTTGAAATGTTTTCTAATAGTTGATGTAATTCTAAGTTAGGGACTAAGAATCATAGGTAGATAATTAGTTCATATGCTTTCTTATTTCTAAAAATTTGTTGTATTTCTCACACACTACTTTTTCTTCTTTTATAGGTAGACTGGCGTCGTTCATTCATCACCACTGATGTTAATCCTTACTATGATTCATTTGTCAGGTGGCAATTTTTAACATTAAGAGAAAGAAACAAAATTAAATTTGGGAAGCGGTGAGTTTGTTTTCCTTCAATGCAATTGAGCAGAAAAAAGAATTTCTGCATTATAGTTTAGTACCTGTAGCCTACCTTTTTCCATTATCTTTTCTAAAAAATAATCTTAAAATTTTTGTTCTCTTGTACCCTTTGCCTTCCTTTCTCCCTCTCTTTTTTTGAGACAAGGTCTCACTCTGTAGTCCAGACTGGCTTTAAACTCATGGCATCCCTCCTGCCTCAGCCTCCCAAGTACTGGGATTACCTGGAATTACATGTGTGCACCACCATGCCTGGCTTTTCTTTTATCTCTTAACAGTATCTTCCACAAAGCTGCTTTGTGTTTATGACATAGAACCAGGGAGAACAGAATTATAGGCTTTTATGATCTGGTTAAAGATTGTGTTTTGTATTGCTAGGCAAGCTCTTTTTAACTGCTGAGCTGTTCCTCCAGCCCCTTTATTTATTTTTGAGACAGGTTTCTCTGTAGTAGTTTTTCTGTAGCCCAGGCTGGTCCTAGTTGTACTGTTGTAGCCCGGGCTGGCTTACAGGCTGGTCCCGAGTGCTAGGAGTATAGGTCTTTGCCACCATACCTGGTTTATGTGGTACCAGGGAATCGAGTTCAAGGCCTTGCACTTGCTGGGCAACCACTTAGTTTGTATTTTTGTTTTATAAGTTACTTAAGATTCTTACTTGTTTATGTAGATTAAGTGAAGGCTACTTGCATTTCCTAAGTGAATTTATCTTTCATAATTGTTTGTTTCATATTACAAAGCCAAAATCAGTCCACATTTTCCAGTAGAGTTACTTTTTTTTTGAGACAGGGTCTCACTCTGTAGACCAGGCTGATCCTGAACTCACTGTGGAGCTCAGGCTGACCTTGAACTCACAGCAATCCTCCTGTCTCAGCCTCCCAAGTGCTGGGATTACAGGTGTGCACCACCGCACCCAGTTTATGTGGTGCTGGGTAACCAAACTCAGGTACTTAGTGTTTGACTTGGTGCTTGCTAGGCAAGCCCTTTAACAGCTGAGCCATTCCTCCAACCCCAGTAGTGTTACTTTTTTTTTTTTTTTTTTGAGGCAAGGAAGGTCTTGCTCTATAGTCCAGGCTGGTCCTGAACTCACTGGGTAGCCCAGGGTGGCCGTGAACTCAGGACAATCCTGCCTTGGCCTCCAAAGTGCTGGTATTATAGACATGTACTACCATGCTCAGCTAATCTTTATGTCGTGCTGGGGAATCAAACCCATGACCTTTCAAGTGCTTTACCCACTGAGCTATGCCCCCAGACCCAGTAGTAGTATTAGTTTTGATGAGAGTAGGAACCTTTCATTAATTACTAGGCTGACAGAGCTACTCATAGGAATATATATATATAGATAGATAGATAGATAGATAGATAGATAGATATAGATAGATATAGATAGATATTTGCTCATTTAGAATTAGTTGTAAGACATACTTTTAAGATGTTAGGAACAACACTAGCAAATGTGTTAGGATATAACTTGAATGTTATAATTTTTTACTTCTTATTTTTTAGGTATACCATTTATTCTCCAAAAGATGGGCAGCCTTGCATGGATCATGACAGACAGACGGGAGAGGTGGTTATTTGTGACACAAAGTTGCTATTTTAATAATCCTTAATATGGCCACAGAATTCTATATCAGAGTTAACCTAAAAGTACTTGTACTTCTGAGATTTATAGTGATGATTCTCTGGTGGGTATGGAAAGGGAGATGGGGTGTCATTGGTACCTGTATGCTATCAAGAACTTAAAGGTACCAGTTGCTATGATCCCAATGGTCTGTGGATCTGCTGTATCACCTTGGTACAGGTCATTGTCGAGCCTCCTCCTGAAATTGCTGAATTGGAAGCTGGGCCCAGGAACCTGTTTTTATAAGCTCTCTATGTGGCTCATATGCATATTATTGTTGGAAAGTACAGTTTGGAAAATACACAGATCTAAAAAGAGATTATGGAGAAAGGTAATGAAATTATGACTTTTTTTGTCCTAGAGATTGAAGTCAGGAACTAGTATGTGCTAGGCAAATACTCTGCTGCTGAGCTTCATTACTATTTTTTAAGTTAATTAAGTTTTGAATTTTCACTATAAATTGCCCAGGCTGTTTTTTTTTTTTTTTTTTTTTTTGAGACAAGTTCTCGCTCTGTAATCTAGGCTGTTGCTGGACTCATCCTGAAGCCTAGGCTGCCGAAATCACATAGCAGTCTCCTATTTTAGGATTACAGGCGTGTGCCCAGGCTGTTCTTGTGCTCCTGATTTTTCAATCCCAGCCTCCCAAGTAGCTGGGATTACTGATGTGCGCCACCAGGCCTGGTTGTGACTAATTTCCTGTAGATTACATTTTACTTGCTTTGATCGTGTAGCTATTTGCTTATTTCCTGAGTACTTTTAGCTGTGTGTCCCATCAGTTCATCTCTTTTACATTATTATAGAATACATTAGTAACATTGTTTCCTGTAGTACTTTTAAAGCAAAGGTAAGTGATTTGCCTAATGCCTTTGTGCAGTAAATTAATGACATTGCCAGCACCTGACCTGTGAGCTCTGACTGCTTGTATAACTGAATATCACAGACTATGTAATTTATAAAGAATAAAGATTTGTGATTTTGTCGCCTGGAGGTCTTGGTGAAGGCCTTCTTGCTGATCAAGTTTTTTGCGGAGTTTCAGTATGGGCCCCGACATCACATGATGAGAGACAGAGGCAAACACATTTTTAATAGATCCCCCCTATTGACACTCATTCTTCTAGTCTGCATTCAAGAGCGGATTAATCTATTCATCAAGACAGCCCTTGTGACCTTGGGATCTCTTAAAGGTACCACTTGATTCCATCTCTTAATATTTCACAGAGATTAAATATGAACATGAGTTTTGGTGGGAACACTCAAAATTTACAACAACTTACTATGAGTTTGTTTATTTATTTATTTATTGTGGTACTGAGGATTGAGACTGGGGCCTTCACACCTTCCCACTGAGTTATATCCCTAGCTCTTTTCTTTCTTTCTTTCTTTCTTTTTTTATTTTGAGACAGGATTCCACTGAGTTTCTAGGTTACCCAGCTGAGCTTGAATTTGTGATCTTCCTGAGTCAGATCCCAGAGTGCTGGGATTATGGGCCTTTGCCCCTGGGCCTGGCTGAATACACTGTTATTTGTTACTGTCTTTGGACATACTTATAGTCTAGCAACTACATTTCAGAATCAGCCTATAATTCTGAGGTATAGGTATGAGAGTTATCAAAATTTAGAAAGATTCTAGAGACTTCAGAAGGCCTAGTAAAATTTTAGTACATATTGAACATTCATAATCAAATATCTAAAATGTTCCCAAATTGGGAAGTTTTAGATTGTTGCTATGTCATTCAAAAGATTTTGGATTTTAAGAATTTTAAATATTTGAATTTCACATTAGGCATTGCATTCCAAAAATTTTGGGTTTGAGTGCTAGAGGAACAGCACAGCCATTAGAGTGCTTGAAAGGTTTAAGGCCCAGAATTTGATTCTCCAGTCGCACATAAACTGGGCATGGTGGTGCATGCTTGTAAACCCGCACTAGGGAAGCAGAGGCAGGAGGGTTTCTGTGAGATCAAGGCCAGCCTGGGCTACATAGTGAGGTCAGGACATCCTGGACTATAGGGTGAGAACCTGTCTCAAAAAATTTTTGGATTTGAACCATTTCAAGTTTTCAAATTAGAGATGATTAACCATTAAAGTCTATGCAAATATTCATGACTTAGTGACTGTAAGTCCCTCCTTACACAGTAGATATTATCACATGAGTAGCAGGTCTGCACTGAAAGGAGGAATTATTCTAACAAGTTTCAGAACCATATTAGAAATTTAAATCATGGGGCTGGAGGAATGGCTCAGTGGTTGAAGTGCTTGCCTAGCAAGTGCTGAGTACCCAAATTCAATTCCCCAGCACCACATAAGCTGGGCATCGGGTGCTTGCCTGTAATACTAGCACTCAGGAGGCTGATACAGGGGGATTACTATGAGTTCAAGGCCAGCCTGTGCTCCATAGCGAACTCAGGACCAACCTGAGCTACAGAGCGAGACCCCATCTCAAAAAAACAAAAAAGAAATTTGAATGGTATCTTCCACATAGGTTAGTAGGTTTAATCCAAGGCTCTTTTTCCTTAGTTTTTTTTTTTTTTAATTTCTTTAGGGTGTTGGACCTCAGGAATATACTTTAATGAAATTAAAAGTGCTTGAGCCATACCCATCCAAACTGAGGTAGGTTTGCCAGAGTTGTTTCTTCATTTATCAACTATAAGATACTTGTCAGGAACTCTGTCACTTTTTTAAAAACATAAATATGTATTCTTTTCTTTTTAGTGGCCTGAAAGGTAAAAATACCTTCTTAGTAGCTGCTACTCTCAGACCTGAAACCATGTTTGGACAGACAAACTGTTGGGTTCGTCCTGATATGAAATATATTGGGTTTGAGACGGTAAATGGCGACATATTCATCTGCACCCAGAGAGCAGCCAGGAATATGTCGTACCAGGGCTTTACCAAGGACAATGGAGTGGTGCCTGTCGTGAAGGAGTTGATGGGGGAGGTAAGTTGCGTAGCACACATCTTTCTTTTATGCGTATAGTTTAGGAAAATTTCAACAATGAAACTTGAGAAATTTATTTTAAAAACTTAAATTGAAGTATTGCATGCATATAAGTAGTTTGTATTTTGATGAATTTTCATTATATATATATATATATATATATATATATATATATATGTACTTAGTAAGCCCCACCCAAAGCAGAATGTATACGAATTTCAGTAGTTCTCCGGGAGGCATGCTAGTTCTCTCGTCATGGTCAGCGGTCATCCCTGGGGGGGGGGGGGGGGGTGTAGCTTCTGTGCTGACTTCACCAAAGGTGGGTTGCCCTTCTTTACGTAGTATAATTCTGTAGTGTGTACTCCTTTGTGTCTAGCTTCTTTTGACGTTTGTGAGATTTAAATTGCTGTGTAGTCATTGTAGTCATTTTTTTTTTTCTTTTTGCGCTGCTGGAGATCCAGCCCAGGATCTTTTCACTAAATTATGCCCTCAGCCTATTTTTTTAAAAATTTTGTTTGTAAGACAAGGCATCCCCAAGTCCCTAAGTTGCCCGAGTGGGCTTGAACTTGCAACTTTCCCACTTAGCTTCTCATAGTGCTGAGGTTATTGGCTTGCAACATCAAGTTTGGCTTTTGTCATTAAAAATTTAGTGGCTTCCAGGTTTTTTTCTAGTAAAGTTACTTGGCATTCACTGAATGCCAAAAAATAATTGTTTTCCTTAGGTAGTTGGGTCTGAGTTTGTGATTCTTGCTATGAATTCCTGTATTGTTTTCCTTAAGGAGTACAAGTCTATTGCTATAGGAAGTTTCTCATAACATTACTAGATTGTTGGTATTATATAAAATTAATTTTAGTCTAGTAGGCATAAAAGAATGAGTTTTATTTTACATCAAGTGTATTTTATATTTGTTTTAATTGACAGAAATGGGATTAGTACATTTAAAGTGTTTCAAAGCAAGAAGCTTTGAAATAAATTGCAGAATGGCAAAGTGAAGCCAGTTAACAAATGAATACCTCACATTTTTCTTTGTGAGAATACTTAAAATCTCTTACTGTTTTTCAAGTATATGATACATTGTTAAGTATACCCACAGTATTGTATAATAAATATTCAGCCTCATGAGCTTATTCCTTATATTTTTGATAACTAGCTTTTTGGGATTTAAAATACTATTTTAAATTTTAATGAGTGTAGATAAATTTATGTTTTACACTGTTCTCTTTCTTACACAGGAAATTCTTGGTGCGTCACTTTCTGCACCTTTAACATCCTATAAAGTGATCTATGTTCTTCCCATGCTCACCATCAAGGAGGATAAAGGTAAAGGCTGATTTCTAGAAATCCTTAGGTGAGTGCCTTCTGCCTCTGTTTAACTCCTCAGTTTTTTTCTAAGGCACTGGTGTGGTCACGAGTGTTCCTTCTGACTCCCCTGATGACATTGCTGCCCTCCGAGACTTGAAGAAAAAGCAAGTAAATATCCAAGTTTTGTATTCTTACTTGTTTTCACCATCTTGTTGGTTGAACTGCACTGCTGAACTGCACTGTGACATCAGACCAAAAAGATTTATGCTTGTCTTTAAACTGTCATCGCTAACCTGTGTTTTAAAATTTTTATTTATATATTTAATTTTTGAGACGGGGTCCCTCTCTGTAGTCCAGGCTGGTCTTGAACTCATTATGTAGCCGAAGTAGGCCTTCAACTCACAGTAGTCTGCCTCAGCCTCTTGAGTGCTGGGATTACAGGCATGTGCCGCCACGCCCAGCTAGAAAGTGATGCTGAGGAATCAAACCCGAGGTCTGAGCTTTATAGGCAAGTGCTCTAATACATAAGCTATGCCTCAGCCCTAACCTGATTTTTAATGTTTGTATATTTTCCATGGTTGGACTATTGAATATAATATTTCATGCAGTTTTGAGGGTTTTTGTTGTTGTTGTTGTTGTTTGTTTTTGAGGCAGCACTCTGTGGTCCAGGCTGACCTTGAATTCACCTTGTCCTCCTGAGTGCTGGGATTATAGGTGTGTGCCACCATGCTCAGTTTACGTGTTGGTGAGGAATCAATCACAAGGCTTTGCACTTGCTAGCCAAGTGCTTTAACCACTGTACTATTCCTCTAGCTCATACAGTTTTTAAAGAGCTTTTTGATGGCCACATTTTCAGTGCAAGTACACACGTCAGTTTGCATGATATATTTGCATGTGTATGTGCAGTTTTGTGTTTGGGTGCACAGTTTCATTTGAGCTATTTACAGTAATTTGAGCTATTTAGTTTTAAAAGGTCAAAGATTCTCCTTTTGATAAAAATTAAAATTTTTTTTGCATGGAGAAAAAAATAAGTAGTAGTTCAAAAACAGTTTGGAGTTTTTTTCTCTCAATGATTATTTCATTATGATAATTATAATGATTATTAAATATGTTTTTGATTATTGTTTAATGTTTATTAAAGTGTTGCTCTTTACTACTAACTTGTGAATTTTGTTTGTAGGCCTTTCGAGCAAAATATGGAATCAGAGATGACATGGTCTTGCCATTTGAGCCTGTGAGTTCATGATTGAGTCATGTTATTCAGATGTATTCCTTTATCAGAAGGAAAAAGAAGAGTTTTTTGGTTTCCTTGTAACCAGTTTACATAATTTAGGGAATATGAAAATAAAAGAGTGGGTTTGTTGCAGTGCTTACTCACTTTAATTCAGTATCTGCTATTGTGAATAGAGAAAACCTCACCATAAGCATTTTCTCACTGTGACACTTACAGCTAGGGAGCAAACAGCTTTTTATCTTCATCCATTCCTTCATCTATTCATGCATTTATTCATTCCAGACAGGGCCTCAATCTATACTCCATGCTGGTCCTGAACTCACTGGGTAGTTCAGTCTGGTCTCAGTTTCACAGCAATCCTCCTGCCTCAGCCTCCCAGTGTGCTGGGATTACAGGCATGCATCACAGTGCCTAGCTCCTCTTGGATTTTCATATTAGTGCTTACAGAACAAAAATGCTGAAATCACTAGTAAGTAACTTTCACAAAAGGCCCAGAGATTTTTTATAAACCAAGGGTAAGATTATTCACAAAAATAGTTGCTCACAACTGTTTTGTGTGTTTCATCCTTAATTATTTAGTGGATAGTTACGGACGGGGAAGTATGTGGTTGTGGACATTGTGGAGGTTTGTGCCAGAAGTTGGTGCCTGTGAGGAGGGGGTCAGTTCACATTTGGGAGCTAGTCTCCATGGCTGCTTATGGTGTACTATTGCTGTAATCAATCATGAACACAGTTGGAAATGATCTCCTTGGGCCTGAAAGGCTCTGTGTCCGTTTATTGAGAACAGATGTTTTCATTGCTCTTTGCAGGTGCCAGTCATTGAAGTCCCAGGTTTTGGAAATCTATCTGCTCCAGCCATTTGTGATGAATTGAAAATTCAGAGCCAGAATGATCGAGAAAAACTTGCAGAAGCGAAGGAGAAATTATATCTAAAAGGGTTTTATGAAGGTGTAAGTGATAATTTTTAGTACTTGCTTGTTTGTTTTTTGGTGGAGGTGTGGGTTGAATTAACCATTTTGATGTGCCTTATGCTGTGGGATTGTCTGCATAGTTCAGGATCAGCCTGGACTATGAAGTGCAATCCTGTCTCAAAAACACAAAGAAACTCAAAATTGTATATATATATTTTTTAATGCGGCACTTGGGATTGAACCCTGGGTTGCATGCATGTGAGGCAAGTGCTGTACCACTGAGCTACTTTGTGACTCTTCAAATGAAAGGTTGTTTTGTATTCTTATGATTTCAAAAGAGAAGAGATCTATTTTGGCTCATGAAATCATGAAATGAAAATTTCCAAGGACAGCAATGAAAACGCTTTTTATCTTTCCCTTATCTTCTTAGATAACTTATTAGTTATATGTCATGTGTCTTTTTTTTGAGACAGTCTCATTCTGTAGATTAAGATTTTTCTGCCTCAGACTTTCTAATAGCTGGGATTGCAAGTGTGTCCCACTGTGCCTACTAGAATTTGTGTTCTTAAACATTATACAGTCATAATCATTAAGCATAACATCATGATGGTGGGCTAAATAGATAATGGAGCATCTGGTAAGCCAGAAGACTGGAAAGGCAAAAGAAGACCATGTCTCTTTCCATAGAATTGAAGCTATTTCAAAGAGACACACGAGTCAGAAAGGTAGATGTCAAAATTCAAGCTTTGAAAATGGTACCAAAGAAAATGGTAAAGAGATTGTTGTGACTCTGGGGTCTGTAGCAACAGTGGCTCAGCTGATACTGTGCTCTAGTGTTAAATTTGCTTATTGAGAGTTGAAAAATAGGAGGCCTGCCACAGGTCTGTAGCAGTCAGGGTTGAAAATAGAAGGTTAAAATACCTATGTTTGGTTTCTTCTAAAACCATTAGGAGCTAGGTCACTTAGTACAGCAGAATTTTCTTGACAGGGAACCTGAGAATTAGAAGTGTTATTTATTTATTGTTATTTTTAGAAGTGTGACTCGTGGTAGCTTGCTTAGCTAGTCTCAGAGGAAGCCAAGTGTGTTATAAATGTTAGTTTTCTAGGCTGGGCATGGTGGTACAGGCCAAAAGATTGTAAATTCAGATGCAGCCTGGCAACTTGTTGACTTATCAAGATTCTGTCTCACAATAAGTGAACAGGATACAGCTCACTGTGTGAGTCCTGGGTTCAATTTCTAGTACTGAAAAAAAAATTAGTTGTCTGTGCTATCAAAAATAAACAATTACTGTCATACATGTGAAAAATTTCACAGTAGAAATATTTGGGTTTGGTGAATGAAAGTAAATTAAGGGAAAATTTGAGGAGGAAACTTGAAGCAAATTTTAATTGTTTTGTATGCCCTTTTCACCTTTTTTCTTTTAGATAATGTTGGTAGATGAATTTAAAGGCCAGAAGGTCCAGGATGTAAAGAAGACTATTCAGAAAAAGATGATTGATGCTGTAGGTGATAAGCTGTGCTCTGGATGTTGTTTTGGAAGCGCTGTCTACTAATGGGCTTAAAAATGTTGTTAGCACGTTCTATAGTAGAACTGAGGCTGTTTGAAAGATACCATTATTTTATGGCAGAAAATAGACCTAAGTAGCTACTCATTTGACCCACGCATCCTACCTGCATTGGTGACGGTAATGTCCTAACGGTGGTATGCATGAAGGGCGTGCGGAGACCCTCAGTGCATGGTCTGGTCGTGAGCATGGTAGGTAGGGTACGAGAGTAGTGGTTCCATCCTTCTCTTGTGCTGCTGTCGTTTTTGTTGTCATCTCTCTCTTACTCCTCCAGTTTTGTTGTAACTCTTTTTATTTAGCTACTTGGTTCTTCAAATTTTTATTTTTGGTGTTATGAAAACGCATAATAAGACACTGGATTATTAGGCCTATTAAAATAAAAAAGCAGCATTTTCCTCTATTCTTTTTTTTTGTTGTTGTTGTACTAGTGTCCTTTATTTATTATGTTATTAAATCTTTGCTGACTAAAAAGAATATCAGGTATTATTATTATTTTTTTCCCCATTTTATTGATATGTACATGTGTAGAATTTAAGGTTTACAATGGAGTTGAGCATTTTGTGCACATACTTTCCTTGTCAAAGTGACAAGGGCTTTCCTGCTCTCCTTTTGTCCTTCCCCCTCCTCTATTCTTGTATATTCTTTTAAATTTCATTCTTCTTGGGATTACTTTCAACTATCTTAATTTAGTATTGATCTCTATTTCTGTGGTGTTGTCTAATCTCCAATGTGGTAAGCTTTGGGTTTTTGATTTTGATTTTTTTCCCCCCCTCATATTTAGGCATCAACCACTGATTTCCTACTTTGGAAGATAAAAATTTGTCTTATATCTTGAATCTTCTTTAAATTACACATTTGTATATAATCTTCCCATGCTGTCTTCCTAATATAAGTCATGTTAGATCAGTAGTTATTGTTTAAATTTTGAGACATGGCTAAGTCATTTGGAGTACATGGCAAGAATTTTCTTCTCCAGGCTTTGATATTCTCTGGAATAATGCCTTTAAAAAACGATCTTAAAATATGTATATTAATATTCCTGTTATGGTGGTTGCCTATAACCTCAGCACTCTGGGAGGTTGAGGCAGGAGGACCACAAGTTTGAGAATAGCCTGGGCAATATGGCAACTTAGTAAGATGGTCTCAGAGAAATAAAAGGACTAGAAATGTAGCTCAATACAGAGGCCCTGGGCTCAATCCCTTGAATCAAACAAACAAACAATAACAATAAAAACCTAAAAATCAGAAAAAACAAGAAGCTCCAAAATTTAAAAAGAAGAAAAAGCGAGGAAGAAAAAAATTCTAAACGTTTTTTCTGACTTATAGAATCTGTTTTTTAAAATTCTAATATTCTGAAATTGCATAATGATGTGTCTTGGTAAAGGCCATCAGCTGCTAGGTGTTTTGTAAGCTTTTCTGGAAATTTGTGTTTAATTTTTGGGAAATTTCTGGATTTTTCTTTGATTATTTTATCCCTTTATTTTTTTCTTAAGTTTTAAATTTGTGAGAATTCATTTAAAAAACAGAAAACTTATGTATGGCATGAAAAATTTCAAATGTAAAAAAGCATCGTAGTATGATAAATTCCTGTATATCTGTCACTCAGCTCAGCATTTACCAACTTGGGACCACTTTAAGAGGGCTGTGAGTGTAGTTCAGTGATAGAGTACATGATCCTTTTTATTTATTTTATTAAAAATTATTATTATTATTATTATGAGACAGAGTCTCACTTTGTAGTCTAGGCTGGTCCTGAACTCATTATGTAGCTCAGGCTGGCCTCAAATTTACAATAATCCTCCTGCTTCAGCCTCCTGAGTGCTGGGATTACAGGCATGTCCCACTGTGCCCAGTTTGTGGAGTGTTGGGGAATCAAACCCAGGGCTTTCCCCTTGGTAGGAAAGTACTTTAACTGCTAAGCTATGCCCCCAGCCCTAATTTTTTCTTTTTCTTTTTCTTTTTCCTTTCCTTTCCTTTCCTTTCCTTTCCTTTCCTTTCCTTTCCTTTCTTTTCAAAACTGAAATAAAATGATCAGTAGCTAGGGAAGGTGAGCCCCTTGATGAAGATTTGTGGTTTTTTCCAAACCCAAATAGTATATTAGAAGGAAAGGCAGGGAACTTTAGCCATAGGATGAGAGAAGTCATAATAAAAATGAGTTTCAGTTATTAAGGGTATAGCACTTTTTAAGAAAGTAATTTAAAAACTCTTCCTTGAGGACTAGAGACTGATTTGATGTAACCTATGTTTTCATTTATCTTCATTTAGGGAGATGCATTTATTTACATGGAACCAGAGAAACAAGTCATGTCCAGGTCTTCAGATGAATGTGTTGTGGCTTTGTGTGACCAGTGGTTAGTCCCTTTTATAGTGAGGAAATTCTGTTAGTATTTTGCTCATCTCTGACTTAAAAAAAAAAAAAAACAACGATTTGTTTATTTCCAGGTACCTAGATTATGGAGAAGAGAACTGGAAGAAACAGACATCCCAGTGCTTGAAGAATATAGAGACGTAAGATAGGAGGAATGTGGAGTGGGGAAAGGAGATGAGGCCGTGGAAGTTGATGCAGCTGCAGGGGCCACTTTTTCTTTTGCTCTTACTAGATTCTGTGAGGAGACCAGGAGGAATTTTGAAGCTTCCTTAGGTTGGCTGCAAGAACATGCTTGCTCAAGAACTTATGGCTTAGGTAAATAAACTTGAAGTATTTGTTTGAATGACTTCACCAGTTACATATTAAATACATATTTTTATCTTCTCCCTTTCTTAGTGTTGTCTGAATTAGAAGTGACAGGTTTTGGTTAGAGAGTGAGGGAAAGTAGGCTGTGGATCCTTATCATTTACCTGGTGGTAGAAATATGTCACCTGTATCCCACATATGTTATGACTTCTTCTTTAATAGAAAGACTCTAGGTCTTCACTGTTTTGTCTTTCATCTATCATTTTTATTAATTATTCAAGTAGAATTTAAGGCCTGTAATCCCAGCTACTCAAGAGGCTGAGTCAGAAAGTTCAAAAGTATGAAATTAGCTTGTGCAACATAACAAGACTATCTCAAAATAAAAAAAGGGGAGGGAGTGCTGAGAATGTAGCTCAGTGGTGAAGTGGCTCTGTTCAACCTCCGTAGTACCACCAAAAATGAAATAAAACAACAGAAACCTTCCTAAATAAGTAGCTTTGTAAATGCTGTATTCCTCTTTTTGAAACTATGGATTCTATGAATAAAGTGTCTGAGGTTCCTTGTATAGTAATTTTCCTCTGGTTATTTTGCAGGCACTCGCCTGCCCTGGGATGAGCAGTGGCTGATTGAATCTCTCTCCGACTCCACCATTTACATGGCATTTTACACAGTTGCACACCTGTTGCAGGGAGGTAACTTGAGAGGACAGGGAGAATCGCCACTGGGCATCAGGTTGGTAAAGAGACAGGAATATAGTTTGTTAGTAGGCATTATCATTTTTTGATTTACATAATAAACATTTCCTTCTTTTATATTTAGTTTTTTAGAAGAATTCAGTTAGAATTTTGTTAGGAGGTTTTTGATTTTTACTATGAAATCCAAGAAAAATTAATATTAATGATGACGGCAAGACAGATGCCTGGTGTGTGTGTTGGCCTTATACTTGTAATCTTAGCACCCTGGAAAGCAGGGGCAGAAGAATCTATTTCAAGCCCTGCTTGGACAATTTAGAACTAAGTGAGATCTTGTCTCAAAGTAAAAAATAAAGGTCTAGGTATGTACCTTAGTGGAAAGGCCCTGGGTTTGTTCAATCTCTAGTACTGAAAAAATTTTTTTCTTATTTATGTTTAGATTAAAATACTGATTTTTTTTTTTTAAAACAAGTTCACCTCTATAGCCCAGGCTGTTCCTGAACTCATCCCAGGTGCTAGGATTACAGGTGTGCACCACCACACCCTGTTTATGTGGTACTGGGGACTTGAACTCAGGGCTCTGCACTTGCTAGGCAAGCACTTTAACACTAAGGTGTTTCTTCAGCCCCTAACATACTGATCTTTCAGATATATGTATGTATCTTGATACATGTTTGTTTGTCCTGTTTTAACACAGACCACAGCAGATGACTAAGGAAGTTTGGGATTATGTTTTCTTCAAGGATGCTTCACTTCCTAAGACACAGATTCCAAAGGAAAAATTAGATCATTTGAAGCAAGAGTTTGAATTTTGGTATCCAGTGGATCTTCGAGTCTCTGGCAAAGATCTTATTCCAAATCATCTTTCATACTACCTTTATAATCACGTGGCCATGTGGCCGGAGCAAACGTGAGTGCGAAAATAGATACGGATTGAATTTATTGATTGTCAGCAAAGTTGTCTTGCAGCTTCAAGCATATAAGGAATTACTGCGGAGAGGATAGCTAGTTTCCCCAGTTAAGTTTTTTCTTATATTAAATGTATACTAATGCAGAAAGCACACCTCTGCCTATCTCTTGTACATAGAATTCTTCAGTGGCTAAGGAGCTGTGCAACAGTTAGGCTTGCCTAGCAAGCTTATGGCCCTGAGGTTAATTTCTTAGCACCACATAAACCAGGCATGGTGGTGCACACTTGAAATTCCAACACTTAGGAGGCTGACACAGAGGGATTGCTCACAGTTCAAGGTCAGCCCAGGCTAAGTAGTGAATTCAGGACCAGCCTGGACAGCAGAGTGAGACCTTGTCTCAAAGAAAAAAGAGAGAGACAAAATGAAACTGACTGGGTATGTAGCTCAAGAATAAAATACCCCTAGATTCATACTTCCATACTATTTACATTTCCTTTTGTTGCGGAGGCCACAGCCATGAGAGTGCTCAGGTTTCAGAAGAGGCTTGCCTCCATTGTCCTCCGCTGTGGCCAGAAGAAGGTCTGGTTGGTTCTCAGTGAGACCAGTGAAGTCACCAATGCAAATTCATGTTGGCAGATCAGAAAACTGATTCAAGATGGGCTGATCATTTGCAAGCCTGTAACTCTCTATTCCTGGGCTCTATGCTCGAAAAACATGTTGGCTGTCTGGAAGGCTAGTCATTCGGGCATAGGTCAGGAGAAAGGTACCACTGATACTTGAATGCCAGCGGTTGCCAGGATGAGGAGGATGTGAATTCTACACCGGCTGCTTAGGACATACTGGGAATCTAAGAAGATTGACCACAACATATAACACAGCTTGTTCCTGGAGGTGAAGGGAATGTGCTCAAGAACAAGCCGATTCTCATGAAGGATATCCACACGCTGGAGGCAGACAATGCCCGCAAGAAGCTTGTGACTGACCAGGGTGAGGCCGGAAGGTCAAAGACTAAGGAAGCCCCAAGCGCCATGAAGAGCGCCTCCAGGCCAACAAGGAGATCATCGAGACTCTGACCTAGGAGGAAGAGACAAAGAGGTGGAGCGCCCCTCGGGCCTCTGTGCATAGCGCCTGGGTGATTACATAGATCCGTCATTGAAATAAAAGAAGCCTTTGTCAAAAACCCTAACAATTGAATTTTTATCCCTTTGAAGACACCAATTTATTTATACTTAATGTTTTTTAAAATTATAGAACCAGAAGTAAGTAATGACATCAAGAGCTTATGCCAGACACTGTTCTAATTATTTTTTAGTAACTCCATCAACTCTTTCCTACAACTTTTGAAGATTATGTGTAAGAGCTGTCTGTCAGTTTGACTGTCTACACATTTTACAAACAAGGAACCTTACTGAGTTGTAGAGTCAGATAAGTCACCCAGATCTACGCAACTAGTAAGTGACAGAAACAGATTGCCAAACCAGAGCCTGGCTTGCTCTTACTATCACCTGCATGATCTCACTCCTAGAAAGAATGAGTGTTAGAGGAGTTAAAAGTGATCTCTGCTTCCTGCTTTACTTCTTAATCACTGCTCTTGATTTCTTGTGATTACTTCTGGAAAAAATATTTATGCATATGTTGGTATCAGATATGTATACATTTTTCTCACTTTATTGATATGCATATATGCAATACATACTGTTTATATTGAACTTAAATATTTTGTGTGCCTGCATATTTCAGCATTGTAAAACCTTCCCCCCCCTTCTGACCCTCCCATACCTTCTCCCTAGATATCTAATTTTTAATTTTAAACTCATACAAAGATAACACATTGTATATATTCTTCTGGTGCTTGTTTTTATTTCACTTTTTTTTTTTTTATGAGACAGGGTCTTGCTCTGTAGCCCAGGCTGGCCTTGGACTCAGGACAATCCACCTGCCTCCCAGCCTTGAGTGCTAGGATTATAGGCATGCGCCACCAGGCCCAGCTTTATGTGGTTCTGGGGAATCAGGGCCTTGCACTTGAAAGCCACCCACTTTTAACCACTGTGCCATTCCTCTAGCTCTCACATATTTTAAACATCGTTTTATATTCATACATATAGTCCTACCTGTATTTTATATCATTGTATGCCTGTGTCTTTATTTTTGAGACAGGGTTTTGCTTTGTAGTCCAGGCTGGTCTTGAACTCACTGTGTAGCCCAACTGGTCTTGAACTCATAGCACTCCTCGTATCTCAGCCTGAGTGCTGGGATTTCAGGTATGCACCATCATGTCAGCTTATGAGGTGCTGGGGAATCAAACCTGGGGCTTTGCGCTTGCTAGGCAAGTGCTCTAGCTGCTGTGCTATTCCTCTAGCTCTATGTCGTAATTTATTTATCCAGTCTTTTTGTTGTCTTCATTTGTTCCCTGTTAAAAACATGGCTGGTAGAGACCTTTATATATGTAAGGGCTGGATTCTGTCCCTAGGACCAAAGCAGAACCAGGACTGAAGTAAATATTCTTGTACATTTGTCTTAGCAAATTTTTATGACTATTAATGTACCTATTAATTACAGTGCCTAAAAATTTAAATCTGGGACTGGGGGTGTAGTGATTAAAGCACTTGCCTATAAGTGCAGGGGTCTGGATTTGAATCCTCAGCACCACCAAAGCTATGTTACAGCAGAAGCATGGTGGTGCATGCCTATAATCCTAGCATTAACGGTGCTGAGGGAGGATGATTGCTTTAAGTTCTAGGCCATCCTGGGTGACTTAGTTCAGGATCATCTTGGACTATAGAGCAAAACTCTTCTCTGGAAAAAAATAAAAAAGGGAAAACAATTTAAGCCTAAATTATAATCTTTCTTTCTTTCCTGTCTTTAACTATTTACCTGTGAAGTGACAAATGGCCCTGTGCTGTAAGAGCAAATGGACATCTTCTCCTCAATTCAGAGAAGGTAAGGTTCATCACCTCTTAGATGTTTAAAATTTTGTGGAAATCTTTGCAGATTTAGGAAGTTTCATTGTTTTTTTCAGTAGAAGAAATAAGGAAACTGAATTAAACTTAAACTATTTGGAGTGTTTAATGGTAGCAGCATAAATTCAGTTTTAACCTTGAAAGTTGAGCAAATAAAGTAGAAAGTTTTGTTGAGGGTGATGAAGAAAACTTATAAAGCATATTAGGAGTAAGAAAAGGTGATAAAAATTGTGTCTGGAGTAGAAAGAAGAGAAAGAAACAGGAAGTATAAAGATCTCATCATCAGAAACAGGAAGTATAAAGATCTCATCATCATGACCCACAGTCTATTTTACTGAGAAAATGCTTGATGCTGTATTGTTTTATACTGTGGCTGGTCACTAAATTAGTAGAATTATAGACTTTTGAAGTTTATAGGATTTTGAGTGTCACTTAATGCTTTTTCCTGGGTAGTGTACTGCTACCACCACCATGAAAAATACATGTGATTCTTTTACAGTCTATATATGCTTTTATCTCATTAATCAATATCCTTGAAATGAGGCTCTGAAAACTTCATATTAGAGCTCCTCCCCTCTTAATATCTTTATGCAAATTAAGGAAAGGTACTCTTCACTTAAAAAACTGGGTGTGGTGATGTACGCCTGTAATCCTAGCACTCTGGGAAGCTAGGGCCTTAGGATACTAGAATGACAGGTTTTTTTCTTTTTGTTTTTGTAGTACAGGTTTATTCTGAACTCACTATGTAGCCTAGGCTGCCCTCGAACTCAAGGCAGTCCTCCTGCCTCAGCCTTCTCAGTGATGGGATTACAGTTGTGCCACCATGCCTGGCTTATGTGGTGCTGGGGAATTGAACGCAGGGCTTCATGCTTGCTGGGCAGGCATTCTCACTGCTGAGCTATATACACGCTCAGCCTCAGAATGACAAGTTGGTCAGTTTGCGCAACTGGGCAATTTAGTAAAACTAGCTGAGTCTGAAAATTATAACAGAAGAGGCAGGAGATACAGCTCAGTACACAGGCTGTAGGTTCAATCTCCAGTTCTATCACTACCAAAAAGAAAAAAAAAGTAAAAATGGATGGACAGTATTATTCATTTTTCATTAGTAAAAAATTAATGTCATTGAATTTTGCTATAGCCCATGGAAAAGTATACCAGAATGCTGTTAATTTTTAGAAGTAAATATAGGATAATGAAAATATTTTTTGTTTTGTTTCTTTTTTTTTTTTTTCGCTCTGGAGTCCAGGCTGCTCCTGAACTCATTATGTAGTCCGGGCTGGCCTCAAACTCACAGAAATCCTTCTTATCTCAGCCTTGAGTGCTAGGATTACAAGTGTGCGCCACCATGCCCAGCTTGAGTGGTGCTAGGAAATTGAACTCAGGGCCTTGAGCTTCCAAGACAGGCACTCTAATTGCTGTGCTCTTACTCCAGCCTTGATAATGAAAATATGTGTAGATTTGAATAAATGGCAGATATAAATGGGAATATGAAGTGTCGTTTAGCCAGTGCCTTAAAACTAAAAGATAGCAAAAAAGTTTCTTTAAGATGTGTTCATTAGACTGAAAAAATTAGTATTTAGAGACATGACCTGCTTTATAGATTTTGTCAAATTAACTTGATTAGCGACCTCATTTCTACTTTGTAAGTCAAAAACCCTAATTCTAGCCTTATGAGCTGCTCCATCCCATTTCTGAATGTTCCTGAGTACTGGGAAGTTCTTCCTTAGGTAGTCAGTTGCAGTGTTCATGTATAGTGGAATCGATCTCCATGTCTAACGCCGTTACCAAGGGGCAAAATAGGCCCATGGAAAATGCTGTGGACTCAGTGTCAGGCTGCAGATCTTGCCTTAGCTCTGTCACTAATTAGCTAGGTAACCAGGACAAAGCACTTTTTTGGATCAACTTCAGTTTTTGTCTCTGAATTTTTTTTTTGTTTTTTGAGACAGGGCCTCACTCTGTGGTCCAGGCTGGTCCTCAACTCACTTCGGAGCCCAGGCTTGCCTTGAACTCACGGCACTCCTCCTGTCTTAGCCGCCCGAGTGCTGGGATTACAGGCGTGCGCCACCATACCCAGCTTATCTCTGAAATTTATGTAATGTTTCTTACCCTTTTCCTGTGCTAGGGTGGCTTTTCGGTGATAGTTGCCTTTGAGTCACCCATAGGCTTATAAGCACCCCCTTGCCCATGCTTCTCTGGGTAACCCTGCACCCATACTACTGCAAGTAATCCCAATAAACTCATTGGTTCACCAAGTAGAACTTTGGTGTTGTTGTTGTTACCTTGGCCTTCTGCTGTGCCCTGTCTTGGGTGAATAGATGCTGGTGTTCATGTCTCCCTAGATAAAGTGACTCCCACAGCACCTGTCTATTTTCTTTGCTGTGCAGGGATTGAATCCAGGGCTGTGTGTGGGCTAGGCAGGCACATGCTGCCGCTGAGCCTCGTACCAGCCTCCTCCTATTTCACGTCCCTTTCTTTAAAATTTCATCATAGCCAACCTAGTTAGTTTTATTTGGCTAATGTGGTTTTTAAATATATGTTCTTATCAATGCCTGATAATTGACACTCTGTTTCAGATGTCAAAATCTACAGGCAATTTTCTCACTTTGACTCAGGCTGTGGACAAATTTTCAGCTGATGGTAAGTAAACATTTTCCTTACTGCTGTTGCATAGAATCTGCTTCTTCTAGGTTACAGAAGACAAGTTAAAGTTGGTGTTTATTTTCTTTCTTTTGCTTTTAACAAAAATTTATTTATTTACATATTTATTTTTTGAGGCAGACTTCTCTTTGTAGTCCAAGTTCGTCCTGAACTCACTTGTAGCCCCACTGGATTTGAACTCCTGGCGAATGTGCCTTAGCCTCCCAGGTGCCCATGCTCAGCTATAATGAAATATTAAAATATTTATGTTTTTTGGATAAATAATAACATTTAGATTAGAACATAAAATCGATGATAGAATCTGTTTAGTAACAATACTCATCAAAGTCATCTTTTAAATGAGAATTTCTATAATAGCTGAGATTTAAGACTTGTTTTGTAGAGTTGAGTCTACAGGAAGATTTTATGCAATATTTCCTGTTTTTGATGTTTTCACAGAAGATTGAAACCTGAGAATATTGATTTTTCAAAAAAAAAAGTTTGGTTGGCTTGAGTACTCTTACATTGTATTAGTGTTCTGTGAATAGGCAAGATGCCCTGTGGATTGGGAAGGGACTATGCCTTTCTTAGTTAGCTAATAGGTAGTCGTGGGAATTCTTTTTATTGATGGTGGCTAGACCTGCTGCTCTTGGCTCCTTTTTTATTGAAAATGAACTGTTTTTGTTCCTTTGAATGTAGAACTTGAAGTATTATTTGCTTTCAAATAGGTAACACAGAAGTTGAAAATTCAGAAGGCAGGAAAAGCATGTAGTTTGAAAATAATCACTCTTCTGTGTCATAGTCACCGATTTTTCTCAGCTTGTAGACTCATCACTTTCTTTGCATTCTCATACATTTCCAGTATAAATTGATAAAATTCTGTTGAAGGCAAATTTGGTGATTTCTAACAAATTTTCCTTTTCTTTTGGTGCTGAGGACTGAACCTAGAGCCTTCACACTGAGCTACATTTCCACATGTCCAGGCCTCTTTTAATTTTTATTTTGAGATGGGATTTTACAGTGTGGCCCACTAACCTAGTCTAGGCTTGAATTTGCTCTTCTCCCGCCTAAGCCATTTGGAGTGCTGGGATGCCTTGCTAAATAGTTTTTTGGGCCTATCTTCTACTTTTAAATATTTATCCTGAAGCTGTACCTGCAATAGTACAGAACTATATATGTTATTCACTATGGCATTGTTTGAACTGGGAAAACATTAGAACCACTTTAATGGCTTTCTGTAGGAGAGGGAGTGAATAAACAGTGGTACAACCCACAGTAGAGTACTGTGCAGCTATTAAAAAAAAAAGAAAGATCTTTATAAACTAACATAGAATGATTTTCAACATACATACACACGTGCATACTTTTTTATGGTACCGGGAATTAAATCCAGGGTCTCTCTATCACTGAACTGTGGCCCTGGTTATTTTTATTTTTTATTTTGAGATAGGGTCTTGCTAAGTTGCCGGACCTGGCCTTGAATTTGGGAATTTTCTTGCCTTCGCTTGTGTAGTGAAGATATTCTCTTTGGTTTTTTTGAGACAAAGTCTCATTCTGTGTTTGGGCTGTTCCTGAACTTGCTATGTAGCCCAGATTGGCTTTGAATTCACAGCAGTCCTTCTGCTTCTCCCTCTCAAGTGCTGGGATTATAGGCATGCACCATCACGCCCAGCTTATGTGGTGCTGGAGAATCAAACTCAGGGCCTTGTGTTTGCTAGGCAAGTGCTCTCACCACACAGGATATACTTTTTAAGTGAAAAACAAAAACAACCCCCCCCCCCCGCCCCCTATAAGACAAGAAACCCAAAACAAGACCAAAAAAGTAAATTACAAAGGAATATCTAATGTATGTGCCCCTTAAGTAATAGAGTAGCCAGTATAAAAGTGTATGTATCTACTAGAATGATAAACTAGAAGACAGAGAGATTAGTTTTCTATGGGAAAGATAAGAAAGACTTGGGTAGACTGGAAATTATCTGTTAAAGATAAGGAGGGGGCTGTTGGAATGGTATAGCAGTTAAAATGCTTGACTTGGGAGGCTGAGTCAGGAGGATTGTTGTGAGTCCAAGGTTAGCTTGGGCTGCATAGTGAGTTCAGGACCAGCCTGGTTTACAGAGTGAGAACATATCTCAAAAAAAGATGAATAGTATTATTGTGAGTATACTTCTTTGTGTAGCTTTGACTCATAAAACCACAGTAATATTTTCTGGTACCAAAAAATTAAATGTATAATTAAGATTAATCAAAATGTGCTGAGGGGAGACTCCAAGTGGAATTCGAAAAGTAGTAAATAGACATAACATATGAAATCATAATTTATAATTTCATTACCAGATGAAAATATAACTAGACCGAAGAGGATAGGGAGGAAGTAAGCTAACTTTGAAAATAGTATTTTAATTAGGGAATAGCCAAAGGCATAACAACTGTGCACAAACACCATGATTTGCCTTTTTTATTTTTATATGATAACAACATTTATGAAACTACTTTTTGTGTATACTAAGAGTGAATAAATAAGAAAATATATTGTGGATAATGAGAGCTTCTGTCTCAGCTTACTATCAGGAAAATGTTGTAGATGGGAAAGGTTAGAATGAGTTTTGGGGTGTTGAAACTGTTGCCATTAACAAGACTCGCAGTGTTACTTTTATATACAGGTAGATGGATATAAAAATGAACATAGATGCTTGTGTATGTATCTGTTTCTCTGTCTGTCCACGCATGCCTGTTCTGCCTCCTTTGAGGGCCTGGGAGCAGAGAACCCTCGATGGCAATGAAGCGTCTGGTGTTGAATCTTGTCGCCTAGATACTGTTATCCTAAAAAGTGAATTAGGGCTTCTAGAAGAAGTGGTTGATTCAAGGGCTGACGTAGAGAAAATAGAAATTGAGTGTTGAGTGTGGAACATCATGTAGTGCCAGAAAATAAGGACCTAATTTAAAAATGGACAATATTTTGTTACTGTTTTCATTTTTTGCAGTGCTTGGGATAGAACCTAGGGCCTTGTTCCCACTAGATAAGGGGTTTACCATGGAGCTACACCTGTAGCCCAAGTGGGGACGTGCTGAAAGGACACATGAGCCAAAGAAGAAACCCAGAAGGCTCATGCTATAGAACATTTTTTTTTTTTTTTTGAAACAAGACCTCATTCTATAGCCCTGGCTGGTCCTGAACCCACTATGCCTGCCTTAGCCTCCCTAGTGCTTAGAACAGTTTTGACCATTGGTGCCTGATTTTCTTTTTTGACACAGGTACCAGTTCAGTTGAAGACCATGCTCCCTAGGGCTGGCGTGTGGGAGAGGTACTTGTTAGGCTGTAGGTTGTTGGAGAGCTTTGAAAAGACGAGTGGCAGTGGAGGGGAGTGGCAGTGAAACTCCTCTTCTTGTCATCATCTTCTTGACCTCCATGGCAGCAGCGTTAGACCCTGATAGAGCTGCTGACAGGCGGCGCGGCTTCACTGCTCTTCCTTCTCATCTGACCTCTACGCCCAGCATGCTGTCCCTGTGTCCCAGGCAGCCATGTGGACCAGTATGGGGTCAGTGGCCAGGGATTAGAGACCCCTGATGTAGACAACAAAAGCAAATGAGGATAGTATTGGATAATTAGCCCAATGAATAAGATATTTGTGGTCTATACTGTAGCTATATTGAAAGCTAAATTAGTGGGAGAGGAGCATCTTTTCCTTTGAAGTCTAATACATACAGAAATAATGAGTGGAATAGGAAGCATCCGGAGGCAAGCTCTGTTGTCTTAGTTGCTGCCAGCAAGACCCACTAATGGTTGTAGACTCCATGGGTGAAAGTTAGAGAAGAAACAGGATATTGGCATATTCTGGGTCTCTTTCTTAAGATGTTTAATTAATTAGAAAGGGAAAAATAGTAACTTGGTAGTTATTATATGCCACCTTATTAACCATGTGATAAAAGGTTAATAATACCAGAAGTAAGTTGTGTCAGTGTCATGTAGTTAACTAAAGTACACTGAGAGAGAAACAGAATTTGTTTTGTGGTGTTCTAGCCAAACTTCTGTAACCTCAGTGTAATGAGGGAACATCTCACAGACATAAAATTGGGAGCACTTCTATTAAATAGCCAGTATTTATCAGAAGTGTCGGTTGTGAAAGGCAAAGAAAGATAGAAACTATCACAGATTTGAAAGAATAAAGGGGACACTGCAGTTACATGCAGTGTAGAACTGCATTGGGTCTGGAAACAGAAAAAAGATGTTACAGAAAACATTGGAAAAGTTCATAAGGACTATTACGTGGTTACTAGTGTTGTACTAATGTTAGCCCTGGTTTTAGTGCTGTCTTCATGTAAGTTATTAATAGTTGGAAAGCAGGGTGAATAATGCATTCGTTCTCTGTACTTTTATGATTTTTTCTGAAAGTATGAAGTTATTTTAAAATAAGCTAACAAGTGCTTTCATTTTCTCATATATTCTGAAAGATATTTGGCATGTACCTAGCTTACCATTACAATTTTTCTTCTTTCTTTAAGACACAGAAGGTAGCGTACTATATGTATCATTCCGCACTTTGCCTTGGTGGCTTTTCTGTTTTGTTTTGTTTTTGTACTGAGGATTAAATTCAGGGCCTCTATACTGAGCTACTTCCCCAGCCCATTTTTTTTTTTTTAGTTTTAATTTGAGACAGGGTTTTGTTAAGGTTGCCCATGCTGGTCTCAAGCCTGCTGATAGTCGTTCTGCCTCAGCTTCTCAGAGGGCTGGGATTGCAAGTCTGCTGTGCCACTAGATGTGGCTGCACTTTGCCTTTTTGACGTAACGGCTCATTTTTGTGATTGCATAGAGTAATGGGGCATAGTGAGTTTCCTTTTTTTCCCCAGCAGTATAAAATTCCATTTTAGCGAGATGACCTTAGCTTATTTAATTAGTCTTGCTAAAGAACTGTATTTTTTTTTTCCAGTATTTTTTAGACAAGGTCTTGCTGTATAGGCCAGGCTGGTCCTGAGCTCACTATGTAGCCCATATGGGTCTTGAACTCATGGCAACCCTCCAGCCTCAGGTTCCCAAGTGCTGGGATTATCAGCATGAGTCACCACGGCTAGTTAGTCTTATCCGTGGTTGGGGAATTGAACCTAGGGTCTTGTGCATTCTAGGCAAGTACTTTATCCACTGAGCCGTGCCCTAGCTCCTTCCAATATTTTCAAATGGAAGAATTTGCTAGTATTAAGAAGTGAGAACTGAAAAAGTAAAGTTCTATTAATAAAAAATTGAAAGATAATTATTCTAGGGCTGTGAAATTAAATATACATTTGTATCCATAGAGCACCAGTGTGTGCTCTCATGAATTAAATATTATAATGTTTTGTTACCTGTAAGTGAGGCTGAGATATTGATAGGGAAGTCACAAAGAAATGTGTATTTATCCCCAGTTTATCATTTTCTTTGTGTGCCTCGTTAAAGATCATTTTATCTAACTAACTCAATATGCCTGAGAATAAACCCATATTGATGATATATGCAAATTAGTAGAGATGGTTCAGATATTTCAACAGTGTAGTTCTGAATTCTACTGCTAGTGATTTTTATTTTTGTTGTTGATCTGGAACAGTGGTTTAAAATATTTGTTTTTTCTTAATTTCTTTGTGGGCTTTGTAGTACACCCAACTGTATTTTTAATTCGTCGGCTGCTTTCTTTTCCCTCTCTCAGGAATGCGCTTGGCTCTGGCCGATGCAGGTGACACTGTGGAGGACGCTAACTTTGTGGAAGCCATGGCAGATGCTGGGATCCTCCGCCTGTACACCTGGGTGGAGTGGGTGAAGGAAATGGTTGCCAACTGGGGCAGCCTGAGAAGTGGTCCTGCCAGCACATTCAATGATAGAGTCTTTGCCAGGTAGCCTGTGGGACCTAACCTGTTTGTGCAGTTGTTTAGCTTTGATACATTTTAAATTTTTTTTCCTAAAATAAGTTGGATAATAATATTTATTATTTATTGAAGACTTACTTGTACCAGGGACTGTATTAAGTTTATCTATTGTCTAGCTTTAGTTTCAAGTAACCTTATATGATAAAAGTATTTTTACCTACTTTGTAGGTAAAGAAACTGAGGCTTAAAAGAATTAAGTATTTTATTAAATGCCTTGAAACTAGTAATAGAAAACTTGGATATGAACTTGTTTCTGTTAAATTGAGTCAGAGTCTCACTCTGCAGCCCAGGCTGGTCCTATACTCACTATGGAGCCCAGGCTGGCCATGGACTCAAGGCAGTCCTCCTGTCTCAGCCTCTTGAGTGCTGGGATAATAGGTGTGTGCCATCATGCCCGGCTTATGTGGTTCTGAGGAATCAAACTCAGAACTCAGGTACTTAGTGCTTGACTTAGAGCTTGCCAGCCTGAAACCTCTGTCTCTCTTTTTTTTTGAAACTAAGTCTGGCTGTATTGCAGGGGCTGGCCTTGAACTGGGGAATCATCCTATCTCAGCCTCCCAAGTAGCTGGAATTACAGGCATGCAAGTTCTGTCTATCTTTAAAATCTGTTCTTAAGTTGGGCGTGGTGGCACATTCTTGTAATCCCAGCACTCTGGAGGCTGAGGCAGGAGGATTGCCATGAGTCCAAGGCCAGCCTGGGCTCCATAGTGAGTTCAGGACCAGTGTGGGCTACAGAGCAAGACCCTGTCTCAAAAAGAAAAAAAAAAAATCTGTTCTTCTAACCATGTTCCTAGGCTGCTGCTGTCATGCATTAGGGACAGCATTTAGAGACAGATTTACTAAAGGAAAAACTGATTAAAAAATTATTTCAAAGGATATTAACAATCTCTTCATCATAGAAGTCACCCTCAGTACTGGTGTCACAGAGACACGTAGGACATAACCCTTCCTTGGTGTCTGTAGGAGGGGCAGCCGCTGACTGAGCTGGCTGTATGTGCAGTTGTCAGGAGAGAGGTAGTTCAGAGGAGATGGTGCCAGGGTGTCTCAGGAAACAAACAGGTGTTTCACAGGGAAAGAAAAGGGTTGTGCAAGTTATGGCAAGGTTTTGATATTTATTGGACTTCTACTATCTGGGGGGCAGAGGTAGGAGATGAAAAGGATTGGGTTTATTTTATTTTATTCTTTTAAGATTGGGTTTAAATTAGCCAAATTAAAAGGCTTGAGGTGATGAGAGAATTTCTTTTTCTATTACCACTTATCTGTTATGTACAGTGCAACAGTTTGTCCTGGCTATAACCTTACAAAAGGTATATTCATAGTGTATTTGACCTTTTTAAGGAAAGCTTCCATGAAGGTATTTTAAAACAAGCATTATCAATATATTATAAATATATTATAAATAGTAAAGGATGGATGGAAAGCAGAGAGACTACAGTAGTGAGTTTTAAAGAGCACAAAGACAGTTTTGTGTTCACTTTTAAATATTTCAGGTATGGTCATTTTACTGCTTACTGGTATATGCAGCATCTTAATATAATTTTTTTTTAACATAATGAGCTCTTTTTCTGTTCAATAGTGAAATGAATGCAGGAATTACGAAAACAGAACAAAATTACGAAAAGATGATGTTTAAGGAAGCTTTGAAAACAGGTTTTTTTGAGTTTCAGGTATGTTTTTTTGGTATATATAAACATGTTAATATGAATATGATATATTTTCCCTGTTTTCTTCTGCTATAATGTAATTGTGTGCCTAACATGCAGACCGAAAGTCACGCTGAAAACTTTTTATTTATTTACTTACTTATTTTGAGACAGGTGCTTGTTTTGGAGTCCAAAGTGGTTCTGAATTCACTGTAGCCTAGGCTAGCCTCAAACAGATAGCAGTCCTCTTGCCTCAGTCTTCCGCTGGGATAGTAGGTATGAGACACCATCCCCAGTTAATGTGGTGCTGCAGAATTGAATCCAGGGTCTACACTTACTAGGCAAGCTCTTTAACCAGTGAGCTTTGTCCCAGCCCTGATCCCAAGTAATTTCTTTGAGTTTTTGTATCCATTTACTGTAAGGAACTTCCCTGTTTGATCTACAAATATTAATACGAAAAAGTCTAAATGCCAGTTTCTAGGAAAACATTTGTGTGTGTCTGTGTGTTGCTAGGAATGTGTCACTTTTCTGCCAAGCGACATCTCTAATACCAGGAAAACATTTGTAAATGGAGGCAAATTGTAATTAGTTACTAGTGACTTGACAGCAGGTGCTTTCACAGGTTTTCCATAAGGTGTCAGTGTTTCCTCACGAATCACATTTTAAGTGCTTTAAGTAAAAATGTAGCTTTACTTGATCAGCTTTGTAAAATTTTACGGATTTATGAGATTTATGTAACTTTGTTTTCCGAAGTGTAGTTAGGTAGGATAGGTGCAGGGTGGGGCAGTGCATTGTATTTATAGTCTGTTTTGATGTTTACTGTCTTTGCTGTGTGCTGCTGAGTCTTCATCTCTGGTACACAGGTAAACTGGCTCAACTTTTGTTTCAGTTACACAATGCCTTTTTGAACACTTTTTTTCTTGATAATCATTAATATAAAACTATAATATTGTTTGTACAAAGATTGATGTACATTCATTTTCAAAACTTAAAAAAGAAAATGTAATTTATTATGGAATTTATAAGTCTAAAAACATAAAAATGCTTTGAATCCAAAATATAGGATTGTTTTCAGTATCTTGAAATAATAAATAATTTCAAATTTTATAGGCTTCAAAAGATAAATACCGTGAATTGGCTGTAGAAGGGATGCACCGAGAGCTTGTATTCCGGTTTATTGAAGTTCAGACACTCCTCCTGGCTCCATTCTGTCCACATTTGTGTGAGCACGTCTGGATACTCCTGGGAAAGGTACCTTTCTTAGTTTAAAATGTTTTGAGTGTCCTCATTAAATAGATGTTTTTCTCAATGCTAATAAACAATATTAAGGGATTAAAAAGGTGAAAATGACTATTTCAGGAGCAATGCTAGATCTATCACCATAATTATTCCAGCAGTGAAGCAGCTGAATAAGACTGGTAGACCATACATGTGCCTTCACTTGTACTCACAGTGCACATATGTAAAAGCCTGATGTGTGTGTTATAGCCTACTTCATTCCCGTCTCTTAGGAAGTGTTGTAATACATTTGAATGTGGGTGTAACTAGTGATTATTCTTTCAACTGTTAAAGAGGTGAAAATATTGATGAAGACATGGGCAGCTGTTATGGGCTGCTTATAAACAAAGATAGAAGCATGTATTTAAATAAATACTCTTGTTTTACATGAAGGTCCTTGCATGTACAAACCTGCATATTCGGGGATATTATATTAGCCTTCTTATTGTGAAGGTAAATTCAGTTATTTCTCCCAGGCTTACGGATAAGTAGATGGACTGGTTTCATGACTCCTTTCCAACTTGATTAGCCAGTGTCTTTGTGTTTTTCAGTGCATGAGCGAGCGATGTGGAGATGTGCTTACGATCCATGTTCTGAATAGTCATACTCACAGTACTGGGTATATTAATATGATGAAAACTGAGAGTGTGTATAATTTATATAATAATGATTAAATTTAGGCAAATTTGTGTTACATAATTTTCTTTGAAAGTGAGCATATGTGTGTGGGTATTAATATGTTTGTTCGAATGGATGCTAATTAAGAACGTAGAATGAGACGACTTCACAGCTTGAGTTCTAGGGAACGTTAGATCAGGAACTGTGGAAGTGTGTTATGTGTAGTCAGGTTTGAGCTTTGAGCGCACAATTACAGATGGAACCTTGGCATAAGACTAACCAGGTTAAGAGTAATTTTATTATCTAACTTTGCTGAACTTTTTTTTGTTTCTTTAAAAGCCTGACTCAATTATGAAAGCTTCATGGCCTGTGGCAGGTCCTGTGGATGAAGTCTTAATACGTTCCTCACAGTATCTCATGGAAGTAGCACATGACCTTAGACTACGACTCAAGAACTATATGATGCCCCCTAAAGGGAAGGTGAAGTCATTTTTTCCCCCAAGATCCTTTCTTAAAATTGTTGGTTAAATAACATTTAACAATAATAAGAATTGGCTTTTATTATTAAAGTGTATAATGTATGTTCACTGCTAAAACAGTTCTATTTGTGTATGTTTTCTTTTAGTTTGTTTTTGTGATAGTTGGGCTTCAAACCTAGGACTTTTGCACTGAGCTATGTCCCCAGTTCTTCGTTATTTTCATTTTTTGAGACAGAACCTTTCTTAGTTGCCCAAACTAGGCTATTTTCCTGCCTCAGTTTCCCAGAGTGCTGGGATTATAGAGTGTGTGCCCCCCATGCCCGGCTATATATGTTTATTTTTAAATGTTTGAAGCATTGGAAGTATATATTGAGGAAACCCTTCTCATTTTTTCTCTCATAAATTATAAATATTGTTTTCTTCTGTTATTTAGAAGACCGACAAACAGCCACCTCAGAGGCCTTCCCATTGTACCATCTATGTGGCGAAGAGCTATACACCTTGGCAGCACACTACCCTTTCGGTTCTGCGCAATCACTTTGAGGTGATACACTCAGTAAACTTCTCCTCTGGCAGTGGTGTTTCCCGCTCATGTTGTTTTTGTTTTTAGGATGTTAGCAATGTCTAGGGGAAAGAAGACAGACAGCTTTGTTTAATTCCCTCCGGGCAGAAGTGTCCTTTGTTATCCTTTGTAGCTCATAAATGAATGCTGAGGGAAGACCTGCTGTTTTTCGTTACAAAACTTTCATACAAAAATATACTGGATCTAGTTTTATGCAGTTAAAAAGCTTTTTTTCATGTACATAGTTAAGAAGCAAACGGACAGTTTGCCTTTTGTGTTTATTATGACTTGAACAGTGAGATTCTTGTTAAAACCTAACTATATTTGAAGCTTTGTTTTCAATGCTTTAAAAGAAAACAGTGTTTAATTTGATAATTGCCTATAGGAAGCCCTCAAAGATGTTTTTGGCTCTTTTGGGTAAACAGCTATGAAATATTACAGTTCACTTTAAGGAAACTCAGTGTTTTAACTTAGTTCTAAGGTTTCAAAAGGAAAAATAAAAATCCCTTTCTCTTTTCCTTCAAAGTACAAGAATAGAATATATTGTATATTTTGACTTTTTTGCCTGGGTTATTAGAATACTATTAGGAGCTACAAGTCATTAAAGGTACACTTCAGAAAGAGAACAAAATAAGGATGATAGCCAGAATATCAAGTGGTGTCAGAAAAGAAAAATCTGTACCTTTGGTTTGTCAGACCTTTACTAGAATTTTGCTATAGTACTTTTTAGAGTTAATTGAAAAATATTCCAAAATGCTACTTTCCATGTATATAATTTGATGACAGTAGGGTAGTAAATGTTTTATATACCTTGCGAATCTATGTTAGTGAGAACTCTGTCCGCTTTGGCTATGTGTGATAGAAGGTAGCCTTTAAAGCTTCAATGGATTTTGAATTATGGAAAAAATAAAAAGTGAAAGCTACTGTCCTAGGTAGAAAAGCACAAGTGCCTCAGTGGATTGCACATTCATACCCCAGAGTCGGGAGTGGTTGGAGAGCCAGGTGCAGCTGGCACGTGCCATCACTCCTCTGTTCTTGTAGAAGGTACATTTTTGCTGAGTAATTTTCAACTAGATATTATTACTGTTTCAAAATAGTATCTGCTTTTATGTGAATTTTTGTTTTCAGCCAAAAGAACTAAAAGAACATTGACTTATAATCAAGAAGAGTTCTCTTATGTTAAATATGGCACCTTTCCTTTTTTTTTTCAGATGTGTTCTGGATGAGCACATTGACAAGTGGAGGAAATATTTTTTCCTCGGAACTTTAGTAAAGGTTAAAATTAAAAATGAAGAGATGATTTGAAATCTTACTTTGAATTACTTTTGAATTCGTTCCTTACCCTTAGCTTAGATGTGATTTTTTTCCCCACTATTTTTATTAATATACAAATGTAATACATAGTATTTACAATGAATTTGGGTGTTTCGTACGCGTATGTATCATATTGACTTTAAAATCCCTTCCCATTTTCTCCCCTCCCACTCCCTCCCTACCCTTTTCTCCAACTCCGGCTATCACTTCATGTGGTTCCAAAGAATGTCTGTGTTCTGGGTTTTCCAAGTCAGAGAAACCATACAGTGTTTAACATATTAATCTCCCGCACCTAAGTCATTTCACTTAAGTCACCACTCTACCCCAGCTTCCTATTCCTGGAATGGGTTCGCAGCAGTTAAATCTTGATGCCTCTTCTCTGAATCCAACCAATCCCTCTAATGGGATATTTACCAAAAGTTTTTTTTTTTTTCTATATTTTGCTATATCTTTGTTGTTATTGTTAAACCTGGCCTTACCCACCAGTTCACATTAGAAAATAACTACAAGCATGTAGTTCAAACAACTAGTAAATTTGGGAAAGAAGAAAAAAAAAGTTAAATTTCAAATGCCTTAGCTGAATACTGGAAGGTACATATTTGTACATTCACAGGGTTATCTTTACATCAATCAGTTTTCTTAAGATAAATTTTCATCAGTGACCTAATATGTGAATTGCTACAATAAAATAAAATTAAAACTATATCACATTGGTACATTAAATGAACTTAAATCTGTACCACATAAATATACTTAAAAGTGACAGATATGAAGACAAATTTAGTTATTTCAGAATTTTTTAACTTTCATAACTTATTTACTCATATTTCACTGATTGCTAACCTGCTTTTTTCTCAGCTCTTTCTCCTCTAGCTGTTGTTGCTTTTCCTCTGGGGTCATTGGTGTCCCTGGCCTCCCCTTCACTTTCTAAGTTTCCTTTAAGTATTCTCTGCAATACTGGTTCAGTGGCTGCAAATTCCTTTAAGCTTTCTTTGTCATGGAAAGTTTTAAGTTCTCCCTTTAAATTAAAAGATAATTTTGCTGGATATAGCAGTCTTGGTTGGCATTTATGTTCTTTTAGTGCTTGGGTGACATTGCTCCATGATCTCCTTGCTTTTAGAGTTTGGATTGAGATGTCTGCAGTTATCCTGATGGGCTTACCTTTGTAGGTCACCTTCTGTTTTTCTTTTATAGCTTTTAGTATTTTCTCTTTGTGTTGGGTTTCTAGAATTTTAATTATGATGTGTCATGATGAGGATCTCTTCTGATCAAAGTTGTTTGGTGTTCTATATGCCTGCGATAGTTCCATGTTCATTTCTTTTCTTAGATTTGGGAAATTTTCTTCCATTATTTCATTGAACATGTCCTTTAAGCCTTTTGTTTTGTCCTCAGTCTTTTCCTGGATTCCCGTAATTCTGAGGTTGTTTCTCCTTGAATCATCTATCAGTCGTTGTAATGATTCACTTTCTTTATTTGCTTTGTGTTCTTCATGGCCTGTATGTTGCAGCTCAGTCACTTTATTTTTCTAGGTCTGACATTGTATTCTGAAGTTGTTTAAAGTGGTTACTTATTTTTTCCTGTGTGTTTTTCATTTCCTGAATATCTGCATTCAATGTTTCTATATCTCTGTTGTGTTCTTCTCTAATTTCTTGTATTGCCTTCATTATCTTCTGGTATATTTCTTCTCTGGTCTCCTCTAGTTGCTTTTGAAGGCTTACTTTTTGCTTAGCTATATGTTGGTGTAGCTCTTGCACTGTCAGTTTGATTTCCTGCTTTAATTCCTGTTTTAATTCACTGAATTTCTGGGCCCAGAAGATGCCGTCATTTTTGCTGTTTTCCTTTTTGGATTCTGCAATTTCAGTATCCCTGATATCATCTTCTGGGGTGTCAGGTCTTTTTGTAGGAGATTTGTTACCACGTTTCCCCATTTGTTCTTCGGTCTCCTCTAGTTGCTTTTCAAGGCTTCCTTTTTGCTTATCTATGTGTTGGTGTAGCTCTTGCACTGTCTGTTTTATTTCCTGCTTTAATTCCTGTTTTAATTCACTGAATATCTGGGCCCAGAAGTTACCATCACTTTTGCCCTTTTCTTCTTTGGATTCTGCAATTTCAGTATCCCTCGTATCATCTTCTGGGGTGTCAGGCCTTTTTGTAGGAGATTTGTTACCATGTTTCCCCATGGTTCTGCTACCTTTGGCTTTCTCTGGTGTACAGGAAAGAAGGGTTTGGCGAAGGCCCAGTCCTGAATACCTCTGGAATCCTCTGGCCCAAGGGACAGACAAGGCAATGGACTTCCCAGTCCTAGATGCCTCTGCCGTGCAGGGCAGTGGAGAACCAGAAGCCTCTGGCGTGTACCGGAGAAATGGGGCGATGATCCCCCTTTATGAGGTGTCTTGTTCCCCCTGGTCCACTCAGCACAGCTCTCCGTCTGTCCTGGCTTCCCTCCCCCAGCGCGGGGCTTTCCACCCTTGGAGCAGAGGCGTCCTGAACTGTTCAGGGGGTCAGCAGCCTTTTTCCCTCTTTTCTCCTCTCTGCCACTTGTGCCAGTTCTTCCTAGGCACTGTTTAAGGGTGACCCCAAAGCCCTGGTGTGCTCTTCTGAGCTTTCTTTTACTCTAAAGGGTCCAGTCTTGGGCTTTTTTTCCCCCATCTATTTAAAGTGGCTCCTGCTGACGTCACTACCTGTGAAGGCTGCTGAGCCTGTCTCTGATCTGAGATCCCGGGGCGTTTTCTAGGGGGAGCGCACCCTGCATTTGTAGTACACACACCCGTGGGCTGGTGTTTCAGAGGGTGGGGCCGCCAGCTGCCAACAATTCCCGCTTCTCCGGAACCCCGCTTACCTCGGGCTGAGGTTCTGGCCTCCGGACCTTCCTCTGTCTGTGGTCTGTGGATGCCGGCAGCTCAGGGCCCGTGCCGAGTTGGCTGCTTCTTTCCTCCTCTTCCAATGTGACTTCAGGATTTCTGACCCGCCTGCAGCCTCCTCTCTGTTGTCGTGTGCTCTGTCCTCTCCCAGCTCCATCAGATGTACAGGTCCCTGCGACCTTTCCTCTGTCCGCAGCTGCCTGCAGCTCCAGCCGTTTGCACTCGGCTGTGGTGGCTTCCTGGGCTGTGTGGATTTTTGTTTTTCTCTTCTTTCAATAATCCTTCAGAATTTCGGGCCTCCCCCTGGCCACCTTTCAGTTGTTGGGGATGCTCCTCTCTTTCCTAGCTACACCAAACACACTTTTTCTAACTAAATTCTTGACTTTTTAAATGGGTCGATGAGGAGACATTGTGCAGCGCTGTTACTCAGCCGCCATCTTGACCGGAAGCCTGATGTGATTTTTTTTTTTTTTTTTTTTTTTGAGGCAGGGTCTCAGTCCAGTCCAGGTTGGTGCTGAACTCACTATGTAGCCCAGGCTGGCCTTGAATGCACTATGCACAGCAGTCCTCTTGCCTCAGCCTTCCAAGTGCTGGGCTTAGAGGTAGGCGCCACCATACCCAGTTCATGTGGTACTGGGGAATGGAACTCAGGGCCTTACACTTGCAATGCAAGCACTCTTAACTGCTGTGATTCTTCCAGCCCTGTTGCTGTGTAAAAACAAGTACAAGAAAATAAGTCACCCAAAACTTTGAAAAGCCAACTTATTTATTTCTCACTTTATTGAAGGGGCCATTGATGTTTGCAGAAATAAATTTTTTTCCATTGAAATTCTGCTTTATTATATGAAAGTTGTAATTTGAACAATATTGAGTGTGGAGAAGGTAGCAATGACTTAAAAACATACAAATCAAAAATTATACAATAATAAATTCAAATGAATCTCAGACTTCAATACATTGAGGGGTACATGATTCAGGAATTTAAAAATTGTATTATGTATGCAATTTTATGTTCTTACCTGTTACATATATATGTACATATATATATGCAGAAATAAATTTAAATTCAGTCAGCACATTTAGGATTTATATATTGTAATATGATATAGATGTTTTGTTCTTTCTTTTTCTTTTTTTTTGAGACAGTCTTGCTCTGTAGTCCAAGATAGCCATGAACTCCTTGTGTTGCCCCAGTTGACTATGAATCCATGGCAATCCTTCTGCCTCAGCCTGCTGAATGCCGAGGCTTATGTGGTGCTGGGGAATTGAACCCAGGCTCATGCTCATCATAGGCAAGCACTTTAACTACTGAGCTGTGCCCTCAGCCCTAGATATTTTTATTCCTGTGTAAATAGAAATGGGGCTATTATTATTATAAAAAACTTGGGATTCTTTTTTCACACTTGTCATAATTTATAAAGAAGAGCATTAAAATACAGACATATAAATCTTATGTAGTATAATAGTTGTGTAGTTTTCCATTTTCATATGACTCATGAGATGTTTTAGAAGTTCAAAGATAAGATCTTTATAAATATACTGCCGGTTTCTTCTCAGTAGGATCTAGTGTTGCAATCCCAGTGGCTCCTGTTTTGAGGAAGAGTAAATATTCAGAGCAGTACACCTATTTCTCGTGCTGTATGTTCTGAGTTTAGAGGCATGGCAGACGCCTTCCATGTTGCTCGTTTGGTGTTCACTTCCCTGCCCCGCCCTGTGCGGGAGGCTGCGCACTGCTCTCTGCTCTGCTCTGCTCTTAGGGGTCGTTAGAGGCTCCGTTATGGGTCTGCCGTACTTCCTAGAGGCACACCTACATCCTGCGTTATCTTTAAAATCTGTTTCTGTACATTCCTTTCCCTCTCCTGTTTTTAGGCCAGCAGTGGAAGATTGCCTGATAACAAAGTTATTGCCAGTGAACTGGGTAATTTGCCAGAGCTGAAGAAGTATATGAAGAAAGTGATGCCGTTTGTTGCCATGGTTAAGGTGAGTGTGGACCTCGCGCAGCTGTGATCTCATGATCAAGGTGGTGCAGAGCAGGTGGGAATCTTAGGTGTAGTCTGCCCCGTAGGAGCTGCTGAGGTAGCACTGCTATGAGCCAGTGGTTATGGGAAGTAAGCTCTCGATTTTGGGTTCACCTATGCAAATTCTGGGTATATGAAAATAAGTATCATCAAAGAAACATTGGTTTAGAATTGCTGTGCTAAATTTTCTCCTCACATGGTGTCTTGCCAGTTTGGTGAGGAAGTATAAGCATTTGACTTACGTTAGGGTGTTAGAGACATTACTGGGAACAAGATTGTGCATTTGTATAGATTTAGAGTGGTTAGACTGGGGTTTCTCAACAATGGTGGTATTCTTTTTTGGGCTAGATAGTTCTTTGTTGTGTTGACTTTTTTTAGAATCTCATTTAAATTTGTAGAAACACTGTCAGATTGTTGAATGGTAATTTAAAAAATAAAATTTGTGATTTCTGGACAAATCAATGGCTTTGCTGACTTTGGAAATGATTGGTAAGTCTAAGAATAAGAAAATAAGTACTTTGTCATGAGACAAGCAGAAGATGTCTTAGTCATTTTTCTACTGCTGTGACAAAATTCCGCAGGCTGGGTTTTTTTTTTTTTTTTAATGCTGGATATTGAACTTGATTTGCACGTGCTAGGTAAGCATTCTACCACTGTCTGAGTATTTTATAAATTGTACTTTATCTGGTTTTGGAGGCTGGAAAGTCAGGAGTATAGCACTAGCATCTGGGGAAGGCCTTCGTACTGCCTTGTAACATGGCAGAAAGGCACAGTGGAGAACACCGGGGGTACAGAGAGCATGGGAACTGAATTCTTCCTTTTCTCAAGAGCCCAATCCCACAATAATAATCTGCTCCTGAGATGATGGATATTAATTCATAGCAGATGGTCAATGAAAGCAAGAACTGGATAGTAGGAATGTAGGGTTGCCTTTCTATAAATGTGATGAGATCCAGACAGTGTGTCTGTACTTCTGAATTTGAATTGCCAAGGTTACATTTTGAATAGCAAATATTTAATGTTCAAGATAATTAAGAGTAACAAATTGGGCTAGAGGAATAGCACAGTGGTTAGATCATTTGCTTTGTAAGCACAAGGCCCTGAGTTAATTCCCCAGCAGCATGTGAGTCAGGCAAGGCGTAGAGCAAGACCTTGTCTCTGGTTTTTGTATATTGGAAGATTATCTGAGACTTACATAGTGTAACCTTTTTTTTGACTTTACAAAAATATCTTTGGTAATTTTTTTCACTTCTATTAAGTTTCTTCTTTAGAACCAATGCATTTTATAATATTTGTATTTTTGATAAGGTATACATTTAATATTTATAAAATTAAATCTGTGTTTTAGTTACTTTTTTATCACTGGCACTCAATACCTGATTTCCACAACTTGAGTGAGGAAAGATTTATTTTAGCTCACAGTTTCAGAAGGTCACATTGCATTTGTGGGTGGGTAGCCAGAAAAATGGTGAAATGGGACCAGAGCTGGCCCCCGAGACAGAGATCTTCACTGCATGGCAGAACAGAGCCACCCTTACAGATCAGACCCTAGGCATCTTCCCCTTCCAGCTGGGCCCTACCTCCCAATAGTACATAGTTTTTATAGTAACATGAGATCCAGACCACAGCAATCTATAAGAACTTTTAACCCATCTTCATAAATGTAAATTTTTTTTCTTTTTGAGACAGGGTCTCACTCAGTAGCCCAGGCTGGTCCTAAACTCACTGGTGTAGCCCAGGGTGGCCTTGAACTCATGGCAAACCTCCTGTCTCAGCCTCCCGGGTGCTGGGATTATAGGCCTGTGCCACCATGCCCAGCTTTATGTGGTGCTGGGGAACCTAACTCAGGGCCCTGTGCTTGTACGGCAAGTACTGTAACTGCTGTGTCATTCCTCCGGCCCATTTTTTTTTTTTTTTTTTTTTTTTTGTGATAGTGACTTACATTGTAGCTGAGGCTGATCCTGAACTTACTGTGTAGTCCAGAGTGGCCTTGGATTTATGGCAATTCTCCCTCAGCCTCCTAAGTGCTGGGATTATAGGCATGTGCTACTATGCCCAGCTTATGTGGTCCTAGGGAATTAAACCCAGGGCCCTGTTCTTTCTAGGCAAGTGCTTTAAGTGCTCTGCTGTTTCTCCAGCCCCTATAAATTTAAAAATTGTAAGTTATAAACTTTTTTTGTTGCAGAGACTATGTAAGTAGTCAATGACAGACCCTAACAAAAATATATTACATTCGGATAAAGTGCTGTGGGATAGCTGGAAGGAATACAAGCAGTAGTTTGAATTGAATAAGGAGAAACCACATAGGACTAGGAAAAGTTTAATATAAAAATTATTAGCTGTGACAAAAACATAATGATAAGATTTAAGGAAGCTCTGGCACCTGAGGGATGAGGAATGCCACCCGAAGAAGGACAAACCTGGAAGGGGTTCAGGCCTGGTGATATTTTCCCAAGGCCTGAGCTGGTCTGGAGTAGCCTTGTAAGGTGTTCCCTGTTGGTAATGTCCAGAGCGTGAGTGGAGGGATGAGCTTACAGCAAGCCATGGTAGGGACTAGCTCTGGGTCCTAGGGATAGTGGAGGAGGCCTTGTGGAACATGTGAGCCACTCAGCCTTTAGTTTCTGGGTCAAGTGAAGGAAGGTCAGCCAGCAAGTTTCAGAAATGGACCTCTGGACCCTGGCCAGGGCAGGTTCTACCAGATGTCCTCACGCTTACATGGCTATTCTAGTGTCTTCTGGGAATTTTTAAAAACTTTTTAGAAAAATTTAAAATTTTTTTATTACTTGAAAGGATATTTTCATGTGTATATGTGATTCCTTGTCAATGTAAATTTTTTTGGGTTTGCACATTAAGTCAGTCTAAACAATGGTAAGACCATATTTTTATGTCTTTCAGGGTTTTCAGTATTGCCTTACATCTTACTTTAAATAACTATTCTGAGATGGTAATTTCATTAATAAGTACACATAGGAAAAGGAAGTCAGATATTCCAATGCCTTTTCTTTAACTGTTGAAGCTTAGAGATTTTATCACCTGAGAAAAGAGTGTGTTGTTTTGGTTGAAATATATTCTTTGGAACTTAATTATTGTTGGGGGTATTAGAGATTGAACCTAGAGGCATTGTGCCATCGAGCTACATTCCCATCTCTTTTTATTTTTGTTTTGAGACAGTTTTCTTTAATTGCCCAGGTTAAACTTATATTACTTATATTATAAGTAATATAATACGGTGCCTGGCTCCTTTCTAAGTATTTTTAATGTGATACGTATTTCAAAATCATTTTGACTACTAGGAAAATGTGGAGAAGATGGGGCCTCGTGTTTTGGATTTGCAGTTGGAATTTGATGAACAGGCTGTGCTTATGGAGAACATAGTCTATTTGACTAATTCCCTTGAGGTAAGGGGCTGTGAGTTTTAATTGCTAGTCAACTGTAGTAAGTAATAATCCAGCCTTTTAATTTTGATAAGCTTTTTATTAAAAAATTAACTTCAGCTTCTATATTTAGTATTTTTTGCAAAATACTTGAGTCAAAAATATTTTTGAAATGAAAAAGAATAAGTGGATATAAAAATTGCAGAAAGAAAAAAATGATCCTTCGTCTTAATTCATTTGTCAGCTCTTCTATGCATAAAAAACTAACATCGTGTGTCTAGATATTCTCCCCATATTCTCTGGAAGGAAAAGAGGAGAGATCTTTATTTATTATAGAAAATGACAAACATGACTAAATAAGTACAGTGCTCTGTGATACCTATGATTGGTGTTAAATAACTGGTATCAGGTTTTATTTGTGTACATGGAAAAAAAATCATACACACCATGTCGTATAAATCTGAGAAGCTCGTTTTGCTCTTGATGAAAAGATGTGGTGACTGATTTCAGTCTTACTGATACTAATGACTTCCATTTCCCCCCTCTGTTTAGCTAGAACATATTGAAGTCAAGTTTGCTTCTGAAGCAGAAGATAAAATCAGGGAAGACTGTTGTCCTGGGAAACCACTTAACGTCTTTAGAACAGAAGTAAGCTGGAGGACTTTTCCTGGATCCTTGTATTATGGAGTTAGAGAACACCTGAGATCATTACTTCTAAGTACATCATTTCAAACATGAGAGCACTAAGAAACGAAGTGATTAATTTGTTGCCGATCGTAGTTAGAAATGGGGCTGAACTTGAGCAAGTTTCCTGTTCCTTAATTGGTGAAATGCTGTTTTCTATAGTCCAGACTGGTATTCTATGTAGCCCAAGCTGGCTTTTAATACACGGCAGACCTCTTCCCTCAGCCTTCTGAAAACTGGGATTACTGTTGTACACCGCCATGCCTGGGTAATCTTGGTACTGAAGAATAGCACTCAGAGCCTTGTGCTGCTATGCAGGTGCTCCAACTGCTGTGCTGTTCCTCCAGCCTCAGCTAATGTTTTGTTATCGTACTGAATTGTTAAGTTGTCCAGTTTGGATTCCAACTTGCAATCATCCTGCCTCAGCTTCCCAGAGTGCTGTGATTACAGGCCTGTATCTCACTGGGTCTGGCTTATATGTGCTTTTTTAAAAAATAAAAAATAAAAGTATGATTTTCAGAATCTGGTTTTTATTTTAGAAAGTACAATGGGAATTGAAATGTAAGACATTATAGTGAAGGGACTAGAGGCGTAGCTTAGAGGTTAAAGCACTTGCCTATTGGGGGCTAGGCCCTAGGTTTGATTCTCTGGCATCACATAAAACAGCTGGGTGAGGTAGCTCATGCCTGAATCCCAGCATTTGGGAGGCTGAAGCAGGAGCATTGCCTTGAATTTGAAGCCATCCTGGGCTACATAGTTAGTTCAGGACCAGCCTGGACTACACACTGAAACTCTGTCAAAAAGAGAGAGATAGGGAGAGAGAGATACTTCACAGTGAAAAAAATTTGAGATTTCAAATTAAGTCTTGGTTTGTTACTCGAGACTTCTTGGTTTTTGGTATAAATTTTGAGTTAAGCTAGAATTACTTTTTGGTTTTTTTTTTCCTGTTTTTTTTTTCTTTGTCATTTTTGGCCATTAGTAGTAAGGATGAAACAATTCTGGAGCTTTTAGAGATCTTACGAATTTAACTCAAAGAATCCATTCGGGTTGGCAGTGGTTGGTGAAGTCCAGTGGACTGAAGCCTGTCTATGCCAGTGCCCTGCCTGTCCCAGTGAGCAGAAAACTTGGACGTGTTGTTGCATTTACCACAAATAATTGAAAATCTAGCAAATAGAAAGGACATACTTTGAAAGGAAAAGACAGTCATTGCTGTAGGAACAGTGATTAACTTTATCATTGTACAGTGATATTACATTAGGGTGTGGTGGCTTTCAAAAATGCAGTAATTTGGGCCATGGAGATACATGTATGAAATAATGATTTCTACATAGTGCATTCACTTCAAGCCGCTATTTATTTATGTCTTTTTTTTTTTTTTTTTTTTTGAAGCTGGGTCCAGGCTGGCATTGAGCACATGGCAATCCTCCTGCCTCAGCTTCAGTCTCATGAGTGCAGGGATTGCAAGTGTGTGCCCCTGTGCCTGGCTTATGTGGTGCTGGGAAGTTGAACCCAGTGCCTTGAGCTTCCTAGGCAAATGCTTTAACCTCTGAGCTGTTCTTCAGCCCCTCATTTAAGTCTTTCACAAGTCTTGGCTTTTTTCCACCTAAAATAATTAGGGATCTTGACAATGTAGTATCTCTAATGTGAGAGGTGGTGTGGCAGAGAACTGGCTTTGATTTTTGACCTGTATTTTCCTACCTGGGTGACCCTGGGCTGATTTCTTAATCTTTCTAGTTCATATCTTCTCAAGGTGAGAAGAACTACCTTTCAGGAAGTAGAACTGATGTCTATAACATGCTCAGCCTAGTTTTTGATATATGGTAGAAATTCAGCAAAGTGATGGTAGATGTGAAGGAAAAAATATAATGACCATTATTGTCCATTAGTATTATATATGGAATTGCAGTTGGTTTTACCCATGCATTTAGTTACAAGCATTAGCTTGTACATGTCTTCTTTCATATTTGAGTATCTTGATCATGATTTTAAAATTGCAGAATTAGACCTTTCTTTCATTGAGTATTGAAAATGTAGCAGAGGTTTCCCCTTTATCAGCAGCATTCAGTTTTAATTTTCTGTGACAATAACTTACTTTTCATGTTCCTAGCCTGGTGTGCCAATTTCTCTAATAAATCCCCAGCCATCCAACGGCCACTTCTCAACCAAAATTGAAATCAGGCAAGGAGATAACTGTGATTCCATAATCAGGCGATTAATGAAAATGGACCGAGGAATCAAAGGTAAATGGTTTCCCTGAAGGTTACGTGTGGAAGTAGCTTATGGATTTGATGAGTTTTAAGCGGAGGGAGTAGGGAGCATGACTGACTCTTAGGGACAGCTGTGTAATACTTTGGGTAGAATATTGGGCCCAGGATTAGGAAACCTCTATTTTTTGGAATCTGTCTAGGTAGCTTGGTAACTTTGGCAATATCACTTAAACTCCAAATCGATTTCTTTAGTAAAATGAGGACACCAGATTAGATATTTTTTAGAACCCTAAAATCGTAAGTATCAGAGGCAATTCAGAATTAAAGAACACATGAATTTAGTACTCTAAGCTAACTTGTTCAGCTGGGTCTATTCCTGGGGAAAGAGGAGAAAGAGAATGAAAGTTCTTGCATCTCTGAGATGGGTGAGACGTTTCATCTTCTTACAACCTACAGCATAGAAAGTGTTACTAGCCTCCTTGAACAGGTAATGAAGTAGAGGTTCGTCTCAGCAAGGCTAAGCAGCTTGAGAATTTCATTCAGCTAATAGATCTTAGAGGTCAAGCTCAGGTCTGTTGGATTCCAAAGTTTATATTCTTTTTCTAAACTCCATGCCTCTAGAAAAATTATGTAAATAATCTTGATGTCTGATAAGGATTGAGTTTGTATCTTCTGTAATTAGTTAGATTCCATGTAATCGTTTATGATTTCTTTTTTTCATCACACAGCCTGGGTTGTGAAGAGTGTGAAGGGAGTTAGTGTAGCTTTGTATTATTATTCTTCTAAATTATGAAGACACATTAATGTTGAGATTTTCTACTTTGCATGCTTTCTCTCATTTCTTACTATATTACTTATTCTTTTTTTTTTTTTTTTTGATGTGGAATATCGAACCTAGAGCTTTGCGTATGCCAGGCAATTACTTTTTCAGCTAAGCTATATCCCTAGCCCTCTGTTCTCTTTCAGTATCAAAAGTGGATTGGGCTACTTTATCAGTACAAAAGTTTTCTACAAATAGTTATAAATCCCAGACAGTGACCTAATTTGTTTATCTATATTCAGGGTAGTCATTATTTCACTAAAATAGGATTTGAATTTATTCTATCATGTATTTTGTATTCTACAAAACTACATATATAGACAGAGAGACTGTATATGTACTGGAGGTTGGATGATTCCACAAACACTGTTACGTAAGATCCTTAAGAGCTGCACCCAGAGGCCAACAGCGTAGCTAAGTGATGAGAGTGCTTGCCTGGGAAATGCAAGGCTCTGTCGTTGATTCCCCCAGCACCACATGATATCTAGACATGGTGGCACACATCCCCAGTCCTAGAACTTGGGAGGCTGAGGCAGGAGGTTTGCTGTGAGTTCTAGGCCATCCTGGGCTATATAGTGAGATCAGGACCAGCCTGGACTATAAAGTAAGATCCTGCTCAAAAAGAAGAAAGGGGCTGGAGGAATGGCACAGCAGTTAAAGCGCAAGGCCCTGAATTCAATACCCCAACACCACATAAAGCCAGTTGTGATGGTACATGTCTGTAATCCCAGCACTTGGGAGACTGAGGCAGGAGAATTGCTGTGAGTTCAAGGCTATGTTGGGCTACACAGTGAGTTCCGGACTAACCTGGGCTATAGAGTGAGACCCTGCCCCAGCGGGGAAAAATGGGAGGAGTGATTAAGAGCACTTGCCTGGCAAGTATGTGGCCCTGGGTTTGATTCCCCAGCACCACATGGTCCAGATGTAGTGGTATATGGCACACCTGTAGAAAAGAGATGAATAAATAGAAAATGAAGGCCTGCACCACTGTGCCGGGTTCAAGGCAAAAATAAAAGAGCTGCACCCAGTGAAAGGGTAGGGACTAAACTATGAAGTTAACTCTAACCTAAGGTGACACTACTAAGTACAGTAAGGAAGGTCCACATGCATAACAAAGAGAAAAGCGAGCTATTTCCAACTCTGGTTATCAGAAATAACATTTTAGTTTATTTATTTACTTTTTGAGACAGGGTCTCACTCTAGTCCTAGCTGATTTTGAGCTCACTGTAGCCCAGGCTGGCCTTGAACTCACAGCCTCCCAAGTGCTGGGATTACAGGATTGTACCACCATGCCCGGCTTATGTGGTGCTAGGGAATCAAACCCAAGGCCCTTCATTTACCAGACAAGCGCTCTAACCTTTGTGCTGGTCCTCTAGCCCTAAGGGATGAAATTTTAGAGAAAGTATTTGAATTGGCCTTGACAACTACACATGTGAAGGTGAGCAGAAAGGACGTACTAGAAGGAAGAGGTGCTCCTCTCTTTCTTAGCTACATTGGACATGCTGTTGTTTAGTTTTTAAGACAGAGTCTCACTGTGTAGTTCATGCTGGTCCTGAACTCACTATGTAGCACAACTTGGCCTCAAACTCTCTGATTTTGGTATTTGGTGAAAATTGAGGGCCTACTTTCACTCTTCTGCATTTGGTTAGCCAGTTTTCCTAACACCATTTGTTGGAGTCTCTCTTTCCTCTGGTGTGTTTTACTCGGGGTATGTTTCTGCATCCTCACTTCCTTCCATTGATCCATCTGTCTTTTTTCTGCCAATACCATGTCGTTATTGCCCCATTGCTGTATAATATAATTTGATAACTGGTATTGTGATGCCTCCTGCTTTTGTTTTGTTGCTTAGTAATGTTTTGGCTCTTCTGGGCCTCTTGTGGTTTCATATAAAATTTTGGATTGTTTTTTCTAGTTCTGTGAAAAATGCTGTTGGTATCTTGATTGGCATTACATTCAATTGCTATATCAATTTAGGTAGATGGCCATTTTGACAATATTGGTTCTCCCTATCCAGGAACAGGGAATGTCTTCCACTTTCTCAAATTCTCTTCAGTGTCTTTTTTCAGGGTATTGTAGTTTTCAGTGTGGAGGTTCTTCATTTGCTTCACTAGGTATTTAATTTTCTGTGGTGTGATTGTGATTGGGTTGGTTTTTCTGATCTATTTCTCTGTGTTTTCATTATTGCTGTAGATGAATGCTCTTGATTTCTGTGTACTGATTTTATATCCTGCAATTTAGCTGAATTTGTTTATTAGGTCTAATGGTCTTCTGGTAGAGTTTTTGGGGTCCTATAAGTAAAGGATCATGTTATCTGCAAAGGAGGATAGTTTGACTTCTTTCCTATGTGTATTTCCTTTATTTCAGTCTCTTGTCAGATTACTCCAGCTAAGTTTTTGAGCACTATGTTAAATAGAAGTGGTGAGAGTGGACACCCTTGTCTTGTTCCTGAATTGAGGGGAAATGCTTTGATTCCCCCCCCCCCCCCCCCATTTATGATGATGTCTGTAGGATGTCATAAATTGCATTTGTCAGCTTGAAGTAGGATCCTTCTATACCGGTTTTCATCAGAGTTTTGATAAGGAGGGGGTGTTGTATTTTGTCAGAAGCTTTTTCTGCATCTATTGAGATAGTCCTTGTGGTTTTTGTCCTTGATTTTGTTAATGTGGTATATTACATTAATTGATTGTGTATGGTGAACCAGCCTTGCATCCCTGGGATGAAGCCAAATTGGTCATAGTGTATGATCTTTTTAATAATTTGTTGCATTCTATTTGCAAGTATCTTATTGAGGATTCTTGCATTTATATTCTTTTTTCCCCACCATTTTTATTTATATATGCAATACATAATGTTTACTATGAACTTGGAGTATTTTGTGTACACACACACACACACACACACACACACACACACACACACAAAACACCAATATTATCCCTTTCCCTCCCCATTTTTGGCCTTCACACACCCTCCGCAACTCCCCCATAACTCCCACTATCACAGTCATTTGGTTCTATAGAATGCCTGTGTTCTGGGTTTCTCAAATCAGAGAAACCATATGATATTTAACATATTTAATATTCTGTGTCTGACCCAATTTACTACTCAAATCACCGCTTATTAGCTCAGTTTCCCAGCCCTAGAAAGGGCCGCAGTGGCCATATCTTGATGCCTCTTCTCTGGGTCCAGCAGAGCCCTTTCTTGGGGTGATTTGCCCAGAGTTCTTTTTTTTTTTTTTTCTGTATCTTACTCTATCTTTGTTGAGACTCTTTACTGTGGCTTCAACCACCAGTCCACATAAGAAGAGAACTGTAACAATTGAAATTCATAAGGCTAGAAAATGTGAGAGAGAAAAAGAGAGAAGTTAAATTTTGTATTCCTTAGCTGAGTACTGAAAGGTAAATGCTTGTACATTCAAAAGACATTCAGATTGTCATTGCATCCATCAGTTTTCTTAGGATAAACTTACATCCAGGCCCAAATAAGTGAATTGCTACATTAAACAAGCTTAAGTCTATATCGAATTGCTACATTAAATGAACTTAAATCTGTATTATGTAAGTATACTATACTTAAAGGAACAGAGTGGCGTGCTTAGTTATTTCAGATTTTTTAACTTTTGTAAATTATTTGCTCACATTTCATTAATTATTAATATTTTGACAGATTTGAATTATCATTTTACCTACCTATCCATCTCTAACTTCTCGCATATATATTTTTAAAGGTTTTATACCAATTCTCCATGTTGAATATAATTTTTATGTTTTGTAAACTTATATACTATTAAAAATAATAGTTAAGGGGGAAGGTTCACAGATTGCATGAGACAATTGGTACTAATCAAATGATTCAAATATCAGTCTTTTTTTTATTATACTTTCTCTTTGCTTCCTTTCTTCCATGTTCTTTGGTGCTGCCTGTCTTTCTGTCTCAAAGATTCCTTTAAGTATTTTTCTGCAGTGCTGGGTTGCAGATTTCCTTAGGGATTCTTGGTCATGAAAAATTTTTACCTCTTCTTCAATTTTTAGGGATAATTATGCTGGATATAACAACCTGGGTTGACACTTGCTGTCTTTTGAAGGCTGAAAGATTTACTCCAGGCTCTCCTGGCATTTAAGATTTGCATTGAGAAATCTGGTAATTTGAATGAGTTTACCTTGTTAAAATAATGTCTGCTTTTCTCTTATTACTTTTAATATTTTCTCTTTATGTTGAAATTCTGAGGTTTTGATTATGATATGTTGTGGGAAGTTTCTTTTCTGGTCGAGGTTATTTGGTGTTCTATAAGCTTCTTGTACCTGAATATTAATTTCTTTTCCTAGATTATGGACATTTTCTTGTATGATTTCAGTGCATAAGTTCTTTATACCTTTGATGCTGTCTTCTACTCTTTCTCCTGCACCCATAATTCTGAGGTTGGCTCTCTTTGAATCATCCATCAGCTGTTGTATCCATCTACTTTGTTCATTTCTAATTTTAGAGTCATGCTTGATTGTGGTTTTTGTTTCTTTGGCCTTGTCCTCAAGGTTTGAAATTCTGTCCTCACAGTGTTCGAGCCAACTTCCCCTACTTTCAAATGATTGTTTTGTATCCTGAATTTCAACTACATTTCTTTTCAGATTTTCCACTTCTCTCTCAAAATGTTCCTTCATATCTCACATTTCCTTATTTACTTAAGCCAATTTTTTATTTGTGTTTTCTTTATGCTCAACTAGTGTTTTAGTCGTCTTTTTCATTGCTGGGACACAATACCTAATATCTGCACCATAAAGGAAGAAAGATGTATTTTAGCTCACAGTATCAGAACATCACACAGTCCATTCACAGTTGGGTGGCTAGAAAATGGTGGGATCTGATGGCGGGGCTGGGGCCAATACCAGGTCCAGTACCAGAGCCAGAGCTGGAGACAGAGATTCTCACGGCATGGCAGAAGAAGTCAAGTCTTAGAGGAAGGGCAGAACCAACACACACCCCTCCAGGTCAAACTCCAAGCATCCACCCTTTCCAGCTAGGTCCTACTTCCACCAGTGCATAATATCCACAGGTACATGAGGCTTCTGGAGGGCACTCTAGCTCTAAACCAAAACCGTTAGCTTTGTATTCATTCTGATCATGGCTTACATTTCTATAAGAATATCTTGTTTGAGCTGACTGTTTGCAGAAAGCAACTCGTCTGTTTGTTTTTTACTTCCTGTTCTATGAATTCCACTATTTCAGGGCTCATGACATTAGCTTCTGGGGTCTCAGTTGTTTCCGTGTGTGTCCCGTTGCCTTATCTACCCCGATTCTATTGCTGAGGGACTTCATTTTAGTGGCTTAGTCAAGAGGTTTCTTTGAATGTGTATGAGGGTGTGTGTGGGGGGGGGGGGGGGGGGGGGGGGGGGGGGGGGGGGGGGGGAAGCTGGAAGTCCTTGTAGTTCTTGGTGTAGGCAGTGAGGGGAGACCTAACAGTGTTATGGCCTCTGAGGTGTCTTGGTCATACTCAGCCCCTCAGCAAAGCTCTCTCACCTGTCCTGCCTTCCATCCCCTGAGGGTGGGGCTCTCCACCCTTTGAGGAGCTCCTCCTACCACCCAAGCCATTCAGGAGGTTTAGCAGTCTTTCTCTCCTTTCCACAGCTGTGTCCTGTGCCAGTTTCTTTCTGGCACTGTTTAGTAAGAGTGTCCCCAAAACCCTGATGTGGCCCATCTGTGCCTTTTTTTACTCCAGATAGTTCAGACTTGGGTTCTTTTAAATGGCTCCTGCCTATGTCACTCCTGCTGTGGCTGCCAAGTGCTGCTTCTCCCAAGCTGGTTAGGTTCTGCAAGGCCTTTTCTAGGGAAGCTCGCGGTATGTTTGCAGTTTGCACTACTCATCAGCTTGTTTCTGGAGGCTGGAGCTACCAGCTGCTGTCAAGTCCTGCGTCTCCCAGACTCGCTCTTGCCTAGGTGCGAGGCTCCTGGCTCCTGGCTTGCCTCTGTCTGGGGAAGCTGGCAGCTCAGCCCTTCACAGTTAGCCTGTGGCAGCTTCGCACTACTGTTTTCTTCAGCTTTGGTGCGTCTGCAGGGTTTCTGATCTTCCTGCGGTTCCCTTTCCATTGCTGAGCCTCTTCTCTCTCTCCTACCAAAGCCGAACAGGCAGTTTTTAGCTACCATCTCAGCTTTCAGTGCCTCTGCGAGCAGTCCTTGAGCTCGTCTGCCACTCGGCCACCGTCTTGCCCTTTGTCTCTCTGCTGCCATTTTGAAGATTCTTCGCTCCAGCCCCACAGTTCTTCAGCATTGTGCTGACATGTGTTTTCTCTCTTTTGTCACTTCCCACGGACGGAGCCCCTTGTGCGTGGCTTTGTTATACTAGCTGTGAATAATTATATAGCATTTTAGGTTTAGTGCTAGTAGCTGTTGTAAATTTTAGAAAGTGAATATAAAACATTAGGGAGAGTTTGAAATTGATATTTCTGCAAGAATCAAGATCTAATCTGTATTCTTTTCTGAAAGCCCTCAGTATGTTTGATATTTAAGGGGCTGAGTATGTGGAATATGTGAGATGGAAAAAGGAGTTAAATTCAGTAACATTGTTCTTAGTCTGTTTGCTGCAATAGCCAGCAAGTTGTCTAATTAGTGCCAATTGTATGGAGGGTGATTATGATCTACGTCTAGGAGGAACTGAGCTAAAACCATCATTTCACTCCACAAAGGCCACTGAGCAGCCATTTAATGATAATGACTTTAAATCACTCCCACCCCATGCTTCATATGAACCAATATCTGGGAGGTAAAAGGCTCCTTTGCACAGTGCCAATCCCCAGGGACTTTTAGTCACTCTTGTCTTTTTTCCATGTGCTTTAAATCTTGTGTAGTTGCAGACCTTAAACTTGAACATTTTCAGTGATAAGAGAGGTGTGAGGTAAGAAAAGATAGTACAATCACTAGGAAAACTCAATATATTGGTAGTAATGAAGCACATGGTGAAACATCAAATGTGCTTTGTCACTTAGAAACCTGATTGAGTATTAACGTTTGTTTGAAATAGTTTGAATTGGAATTGCTCAGGAGGACTGTTTCAGGGATGAGGGAAGGAGCGAGAAGAGAGAAGAGAGAGAGTGCCTTATATGTAAAGACTCCCAGCTGGACTTGTTCCTGCTTCTATAGCAGAATATTTGGTGCCACTGATAAATGAATTGCAATAGCTATTAAGATTAATTGTATTTTTTCCTAAAATAAGACTAGGTCTGTACCTGTTCCTATTTTTTCCTCTTTTGATTTTCAGGGTCTGTGTTATTTCTAAGAATGGATTATGTGGTCTCTGCAGAGACTTTTTCAAAGACTTACAGTCAGGGTTTGCTTTCATGGCAGTTGCAGGTGATTACTCTATAAGCCTCAAGATCTGTTCTCTAAACTTGTGGTCCTTGAGTCTTTGTTTCCCAAAGAGAACAGAATGCTTGGGTAACTTGTACTTCTAGTATCACTGCCCGTGGCATTAATGTCTCCTTTTATCTCTTATCCCTCTCATGATAAGCTTTGTACTGTCAAGACAACTTGAAGGAGGGTAGCTCACAGACCACCCACTGCTCTGTTTTAGAACGGGGTGGAAGTAACTCAGAAAATATTTCCTTTTTCTCTGGCCCAGATTAAGTGTAACTAGCCAGGCTACATTTAAAATAAGCCCAGAATCAGCATTTGTATTTATTTCAAAAGAAAGCCACTTAATGTTAGGAAGTCTTGGAATTGCTTAAATAAATTCCTTGTGGGCCTAGTTGGTGGCAGGATGGTTAGATTGCAAATTGTTCATGAGACATGTTCATGGGACAAGTGTCCCTCTCCACCACCCTCCCCGCTTTGGCCAGGAGCCATCTTACCTTGTGCAAGAGCAGATCAGAAAATCTCAAGTACAGTCCCGCTGGAGCTCATCTAAAAGCTCAAAGATTTAAAAGCTATATCCTATTCCTCTGCCCTTTCTGTTTTCTCTTGTCTCATAGACTTGTTAATATACTTTAATGTTTTGAACAAAGCAAAAAATGGGAAATAGGATTTCTTACAGTAATAATTATTTTTCCAAAAGTATTTCCAGGAAAAGCCTCAAGTCTTAAAAGTTTAATATATCTCAAGAAACACAAAAAGAAATAAGTTTTTGACTTTCTGATATTCTGGAGAATGGTTACTTAATGATCAAAAATATACTTAATTCTTCTTCTCTCTAGCTTTATCATTCCAGGAGATCTGTTTGTACAGAATTCTGACAATCTTTAATTTGGGTGAAAGGCTGACTTAAGATGAAGATTTATTAGACTTTAGATTTGCTTCTGAAATTGGGTCCTGTTTCTTAATAGGAAGAAAATATTTTTATCTATAGCAAGCAGTGTGTTTAAATGTGAACAGTGAGATTTATTCATGGGTTTGAGTTCATGACTGTAATTAAAGATTCATATTGTCTTCTGCTATAGACCTTTCCAAAGTGAAGCTGATGAGATTTGATGATCCGCTGCTGGGGCCTCGGCGAGTTCCTGTCCTGGGAAAAGAGCATACTGAGAAGACCCCCATCTCTGAACATGCTGTTTTCCACGTGGATCTCATGAGCAAGAAAATTCATCTTACTGAAAAGGGGCTACAGGCAGATATTGGCGATACAATTATCTATCTGGTTCATTAAACTCATGCAAACCGGAAATTTAGCATGGTTTCTGGGGATACTATTATTCTGAGTACCTTAGCCTAGATAGACATAGATTCTTATTTCTAATTCTGCATGTAGTCATAATTATGCTTTGAATCTTGATTCTTTGATTCTTGGACCTAATAAAAATTATTTTCCATCATTGAGTCTCTAAGAGAAATGGTGCTATGATTTTTGTTTATTTGAACAAATTTTTGTTGTTTCTTGGAAGGTTCTAGTCTTCAACACAGAAGTATCAGTTTGCTTTTTTTAAATGAGATGTAATTTATACTGTTTATGAAGATTTAGAAATCTATACTTATGGACAGTAGATTTAGGCATTTCATGAGTGTTTTCTCCCTAGAAAACTACACTTATCAAATTTGTTTTGAGTCTTTCTGCACTTAAATATCATACTGACTATATATAATAAGCTTACTTGTTTATTCTTACTGGAAAATGTTTTGTCTGTCTTCATATAAGGAAAAATATGAAGGGCACTGATTAGTAGAGGAGAAAAACATTTCTGTTTTTGATGAAATATGTTTTGGGAAAGACTGAGTTTGATAACTTTAAGGAAACTCAGTTGTAACCTGAGGTCATCTGTATAAATTTCATTGATCTTCCTTATTTTACCCTCTACAGTTCTAGAATTACTTGACCAGGTTGGATGCTTTATCATAAATTTATTTAAACAAATACATAGTCTTAGAACTGAAAGGTCCTTTGGAAGCCATTAAGTGCAAATCATGGTTTATCTGCTCAAAGCAAGCTGTGTGACATAGTGGGCAAGATTATATGCTCTGAAGTCAGGCTAATTAGGTTAGATTTCCAGCTCTTTGATTTGCTGTGTGGGTGATCCTGTCAGTTACTTAGTCTCATTTTTATTTATAAAGTGAAACGAATTATGATACCTAATTTGTAGGCTTGTTGTGTGAGACATTTAGATAGGATCTAGGAAAATCATGCCTTTCCTAAATGTTACTGATGAATAATAATGATAATGATTTGCAAAACATGTACTGGTTTAGGTTTGCTACAGGTTATAATCATTCCTTTGGTATGGGCTCCTTTGGGACAACTGTTCTTTGGGGTTTTTTGGTGGTTCTGGGATTAACAAGCAACTGTTTATACCTTTCTAGCTTCATTCTCTACTCTCTTTATCCTGAATGGCCGTAGTTATTCCTCAAATCAGGTAGTGCCTCCTGGTGCCTCAGCACCAGCCTACGCATGTTTAATGTCAGCATACTAAACTGTCCATGACTGCCCACTCGACTTCCCCTCCAAAGAGAAGACAATGAGTGATTGTGTCCATTTTATTAAGTAAGCCTATGACCCTGTACCCACAGTCTGAATTCCTGTTTGTCTCTCTTAGAATGAGCTTGTGATAGGCTAAATATTCTCCTTGTGTACATTTTGTACAAGGAAACCTCTACACGTAAAAGGTTCTCAACTGTTAACAACGAATAGTGGTAATCTGAAGGAAATACTGGTTGTTTTGGGCTTATTATGTTGGTATTACGTTAGTGCCTTCCTACAGAATTTTAATACCTTTTTCAGTTGTGAAATCAAATATACTCATATGAAAAGTAAACCATGAAAAATATGTATGCAAGAAAACAAATCCTTACAAAGAATTTATTGAAAAACAAACATTTGTGTGTAGTCTTTAGACAGTCACGAGGTGGCAGTGTCAGCACTGCAGAAGCCAGCTTTGTACCTCTTCCGAGTGTATGACTTCGTGTCCCCATCTTCTGTCCCTCTCCCTCTACCAGAGCTTGATTCAAGGGCCTTTGCATTGAGCAATGTCCCCAGCCCTTTTTTCTTTTTTAGGGGTTGGGGAGTGGCCACAGGATCCTACTAAGTTGCCCAGGCTGGGCTGGAACTTGGAATCCTTCCTGCCTCATCAAGGATGCTGAATTACAGGTGTATACCATTATGCCTGGCTATGGTCAGTTTTTTGTTTGTTTGTTTTTTGTTTTTTTGAGACAGGGTCTCCCTCTGTAGTCCAGGCTGGTTGGTCCTGAACTCACTATATAGTCCAAGATGGCCTTGAACTGTGGGCAGTCCTCCTGCCTCACCCTTGTGGTCAGTTTTTTAAAATGTTCAGTTGTGAGCTTAAAAAGAACATATACTCTGCATTTATAGAGCTTTGTGTGTATCCGTTAGGTGAGAACTGCAGATTCACTTGTTGAAATTCGAATCCTTACTGATTTGTTTTCCCAGTTTATTCTTTGTGTTTTTGAAAAAATGTACTAAATCTCTTACGGCCATGGATCTACTTTTATCTTTTTATGGTTCTGACAGCTTTTTTTTTTTTTTTGAGGCTGTGTTCTTAAATGCATAGAAATTCAGATTGTATCATCATCCTAGTAAATTGAACTTTTTTTAATTTGAAGGTTTTTCTCTTTTAGTTTTCTTTTAGCCTCAAGGCTACTTTATCTATGATTAATATAATAATATAGTTTTCTTTTGGTTATTGTTCATATGGAATGTCTTTTTCATCCTTTTAATCTCTTTATTTTACCACTTTATTAAGAAAAAGTACAGCCAACAGGAAAGAATGAATGAATTGACCAATATGCCTGTCACCTAGATTGAAGAATTATTGATATTATACCATGTTTGCTTTATCTTTCTCCAGGTAATTTTTCAAATAAATTTTTATTTTGGAACAGTTTTAGATGTACAGAAAAGTTGCATCTGTAGCTCTGATTTATTGATTTATTGATTGATTTATTGTCAAAGCTAAATAATTAACATTGTCACATACTGCTAACTGAACTGTAGATTTATTCAGATTTCACCAGCTTTTTCACTAATATCTCTTTAACAGGTTCCTATCCAGGATACCACATTCCATTAAGAATATACTTTAAAAATTCTTATCATTTGAGAGTAAGTGACAGATACCACAGCACTTCATTTTTCAACATGTTAACCTTTGTACAGCTTCTAAGAACTATGCCATACTATATGGTCACAGTATAATTTGTATGCCCAAGGTATTTGTTTTTGTTTGTTTGTTTGAGACAGGGTCTTGCTTTGTTGTCCAGGCTGATCCTATCTGTCTGTCTGTCTATCTGTCTGTCTATCTATCTATCTATCTATAAGCTATCCATCCAAACATCTATCTTATGTTTTTTGAAATAGAGCCTTGCTCTGTACTCCATACTGGTCCTGAACTCACTATGTAGCCCAGGCCTCAAACTCATGGCAGTCCTTCTTTTTCAGTTTCCCTTCTTCCTGGATTACAGGTGTGTGCCACCATGCCCTGCCTCTGAACTCGCTATTTAGTGTAAGCTGGCCTCAAATGCACCACAATCCTCCTGCCTTAGCCTCCCAGGTGCTAGGATTACAAGTGTGCACCACCACACCTCGTTTATGTGCTGGGAAATTGACCCTAGGGCCTTGCACTTGATTGGCAGGCACTCTAACCACTGAGCTTTAACCCTAGCCCCTGCCCAAACAATTCAATGATTCAATAATATTAGGCAACAAGCTTTTCAAATGAATGTTGGTATATTTTATTTTTAAACTCAAGATCTAGTCAAAAATTAAGCACTGTGTTACTGTGTTCTGTATTTATGGTCTGTTCATCTACTCCCCCCCCCCCCCCCCCACTTTTTTTGAGACAGGGTCTCACTCTGTGGCCCCAGCTGGTCCTGACCTCACTATGGAGCCCAGGCTGGCCTTGAACTCACGGCAGTCCTCTTCTCCCAGCCTCCCGAGTGGTGCTGGGATTACATGGTGTGAGCCACCGTGCCTGGCTTATGTGGTGCCTGGGAACTGAATTGTTGATCTGCTTGCTTTTCTTCTTTGGTGTTTATAACAGTGGCATTTTTGAAGACTAAGCCTAAGACTAAGTTAGGATGCCTTAGTTTGGATTTTTCTATTTTCCCACGGTTAGGATTGTCTTTCTTGAAAAGACTACCAGGTAGGTAATGTTTCTCATTACATTACATCAGCATTAATATACTGCAGATGTTTTCCCTCATTGGTGGTACCAGGTTAGGTCACTTAAAATGATATCTTGCTATTCCTCCCTTGAGTGATAGCTTCAGACTTAAAAGCTGCTTGCCTTATGCCCCCCAAATTACATATGGAAACAGCCCCTCTATGATTGGTATTACGAGATGGGCCCTTTACAAGGTGAGATTAGGTTCCGAGGGCTGCTGCCTCATGAATGAGAATAATTTTTTTGTGAAAGGGCTTGAAGGAGCACTTATGTTCTCCACCAGGTGAGGACCTGAAAGGACCGCTCTTTTGAGGAGTGGGGCTTTACCAGACACCATGTGTGCTGGTTCCTGGATCTTACATTTCACAGACTCTAGAATAGTGCATTAATATAAAATGATATTTATAAATTACCAATCCTGAGGTGTTTTGTTAAAGTGTCCCATAAAGAGCAGGACACCTGTTTACAAGCAGCTTTTACCAATGATGGTGTTCACAGATAATCTGTGAGTTATTAAGCTGGTGGTTATCATATGCTGAGTTAGAAGATAATCGTTTTTTTCTAATTTATTAGCATGATCTATGAATAAAATACCACTTTGCTTCCATTTTTTTTCTCTCATCATTCTTTTCAGATCATGGTGGACTGGTGTAAGTTTGTTTTTGTTTTTTCATATGTGCTGTAATCCATTGCCATCAAGATATTTGAGTCTTCCATTTTTAAAAATTGTGTGGAGCCCCATTTGAGCTGGTTTCTAAATCTTTTTGTTATTTCCCCATCAGACTTGGAGTGTTTCTTTCCATAGAGGCTTAAGAATTTCCCAGCGTACTTATGTGTTCCCATCCCAGAAATGAATTAGTCTTCTCTCTCGGAAACTTTGCTTTATTTTAATGAAGATTGTGTTAAGAAACTGAGATCCAAGTGTATTGTGAGCTCATTGCTACCAAACACATGTTTTTATTTTGGGTGGTGGTCTTTCCAATGGACAGAGCTAAGAAACAGGTATTTTTAAAGTTGTAATTTTATCCAAAACCACGAATCTTTTCTTGCCTTCTTTCCTTGCATATTTCTGTTTCTCTCCTTATACAGTGCATTTTCTGGCTTCCAATGACCTTGTCACATTTATTCATTTGGTCTATTAGTAATTTAAGAGTTACCAATCCAGTAGTACTATTAACAACGAAGAGGTGGTAGGTTTTTGCCTGTTTTGTTTTTCAGCTCTTTGTGTCCTTAGAACTTACCTTACTGAGCAATGTTGAGTACTATAGCCACGAATTTCTGTTTTTGTATATGGCTTCTTAAGCTAGGCTTCTTGAAATTTTTTTTCATATGTGGCTTTACTTTAGTCATTTGTTTGTCTTCGTATTCAGGCCTATGGTTTGCTTGTGTTTACTTATTTTTTGAATAAGCAAAATCATGATTCAAAAGGCAAAGACAGCCATTCAGAGAATTCTTACTCATGTACTGCTTCCCACTCAATACTAACTGTTGTAATTTCTGGGTTATATATTCCACTTTTTCCAAAAGAAAGCAAACAGTTTATATTACTTGAATTTATTCTTTCTTGTTCAAACAGTAATGGATATATCTACCTATGGAATTATATGTATATTATATGTGAAATTTTTAAACACCTTTTTAAAGTTGTCAGCATACCATAAATACCTTTTCACTTTTATTTATAGAGGTTTTCTTTCCTTTTTTCCCTCCTTACTCTCTGTCCCTCTTCTCTCCCATATAATGAGTTATAAAGGTATACCACTATTTATTCAACCAATTACCTGTGCATAGGAATTTAATTGTTCCTAAGATTTTATATTTTATAGAGTTTACCTAGAATGTATGGTGAATAGGTGAGTAACTGTGTGTGTGTGTGTGTGTGTGTGTATTTGGATAGGGTCTCGCTCTGTAGTGCAGGCTGCTCCGAAGCTCACTATGTAGCCCAGGCTGGACTGAAACTCACAGCAATCCTTCTGCCTCAGCCTCCTAAATGCGGGGATTACAGGTGTGTACCACCACATCCGGCTTATGTGGTGCTGGGGAATTAAACTCAGGGCCTTGCGCTTGCTAGATAAGCACTGTAACCACAGTGCTATTCCTTCAACCCCAATATTTGTTTTTATCTTTGTGGAGATATATCTTCAAAGTAAGTTTCTTAATCTGGGAGTGGTAGTGCATGCCTATAATCCCAGTATTCAGGAAGCTGAGATAGGAGGATTGCTGCGTGTTTCAAGACCAGCCTGGGCTACACAGTTAGTTCAGGACCAGCCTACACTACATAGACCCTGTGTCAAAAAATAAAAACAAACCCCAATAAAGTCCAAAAAACCGCCAGAGTAAATTTCTTGAGGTGGGCTTTGTACGCTCCTCAGTAAGTGCAGAAGTATGTCTTGTTAGTAGATATCTAGGCAAAAGTCACAGGCAGAGGGGAGAGCAAGTGGAAGGGCTTTGAGGCAGGACCTGGCAGCTCAGGTGCTGAGGGAATAGGCAGAGAGAGCAAAGTGGCCTTCTCAGGATCCTACCGAGTGTCCAAGTACTCTATCAGAGCGCTGTTTCCTATGTTCTCATGTAGGTAGGCAAAGAATTTGAGCATGAGACACAGAAGCCTATGTGAATAAGGCTGATTTTGCCAGGCTTGACCTCCAGTGGAGGTTGGAGGAGGCAATGTTTACATAGGCCATACTCATTCTCAGATAAGCCTTCCCAGATGCAGTGGGACACAGAACCATTAGGATGAAATCGTATTTGGAGCGCTGGGTCTCATGCTTGGCTTTTGGAGCTTGTAGCTTAGGTCTTGGAAATGAAAGCAAATGCATGGGCTGGAAAATGAAGCTAGAAGTGGAATGTTTACCTGGAGAGTAGTGAGAGAAAAATTGGAAACAGGTTGAGTGCATTGAGCCTTGTTAGAAAGGTTTGTGGGTTTTGTTTTTGGAGAGTCTCTATAAATTTTTAATGTAGGAGAGAGATGAGTTATGTTCCTTCAAGTCTTCTGTAGCTTGCAGTAGATGTGCTCATATATTTTTGTCTTGAGTCATTAATTCATTTAACATTTTAAAAAAACATTCTTTAGTCATCTGTGTGCTTAGGGTTAGTAGGCATATTATTGATGCTTAGTTAGACTAAACTGTTTTTTTCTTCTTAGTTTCTTTTTTGTAGTAGTTGTTTGTTTTGAGAAAGTTCTTGCTAACTCCCCTTGTAGCCCAGGTTGGCCCTGAACTCAAGACCCTCCTGCCTCAACCTCCAGAGTGCTGAGATTACAGGCATGCATCATTATCCTTGGCTTTCTCTTTAATGTTTTGGACATAACATTTGTATTAGAAAGTACTACACTCCAAGACATGCTGCATCAATTAAGTTTTAAATTGCTCATTGTCATTTGTGCATTGAGCTTAATTGATTGTAAAGTAAAATAAATAAGTAAATAATAAAAAACAAGACTAGGGTAGGGCATGACCCTTGCTCCTTGGAGATTTGAGAAACAGCAGGTGGTAATTTTTTATACTAGAGAGTAAATTCAGAGCTGTGCTCTTCAGTGCTTTGGCCACCCGCCATACGTGTCTGTAGCGCTCTGGAAACGTGGCTAGTTTGAACTGGGATGTACTTACTGTGAGGGTAGAATTTGCTGCAGATATCAAAGATCTAGTATGCAAAAAGAACATAAAACACTTCAGCAGTAATTTAAAACTATTATTCTGAAATAGTATTTTAAATATATTGGGTTAAATAAATGTAATCTCATCCATTTCATTTTACTTTTTTGTAAAATAATAGGAAATTTAAAATTGCAGATGTACACCTCAAATTATGTGTCCATTAGATGAATACAGATTACTTCTTTTTCTTTCAAAACACTCTGAGATACTGCATTTTGAGTACTTCTGGATCTCTCTAGAGTTAAGTTACATTTTTTTTTTAATGTTTTACAATTAGAAATACAACGAGTGATGCTTTGACACCTATGCATTCTGTTCCCAGTCTTTTATGTCTTTTATTTTAGTATGTCCTGAAGATCCTTGTCTGATAAGTAATTATGTCTGGGGATATGCACAGTGGTATTTTTTATGCTTTCATTTCTATTTTTCCCCTATATTTTATATATATATATATATATATATATATATATATATATATATATATATATATGAAATGCATAATGTTAAATTTGGTCTTGAGTATTTTGTGCATATACATATCGTGGCAAAATTATAAATATTCTCTCCCTTTTCGACTCTCTCCCCATCCACTGCCCCTCTAATTTCCACTATTGTCAGTTGATTCTATGAAATTATTGTGATCTGGGTTTCTCATATCAGAGAAACCATTCATTATTTGGTCTGCTTCTGACTTACTTCACTGAGCATGATGGTCTCAAGTTGCCTCCATTTACCTACAAAAACCTCAAACCTATCTGTCTTCATAGATGAGTAGTGTTCCATTGCGTACAAATATCACAACTTATGTATCCATTGGTCTGCTGATGGGTGTTCTGGTGTCTTCCACATTTTAGCTATTATTAGTTGTGCTGCTGTGCACACATGGGTACACAAATATCTCTATTATGTGATATTTTGAACTCTTGGAAAAATTCCCAGGAGAGGTATCACTGGATTGAAGGGAATATTTATTTCCCTTCTTTTGAGAAACTTCCATACTGCTCTCCATAGTAGTTATCAGTTTACATTCCCCACAGCATCACCAGCACTTTTGATATACACTATCCTCTCTGGAGTTAGATGGTACCCTAGTGATGTTTTGATTTGCATTTCTCTAATGGCTAGGGACGTTGAACATCTTTTCATGTATTTATTGGCCATTTGGATGTCTTCATCTGAGAACTGCCTATTCATTTCCCTTGCCCATTTTGCAATTGGATCTTTGATTTTGATGGCCTTATTTTTCTTCAGTTCTCTGTATATTCTAGTTATGAGCCTCCTATCTGAGGTATAGGTGGTGAATATTTTCCCCATTCTTTCTGTCATTTCTTTGTCATAAATAGTTGTCATTCTTTACTGAACATTTTTTTTCTCTTTTCCACTTATTTTCTTTTTAAGCAACAGATTTAGCAGTGTGGCATGTGAATGAATCACTTCTCACAATAGATGCTAATTGGGAAAGTTGGGCACAATGGAAGTTAAAGCTAGAGTCCTAGCTTCATGCATAATGCTTGTTCACTTCTCAAAGGAGGGTTACTACACATTTTAAAAATGCAGTCATCACTCTTGATTTACATCATAACCTGAATTTTCATACATAACACAATTATTTGGGTCCTTATTGTGTGTCCAACAGTGTGGTGAGCATGTGGAGTGAGCAGAAGAAACACAGTTCTCATGAGTGTAGGATGCGTCCTCAGAGGTAAGACAGACAGATTCCAGCATCCTGCGAGTGAGGTAATTGTGCAGCCGTTTTTGAGAAATCTTGATTTCGAAGTGTTACAGGGTTTTGCTAAAAAAAATCCTAGTTAAGTAAATGGTTTGAATTTCAGAAAATTAATTATTCTTTATGTGACTGATGAGAAGAACATGTAGTAGTTTCTTCCTACTGTCTTTGTAATGTAACATTGAGTTATGATTTCAGATTCTACCCCTCAGTGTGCAATTTTGCCTAATTTTTGGTCTTCTAGGAACACTGCCCAGTGTTTGAAGTCTCTCCTCTGTGAAGCACATATTGGAGGCATGCTTTGGTGGCCTAAGAAGACCCTGAGGATAGGGTTCAAAGCAGCAGGGCAGCTGTTACCAGCTTAGTCCTACTTGGTCCACTGGATGGATACCTTCTGGGATGAGGAAGAAAGAAGCACTACTTTTCTGGCATTAAAAGTAAAGTCATGGAAGAAAAGGTAATTTTCTAGAAAATCTAAATAGCTTTAGGGACGTGAGGCAATCTCTTATCTCTTTAATTTGAGGCCATGTTCATAAAATTGTTCAAATATAATCCTTGGACTGAGAAATTTTCCCATCCTTGCTTTTAGGTAGATTATGATCTTGAGATTTGGAGAGGACTCTGCTGTTTCTCGGCCAAAGGATGGTTGGAATCAGCAGCTTCTGTGTTTTCCAAGGAATAGTCAAGGGACAGTGACATTTAGCTAGATCAAACCAAGGTATTTTGTCTCCGGTAAGATGTCTTACTTTTTTAAACTTACGCTGCATCTTCACTATCTCAGGTTAATAAAGGCATGCCTGAAGTTAGACATGTACTTGTCTTTGAAGAGATAGAATGTTGTTTACATTGTTGTGACCTCAGGTTCTAGAATATCAATGCAACATTCTTTTAAAGAGATATTTCACTTTAGATTGAACCTAAATCTAGAATCATTTTCTTGCCAAAGGGAAAAGGAAACTCTTAAGTGACAAGAAGATACTTCTTAGCATGAATTGGTTTGGACATCACTTTTCTAAGTGTCCCAAGGATGTTTTCTTACTCAACACACACTCGCCTCTGCTGTTTTCACTCATCTCATCTGAGGATGGAAATTGTATTTCCAACTTGAGGTAGGAAATAGGATGAATTTAATTGGACCGTCAAACCAATCATTACACACACACACACACACACACACACACACACACACACACACACTTTTTTTTGATAAAGAGCCAGGGAATGAAACTGGAAACTGGGCTCTGGAAGCAATCCCTTCTCATGTGTGCTTGAAAAGGAAGCGACTGATTATTTCCTTCTGGCCCTGTGTGGCTTGAGTAAAAGATGTCTTGTCATTCTTAAAATGTGTTACCCTAACCAAGGGAAATTTTATTTCTGATGATTACCAGTGATTTCCACCCCTTTGAAATAGAAGTTCAAGAGTTTAAGAAAGTGGAATAAAAAAAAAAGAATGTGGAGTAATCAAGGGGGGCTGCAAGTGTGATTAAAGAAGTGTGATACCAAGCCCAGACTAGAGCTCTAGGCCTGTGGGGTTGTGCAGTGGGGGAAGTATGCACCTGCTCAGAGAGGAGAGAGGAGAAGCCTGACAGAGAGCAGAAAGAGGAAAGATGCCAGTGTTGTTTATCTTCTGACATTGTCACTAAGTAGAAGCAGATCAATTTTTTTTTTTTTAAAGATAAGGTCTCACTCTGTATGTAGTCCAGGCTGGTCCTGAACTTACTGTGTTGCCCAGGCTGGCCTTGAATACATGGCAGTTCTCCTGCTTCAGCCTTCTGAGTGCTGGGATTACAGGCAGCAAATCAACCTCTGCGTCAGCCTACTGCCTCCCCCAGGTTACAGCTTCCTTCTGCTTCTGATGACTAAGGTTATCATCTCTGTCGGTTGGCCTGGGACTGACCTGTTTTTAGTACTGACATTTCCCCATCCTGGGAAACTGGGATGTTTGGTTCCTCGACTGAATCTTAAGGCCTTTAGATAGCTCATAACAATTGAAAAACTGGTTCAGATTTTCTTTCTCCTTTGTTTCTCAGGCCAGGTTACAGCATACCTTAGGGTATGTACTAGGTCCTTCAGTTACCATTATAACAGTAGCTGCTGCCAATTGCATACTTAATGCATGCCAAGTACATAGTCATGCTTACTACTCATGGCCCCAAGGAGCTCTGGTATTTTAAGTCCAATTTTATGGAGGAGGTAGAGGCTCGAGCTGAGGTCTGTGACTAGTTTGTAAATTACCAAAGTTTATATACTACCAAAGAACAATTAGAGTGTGTGAGTCACATTTGAACTTTTATGGACCTAAATTTGTGATTTGTGCTCTTTCCCCTAAACAAGCTTGTTGAATTTGACAGTAAATGGATGGTTCTCTCTGATTTAAAATAGTTCTTCTGGCCAGCAGCTTCACCTGCTGTTTCCAAAATTATTCCTGTTCCATCATGGTAGTATAAGATTTCCTGGAGTAACAGGGAGAAAGGCTGTCCAGGAGGCTAAAATAGCTACTTTAGTCTGACACATGGAGCAGGTCCTACCTAGGTCACTATTCCATTCTTAGTAGGGCTACCCAGTACCTGGCGTACTGTATGTGCTCCATGAGGGTAAGTCGTCTTGTTATCCTGATTATGACACAAGCAGTAGTCTTGAACCAAAATGTCTTAGCTAGTGGACATAAATTCAAACATTTTAATAGGAAAATCACCAAAGATATGTGAGGTATTAAGGAAATAAATAATATACTTGTTGAGTGTATTAGGCAAGTGCCCACACACAGCACACAACATTTTTTCCACTGAGGAAGAGCTGTTCTCTTAGTCGTTTGATTTAGAAGATGGAAGACACGCTTCCTTGCTGTGATAAGAGGTGTTGTGCACAAAATGCTAAGATAGAAGCAAAAAATTCTATTCTCAGGCTACAAGCTGTAAATGGCTCATTTCAGGAGAAAATCCAATCTAGCACTCAGCCCTAAGAAATCCCTCTTCTGAAATCAGAGATGATTGAGGCTCTTAGCATAATGCTGGCCACCCTCACGGGTGGGCATCGCAGAGAGAAGGAGAAGACTGTGGAGGCACGCAGAAAGCTTTCAGGCTAGCCTCTGCTTTTATTTCATCAACTCACACCTGAGTTGGGCATTTACTAGGGAATGAGATGCAGTTAGTCACAGAATTTGGATGTGAGGAGCACTCAAATACACCAGAAGCCAGGTATGAATCTACTCATCCACTTCAGCAGATATTTATCATGTGCTCATGAGGTTTCAGGGCAGCGTGCTGAGTGCTGCTCACCTAGCCAGGCCTCCAGGACCTCGTACAGTAGTTTATTCACGGTGAATTTTAGATATTCATAGGTGGTATAATCTGCTGGACGTGCCATAACAAAAGAAAGACTGGGTAGAAAAAAGAGAAACTAATTTTCTCAAAGTTCTGGAGGCTGGGATTCTGAAATCAGTGTGCCAGCGTGGGTGGGATGTGGGAGGGCTCTGCTCTCTTCCTGGCTTGCAGCATGCTCACACGGCCTTTCCTCTCTGTGTGACTGTGGCGGGAGAGAGATTTGTCTTCCTTTCCATATATGCACACCAACTTATTGAATTTTACTTCCTCAAAGCTTTATCTCTATAGCCAGCCACATCTGGGGCTAGTGCTTTAACATGTAGATTTTGAGAAATATAGCCAGTCCACAGAAATAGATCCTGACTCACATGATAACAAGCTTCTTTAAATGGACCCATACTGTACATTCTCTGTCTCTCAATGATGTGTGTATGTATATTAATAAATGAAAGGATTTTTGTAAATTTGCTTTTGAAATTATCTGGCCATGAATAATTTACTTAATTGACCCTTGGCTTTTGCTTCTCCGCAACCACGCATACTAAGGAATTTTTGGAAAACAATAAAACTAATAAATTGTTTCCAACTGTATATGGGAATATGAGCTCGAAATTTGACAGTGAAACATGTTAAATTTTTTGTGTTTAATTAAGCATGAATTTGTATTTTGGCCATTTTTGGTTTTGGAGCCAATACTTCTTGCAGGTCTTAGCCACTTATGTAGGTGAAAATTTCCTTAGAATCATGGTCTTGCTTGTAATGCTTAATGGCTGCAGGCACTAAGAATGTCTCATAGATCCTCTCCACAGTTCTAGAAGATCACTCTGCCTCACAGCTGGAGCCTAACAGAGCTAGAAAGGGCAGCATTAGGTATCTTTTTGGTGTCTTGCTGACACTTCAGACTGGGTGTGTTCTAAGCACCTTCTTCCCTGCCAGCTCTTTGTATTTTATTTCTCTTGCCATTTTTGTATAGTGACACTACCACCTGGTGAGGAAGACTTAGAAGCTCTTGCCATCCCCATCTGCAGTCTTCCAGTGCACTGGTAGTGTCTGAAGAATGAGCTGGAGGGGCTGGAAGAATGACACAGTGATTAAAGCACTTGCCTAGAAAGCTCAAAGTCCTGAGTTGATTCCCCAGCTCCACATAAAGGTGGGCATGGTGGTGCATGCCTGTAATATCAGCACTGGGGAGACTGATTCAGGAGAATTGCTCTAAGTCCAAGGCCAGGTTGGGCTACATGGTGAGTTCAGGACCAGCCTGGGTTATAGAGTGAGAATCTGTCTAAAAAAAAAAAAAAAAAAAAAGAAGAAGAAAAAAAAGAAAGGCTTAGAAAGTATGGTACACTGATTCTGTACATTTTCTCTGGTGGTCTGTGTAGTTGGTTTGGTGAAAGGCTTGGGAATTTTTTTAAACTATCATGTTTAGGAGGGTGTGAATTTGGGCAGTATTGGTGGGATGGGAAAGATAATAGGGCTCAAGAACAATGTAACCCCCCATAATATGAAATCCCAGTGCCTTGATTGCTCCCATATCAGATGGTCTCCAAGGCTGGCCCACCTGTTTCTGCATACCCCTCAGAGTGATCCTGAGGGTGTCAGTAATGTTCAGCTGTGGCCTCCTGTCTCTCTTTCATGGGTGCTAAACTCTGGAGACTTGCTCTGAGAAATGCTGCTATCTCGTTTATTTTATATTAGAAGTCTGAGGCAGTTTCTTTCTTCTTTATTACACACCAGAGATCAGGTGCAACCTCTTAATGAGGCTCTGTCCACACTCAGGCTCATTTTAGGGCCCTCTGGTATCCTCCCTTTTGAGCTCAGTTGTAGGCCTCATTTCTTAATTCAGAATGACAAGCAGAGAGAATCTCTTTCTTTCAGAGAAAAATCAAACCTAAGTTAAAGTCATACATTTTTTTTTTTTTTTTTAAGACAGGGTCTCACTCTGTAGTCCAGGCTTGTCCTAAATTCACTGTGTAGCCCAGGCTGGCCTTGCACTCATGACATTTCTTCTGCCTCCTGATGGCTGAGATTATGAGTGTGTGCCACCACGCATGGCTAATTTTTATGTGGTGCTTGGGGGATCAAACTAGCTATACAACTGTTCTAATTACTGAAGTGCACCTCCAGCCCCAGTTCTACTTTTTGATCCTATCAGGATGAATTATCTAGCAACCTGATATCAAAATATACCTGAATTGAATTGTTACTCACTTAGATGTTATCACATGTTAACTTCCATAATCTAGTCAGGTTTCAGCCTACATACTCTGTCTAATTCCCTGTCAGACTCTTTGACAAAAGCAAAAGTTCAAAACCCTTGGGGTGTGGTCACTCCCGTTACCTTGTAGTTGTGTTTAGAGGCACAAGCCTGTAATTCCAGAACTCTGGGCGATTGAGGTAGAAGAATCACAAGTCTGAGCCTACCCTGGACAATTTAGTGACTTAATATAACTGTTTGAAAATAATGAAAAGGTGGATGGGGATGTAACTCAGTGCAAAAGCCCTGGGTTCAGTTACTAGTGTGGAAAAAAAATCACTTGGTTGTATATATAACTTTCTGGGCACATGAACAAATTATAATGCCATTAATAGAGAAGGACAAAATGAAAAAAGAAATTATAATGGTAAAGTGAAGATAGGCTGTGCATTGTTGAGCCCTCTGTCAACACTGGGCTTCTAGTTCTTCTTTTTCATCACCCTGCCTCGCTTAAATGTTCTCATCTTTGTTTCTAAGTTGATCATCATCTTGATTCCCCAGGAGCCATGGACCGCCCAGGCCTGTGGTGAAGCAGCCTCTCCGTGGAGCCCCCAGCAGCACCACAGTCACTGCGATTGTTCAGACTGGCGGGGACTGGAGCACCGGCCTCTTCAGTGTCTGCAGGGACAGAAGAATTTGTATGTTTTCCCTCTTCATTTAAGTTCCTCAAATTCCTCCTTACTACTTTTCTTCCCTAAGACATCAGTGAATGAAAAAGCTAAATCAAGCAAAGGACAGAAATTAAATGGATTCAGAATAACTGTAGTGACTTCTAGTGACTCACTTTTACTACCCAGCTGGAAAAATTCTGCTTTTTCAGCAGTGTGGATGCTTTCATAGAATAAGTCATGCCTTCAGAGTTTTTTTTTTTTTTTTTTTTTAAATGAAAAAAATCCACTTTTGGCAAATACATACAAAGTGGACTCTCTTATATTCTGGTGGTGGGAGTATAAATTGGTACAAACTTCCTGGTGGATGGCTTAGCAATACATACAAAAAGGATTTCAAGAGTTACATAGCTTTTGAACTAGTAATTGACTTTTTAAAAATACTTCCCCCCCTTTTTTGATATTTTCCCCCATTTCTATTAACACATATATGTGACACATAATGTTTACAGTGAACTTGAGTATTTTATGCACATATATATCACATCCACTTTACAGTCTTCTGTTTTTGGCCCTCCCAGGCCCTCCCAGTCTCCCCTAACTATCACTGTCACACCCATGTGGTTCTATAGAATGCTTGTATCCTGGGTTTCCCAAATCAGAGAAACCATGCGATATTTAACACATTTAATCTTCTACATCGGACTCACTTTACCGCTTAAATCATCACTATTTAGCTCAGCTTCCCACCCCCTACAATGGGCTGCAGTGGCCGTATCTTGATGCCTCTTCTCTGGGTCTAGCAGAGCCCTTTATTGGGATGATTTGCTGAAAGTTCTTTTTTTTTCTGGTATCTTAGTATATCTTTGTTGAGATTCTTTAACATGACCTCACCCACCAGTCCATGTAAAAAAAAGAGCTATAACAACGAAATTCATAAAGCTAGAAATTGTGAGAAAGAGAGGTTAAATTTCAAATTCTTTAGCTAAATACTTAAAGATAAATATTTGTATATTGAAAAGACATTCAGGTTATTATTAATCAGTTTTCTTAGCATAAACTTACATCAAAGACCGAATAAATGAATTGCTAATTAAATGAACTTACATCTATATTACAAGAGCAAATTACACATATGCAATAGATATAGTGGCATACTTTGTTATTTCAGAATTTTTTTGACTTTCATAAGTGATTTGCTTACATTTTACTAATTTCTAACATTTTGCCAGATTTGGTCATTTATAAATTCATGCATACACATTTTTAAAAGATTTTATACCAATTACCATGTTAAATATAATTATTATGTTTCACAAACCAATAGATTATTAATAATAATTGTATGGGGAAGTTTCACAGATTTTTTTGAGAAAGCTAGTATTGCTGACATTTCTTGTAATGAGAAGCATATATCTGCCATATGACCTAGTGGTTCCACTCTCAGGACTGAGAGTAAAATGAAAGCATGTGTTCACATAGACATTTATCTTATAGATGAGTATTTGTATCAATCTTAAGCAAAATAGCAATGTAACTGTCTATAAATGAGAGAATTGATATTTTGTGAAATATTCACATGATGGGATACTATTTGATAATGAGAACTACGGATTTACAGAGTAACAGATGAATCTGAAAAATATGCTTAACAGAAGAAACAAAGTACAAAAGTAAACATAATTCCATTTTGATGCAGTCTGAGAAGCACAGTCATCTGTGGGAACAGAAGTCAGATCTGAGATTCACACAGTAGTAGAGGTGGGAAGATTGGGATTGATTGAACAGGAATTCAGGGAACTCTGGGGTGTAGTGTCAACATGTCTTGCTTCCTAAGTGAAAATAATTGTGGAAATCATCTACGTGAATGCTTAAGATTTGTGAATTTCCTTGTATAAAGTTATGTCATAATGACATTTATTGAAAGCATTTTTTAAAAATATGGTTAGCGTGGTATTTTTGCTATCTTATAGTTCTCATTATTTATACTCACTAGGGTTGTCATCTCTTGCAATGTTAAATGACAGAAACATTGTAGAACGTGGCATCCATAAACTCCATGAAATTGAACACCCAGCTTTCCATGCCTAGGTACATGGAGATTTCTTTTTCCCTTATGAAGCATGTTTATAACTACTATCATATTCTCAATGGAACCTATGACTTAAAGCATATTTAAAACAGAACTTCTGTTAGAAGCTTCATGTAAAATGTATATGAAATCATTTCCATAGTTAAATATGAAGGAATTAATAAATGATAAGCTGTTTCCAGTTGCCATTTTAAGGAACCAAGCCTTTGATTGCTTGTTGATTAAAACTGACAGGTGCCAGGAGCACCATGAAACAAAAAAAAAATTAGAATAATTTTCTTGGTCTGAGAAACAAACAAAAATTTCCCAAGAAGAGCTGGAGGCAGAATCAGTGTAGCATAAAAACACTTTCAGTCATATTTATAGAAAATATGCCTGGTATGCAAGAGTATCCTGTATAATGTGTCTGTTCTAAATATTGAAATTAGATGAACATAATGGAAGCAACAATTCAAAGCTTATTTAACACTTTTCTTTTGATGAGAAAAAACGATTACCATAGTCAGTGCTGACAGAATTGTATGAAGTTTAGCTCTGCCAGTTTTTAACAAAAGGAGGGAATCTTGATGTGGCAATATTCATACACTGAGTTTTGTGAGTTGGTTATTCATTCTCAGTTCGCGATTACAGGGAGAGAGTGCAGCATTGAACTGACACAAAGCATTGTAAATGCAATTTAAGACGCGAAGCTGTTCCCTGGTCATCTGAGAACCTCACTTTCCTTTATGTGGCTATTGACAGGTATCTGCGGTCTATGTTGTCCCATTTGTCTTGAGTGTGATATTGCCCGGCATTACGGAGAATGTGTTTGTTGGCCATTGTTACCTGGGTCTACCTTTGCACTGAGAATTGGTACCAGAGAGAGACATAAAATACAGGTAAGTGCTTTTGAGATATATGTCAACCTATATGAGAATCAGAATGGCTTCCAAACCTGTGACTTTCTAAAGAAAATGTGGGTGAAGATGCTTAAAAGCACCACACGTTATTTATTTATTTTATTTATTGAGACAGGGTCTTGCTCTGTAGCTCAGGCTGGTGCTAAACACACTACATAGCCCGGGCTAGCCTTGAATTTATAGCAATCCTCCTGCCTCAGCCTCCTCAGTGCTGGGATCACAGGTGTGTGCCACCATGCTTGGCTTATGTGGTACTGGGGAATCGAACTCAGAATGTTATGCTTGTTAGGCAAGTGCTTTAACCACTGTGCCATTTCTCCAGCTGTGAGGGCCACACTTTAAAGGAACTTTGGGAAAGGGAAGAGATTTCTGATTTCGTTCTTTTCTAAGAAGTATAAGTTGGGGGCTGGAGGAATGGCTCAGCGGATAAAGGATTTGCTTAGCAAGTGCTAAAGTCAAGTGCTACGTACCTGAGTTCGATTCCCCAGCACCACATAAAGCTGGGCATGGTGGCACAGGCCTGTAATCCCAGCGCTTGGGAGGCTGAGGCAGGAGGATTGCCCTGAGTCCAAGGCCAGCCTGGGCTCCATAGTGAGTTCAGGACCAGCCAGGACTACGGAGGGAGAGACCCTATCTCAAAAAAAGTAAATAAAAAATAAAAAAAATTAAAAAAAAGAAGTATAACTTGGAGCCAGGCACGAGGGCAGAAGCTTGTAATCCAAACACTCTGAGAAGCTGAATCAGAAGGATAAAAAGTTTGAAACCAACTTGGGCAACTTTGCAACAACGTGAGACCCTGTCTCAAAATAAAATACAAAAAAGGGCTGGAAATGTAGCTCACCGTGAAGGCCCTGGGCCGAATCCTGAGTGTGACACACACTCAGAAAACAAAGTATAAATTAACTAAAATGCTGTTTTTTTCATCCACGATTTTTATTAATATACATATGCAATACATAATATTTACAATGAACTTGACTATTTTGTGCACATATATATCATATCAGCTTTACAATACCTTTCCATTTTGGTGCTCCCAGGCCCTTCCTATTCCCTCTAACTCCCACTATGACACCCCTTTGGTTCTATAGAATGCCTGTATTCTGGGATTCCCAAATCAGAGAAACCGTGTGATATTTAACGTATTTAATCTTCTGCGTCTGACTCCTTTCACTCAAATCACCACTCTTAAGCTCACTTTCCCACCCCTAGAATGGGCTACAGTGGTGAAATCTTGATGCCTGTTCTCTCAGTCTAGCATAAAATGTTTTCAAGAGTGAATTATGTAGATTGCTGATCCAGAGCTTGACCAGGTCATTGGCCAAATTGTGCTTCCAGAAATGGCTTTGATGAAAAGTAGTAGGAGGATGTAGCTGTGACTAGTCTTACCCCCAACCCAATACACAGTCCCTTTTATCTGTAGAAATAAGACCACACTCTCTTGCTTAAAGAGGAGATGATGATGTGACTATATAGTACCAAATTTGGAGGATATATTAGGAGGCCTGAATCAAAATACAGCCTATGTGAAATACAGGATTCCATAGGAGTCTTTCACAGTGTTAGACAATTTCCCACATAGCTGAGACTGAGGTACATGAGAAACTGGGGAGAGCCCTGTCAGTATATTTAGATGTTGGCCATTTTAAAAAGGCCATCTCTCTATGCTGCTGCTGCTTCTTCTTCTTCTTCTTCTTTTTTTTTTTTAAAAGACAGAGTCTTACTCTGTAGCCCAGGCTGGTCCTGAACTCACTATGGAGCCCAGGCTGCCTTTGGAATCATGGCACTCCTCCTACCTCAGCCTCCCAAGTGCTGGGATTACAGGTGTGTGCCATTGTGCCTGGCTTATGTGGTGCTGGAGTATTGAACTCAGGTACTTAGTACTTGACTTAGTGCTTGCTAGACAAGTGTTTTAAGTGCTGAGCCATTCTTCCAGCCCCTCTATGTATTTGACAGAATAATCTCTGTGATAAAATTTTAATTGGAAAAAAGGACACAGATGTGTCCAACTATTCACTTAAGAACCATAGGTTTGTATATTGTATATATGCATTATCTCTGTGTATACACTTATGTATACCCAAAATTTATCTGAAAGTCTATGTAAGAAATATAATGGCAAGTCTGGGGACAACAAGAGTAGGAAATTTACTTTTTGTTTTCTATCTCCTTTTACTGTGGGAATTTTGGATCACTGAACTTATTACCTATGCTAAATAAATAATCGATAATCAAGTTGTAAGAGAAAAAGCACAGAAATTGCTGGCTTCGAGTAGGAGGTTCTGGTATTGAATTGTAGCTATTGATCAGTCAATGTGCAGCCCAGTTTTTTGGGTGTTGACTTAATAATGTTGGTACATCCTGAAAGCAGTGAGTGGGATGCAATGGAAAGGTAACACGGTGTGTGGGTCCATGTGTCGTGGAAATGAGTCTATGCAATTTTGACACATCAGAGACCCTGGTTTCGCCTTAGGGCACGTTGTGCGAGGACTGGCTGGTGGTGCACTTCTGTTGGCCTTTCTCCATCTGTCAAGTGGCCCGGGAGCTCAAGATGAGAACCTCCCAACTGTATGAAATCTGTGCAGTCCCTTTGACTAAGGACACTCTGGTTTGACCGAGCAAGATACCTCCTCTTGACTCCCTCACACCCTCCTCTCATACTCCTCTTGGTAGGAAGGTTGTTTTTCTTGAATTTTCACTGACATAGTAGGAAAATAAATGATCCACTCATACTGTCTCTGTTGTTATTCTTTCTTTACATAGTCTTCTGATGACTTGATTATTTGTCTTGATTTGCTATTACATTCCAACTATATAAAGAGATGGGTGTATTCCCCCACTCCCATCACTGCCCCTGGAGTTTCCGTTTTTCCACAAGCTTTCCACTGCCATCCTCTTATGAGAGATGTTTGGGAAGGTAAAAGAACTGTCACGTGGCCTCTTTCTATTGCCAACTCACTTTCCTCAAAGGTTTGGTGATGGAGCAGGAGATGATTAATTTTAGCAAGCTTGTGCACTGGGCTCTGGGCACCTGATGTCCCTGACACCTGCAAGCTGTTGCCCTTCCCTGTCCTGATGCCTCCAGTTTGGGCTGCGTAGGGGAGAAGAGCTCAGGCTGGTGTTACTCTTGATTACTTCCCTAGCACTTGCAGTCTTTTTGCCCCAAGCTCAAAACTTGAGGTAGGTAATAGTTGTGGGTTGAATTGTGTATCCTGACTCCTCCAAGTCCTACCAAAAATACAGTTTTAACCTCTGGTATTTGTGAATGTGAACTTATTTGGAAATAGGGTCTTTGGAAATCTAAAGGGTGGGCACTAATCCAATACAACTGGTGTTCTTATAAGAAAGGGATGGAGACACAGAGAAGATGGTTATCTGAAGACAGAGGCAGAGACTGGAGTAGTGCTACCCCAGATGGAGGAATGCCTGGGGCTGCTGGGAGCTTGGAGAGGCAAGGGAGCATCTATCCCTGAGGTTTGGTTCGATTTAGTGATGTTTTTATCTTGTCTTGTTTTCTCTTTTTGTACTAGGGGTTGAACTCAGGGTCTTCACATTAAGCTAAACCGCAACCCATTTACAAATTTGCATTTTGAGACAGGGTTATTGAATTTCCCAGGCTGGGCTCTGATTTGTAATCCTCTTTGTAATCCCAGAGTACTGGGATTACAGGTTTGTGCCACTAGGCTTGGCATATCCCAGAGGTTTTGGAGGAAGTGTGACTCTACCAACATTTTGATTTGGGACTTCTAGCCACCACTGTGACAGAATAAATTTCTATTTTTTTTTTCAGGTTGTGAAGAGAATACTGGGAAAATTACAGAGGGGGAGAGGAGGATGGAAGGGAAAAGCAGGAGGGTAAAGCTTTTGCTAGTCAGAAGGGGACCTGGAAATGTGGGTTGCCCCCTCTTTTTGAAACAGGGTCTTGATCTGTAATTCAGCCTGGCTAGCTTTAAATTCATAGCAATCCTTTTGCCTCAGCCTACCAAATTCTGGGAATACAGGCACATGCCCATTTTTTGTGGTGCTAAGGAATTGAACCTTGGGTAAGCCCCCATACAGGACCTTGCGCTTGCTAGGCAGGCAAGTGCTTTAACTACTGAGCTATACCCCAGTCCCATTTTTTATTCTTATTAGAAAATTCCTTTTGGCTTTCTAGGATGCAAAATGTAGAACAAATCTGTGATAAAGCTACTTGGGTAAGCAACACCGACACATTCAACAGACGTTTAAAATATCCCATAAGGATAGCTATACATTACAAACCCAAGAAACAAACAATAAACAACTCTCCAAAGCTCTTGGCTTGCCAGTGAAATGTGCAGGGGAATGAAGCAGCCCTGGAACTATTTTTTTGGAAAAAAGATATGAAAAATTTGGAAGTCTTCAAGTGTCCACTTCTCTGGCAATAATTTTTATGTGTTTATAAGCCAGTGCTGGTGGTGTAGGCCTATTATTCCAGCAGTCTGGGAGGGTGAGGCATGAAGATCACAAGTTTGAACCCAGCTTGGGCAACTTACCAACTTAATGAGATCCTGGCCTCAAAATGAAAATAAAAAATGGGCTGGAGTATAGCTCAGTATGAAGACCCTGAGATCAATCCCCATTACTAGAAAATTTAAAAAATATTACTGTATTTGTGTATGTAAGGTTTATTTATATAATACTCCATAATGGTTAATAGCCTATAGCCCTTCTGTAAACATTATGCATAGGCATTTTAACCCATGAATCTTTTAGTATATTCAAAAACACTACACTTTAAAAAGTAGCAGAGACACAAAAATCTGTAGCTTTCCTAGTTACATGTACATGGAGAAATGCATTTTCTCCGTACCCATTTTCTTTGTCTTCCACCTAAATCATTTTCTTTGGCCAGGAGCAGCTTGAGGAAGCGAAACTTAATCTTCATGGTCAGAAAGCTGTTCTGAGGCTCATTGTGGGCGGACTTCATTGTAAGCATTCAGTTCCTCCTCTCCTGCTTCCCTACCACACCCATCACTTTTTGACACATGACCATTTGGGACTATGCACTGGAACCTAGAGTCCATAGATGAAAGCCTTAGAAAATGGGGAAGCTTTTCCTGAGCTCCTGGGTTTGGCTAGGACCTAGTCAGATTCTTCACTATGTAATTTAGAAAATATTTGGTGTATTGGCTAAACAAGTTGAAAGGGAGAGCTAAATCCTCACGAAACTCATGATGAATCATGGGAAGTTCCCAAAGACTTAAAAACAGTGTGCATAAAAACTAGGAATTAGGGGCGTGGGGCAAAAAATAAAAAAATAAATAAAAAATAAACTAGGAATTAGGAGTGTCCTTTTCCTGTTGCTCCAGTTGTGAAAGACCAGAGCCAATATGTAAAAATGGAAATGTGGCCAAGAGGGCCTTAAGGAGAAGGAGAAGGCTGTTAATAGCCAATGTGGCCCAAGGCTCTGAGGACTCAAACGCAAGCTATTCTCCTTGGCTTTTATGTGGGCAGCCTGTCTGCACTTAGCTTTTCTGCACATCATTTATAAAATAAAACTTACATTCAACTGCGAAGTTGGATGACTTTGCCTTGGAAAATGAAATCCTTGAAACCTGTGTGTTGGTAGGCTTGAAGACCTCATGGTAGTAACATGTGTGTTCCAGAATTTGAAAACAGCATCTTTATATTCATTGCTGCTAAGATCAAAGAATAGTCAATCAGAATTCTTCCCAGAGGAAACAGAGCTGCCATGTAGTCACAGTGGTTCTGAGAAAAAGGATGCCTGAAAACTAAGCAGCACCATTTAATCTGTGTGAAAGGAGATGTCATCGTTGCATTTTCCTCACTGTCACTCAGTTCCCCCTCTCTCCTCACCTACCACTTTGCAGATAAAGTTAAAACTGCGGGTCTTCTGGTTTCGTATGTTCACTTTCTTCTGTGGTTAAACAAGGGAAGGATGTGGATAAGGAGTTTAAGCTATTTATCCCAATAAAAAACAGGTGCCAGTTGAAATCTTGCATGTAACAGTGTCATACTGAAGTAACACATTTATTTAAGTATAAGGTGCAGTCTTTACTCTGATCATGGTTTGCCTGGTGTTTGATCCAGCTTATGAGCAGGACTGGGTAAAAGGCTGAGGACACCTCAGTATAAAATGAGGATCCTGTGCACTTTGAGACCATGATGCTTAGCAAAATGAATCAGACCCAGAAAGTTGAATATTATATGGTTTATCTAATATGAGAAAAACAAACCACAAAAAAAAGGAAGAAAGTAAAAAGATGGACTTTGTAGAGAGGGAAAGGGAAAGGGAAAGAGAGGGTGAGCAGGAGAAAGAGAGATGATGTTAAAAAAAAGAACCAAATGGCGGTGATAGTGGGAGTTGGGGGAGGAGGGAAAGTTGTGGGAGGGTCAAAAGGGGGAGGGGAAGAGCTTGCAATTATAATGCAATATATATGTGCACAAAATACTCAAGTTCAATGTAAGCATGTAGGTATTGTATTGAATATATATATATATATATTAATAAAGTGGGGAAAATGAGGGTCCTGAACTTTAAAGCCACCAATATATCTAACCAATGCTACATTCTTTCAATATTGATAATTAGGCCAGCATGTACTTAAGAAAATGAAGTTCTTATTGATGTATAGGGAAAAAGGTGAAAAGATATGGTCAAAAATGTTTTAAGGTATTTATAAATTTCACTCATCCCTATAATGTGTCTCTCAGGTTAACACAGATAATTTAAGAATAGTATTTTAGAATATATTTATTAGAATGTATATGTATATATGTTTTAAAAATAGGATTGGAATGTCTTTTAATGGCTTGTTATTTGTGGTGATTTATTTCCAAACATAAAAGCATACACTGTTATAGCTTATTGTCTATCTTTTTACTTGAATAGCCTGTCTCTAAGTATTGTAACGTGTGATATCTGTCTTGTAGCAGCAGGGAGTATTCTTACCTGGTTTTTTTTTTTAATGTACAGATTCCTGACTTCCTTGCTCATTGTGTTCTAATAGACATTTCCTAGATCAGAAGAGTGGAATTGGAGAGGATGTGGCAGAGGGCTTCGAGATGCTCAGTGGGGAGTTGGCTTTGTGTGTGTGTGTGTGTGTGTGTGTGTGTGTGTGTGTGTGTGTGTGTGGTGGTGGTGGTGGTGGTGGGTGGTGCGGCTAGAAGACAATGTGAAGGGCTATTGGCCTGCTTGGACTGGACACTTGAGAGGAGACTATTACGTCACTCTCTGCCTTGCTGTAAATCTGTCTTGGAAAGAGGGGCAGACACAGAGCTGGAAGGTGTTTGATGTTGGTCTTTTCATTTGTTAAGTTAGTGACAAATTGGCTAGATCAAGTTCGGCTTTGACAGCAGAAGTGAATGCAGGAGGGATGGGAGTCTAACCAAGCTGCCACAGCACAGGACTTGCTTGCTCGGCTCTATTTTGGCTGCCACTCATCAATAGTGGGAGTGAAGGCAGATTTACTCTTTTTCCTATTATGACCTTTCTTGGAGGCCAGACTTTTGGTATTCCTGTGTCATCTCTGGTGTTTGAAGGAGTTCACTCTTCCTGAGACAATTTCCAAGAAAAGTTCTGTGTAGGCCAGCAGATTTTTAAAGTCTATTGTGTGAGAAGCAGCCAGAGAAGAACTATAGTGCTTTAAAAATCTTTTCCTTAAGACAGGGTCTTGCTATCTAGTCTAGTCTGGTCCTGAGCTCACTATGTAGCCCAGGCTGGTCTTGAACTCACAGCATTTCTCCGACCTTAAACTCCTGAGTCCTGGGTTAACAGGTGTGCACCACCCAGCCTAGTTTATGTGGTGCTGGGGAATCTAACCTAGGGCCTTCCACTTCTTTTAACCACTGAGCTATTTCCCAGTCGCTCTTTAAAATTCCTAAATCTTTTGTACAGGAGCTTTATCTTTTTCTTTCCTTCTGAGAAGAGCCACCCTGTCCTTCTCCAGCTATCATATCAGGAGATACACAGACACAGCTTTTATTTTCTCTGTGCTGGTGAATCTGAGGTTGCTGGTCTTTGGGCTCAGGTGTTGCCTACCAGGTCTCTTAATAGTAACATTGCGAGTTTCTCCTTTGTGATTAATATGTATCTTATGAGGAAACACTCTGCTGTCCTGACATTCTCACCCACTAGTTTTAATATACATCGAGTTTTTGAAGCAGTTACTACTGTAGTGGTTGCCAAATGGAGATTGTCCAAATCCTATCCATCTTCTATGCTGAGTGACTGGTACTCTGCTGTGGTAAGGTTGAGATCACCCTTCTCACCCATTTCTGTACTTATATCAGTGTGGAATCAGGGGTTCTTACATGATGGCTCTGGGGAGTATCATCTGTGAATGCCAAAAATAAAAATCTAAAGATAAAGAAATGGTAGACAAATCCACATGGAGAGACATTGTATAAAATAAATGACCTACATTCTTCAAAATACTGAGACCACAAAGGACAATGAATTCTAAGCAACTATTCCAGATTAAAGGAAACTAAAATGACATGATAAATATATGCAATATGTGGACCTGGAAGGGATCCTAACCCCTGCAAACAGTTGTCTCTGAAGTAAAATAGGATAATTGAAACTCTAGCAGGGCAATTGAATGAGATCCATAGACTAGTTAATACCACTATATCAATTTTGATGATTTTCCTGGTTGAATTGTGGTGATGCAAGAGTATACCTTTGGTTTTTAGGAGATGCACCCTGAAATGTTTAGGGATAAGTGGGCATTTGTTCTTCAATTTGCTCTCAAATGGTTCAGGAAAAAAAAATCAAGAACATAGTAAAATGTTAACATTTGGAGAATTTAACAGAAGGGTACACAGGAATATTTTGCACGTTTTTAGCAAACATTTATGTAAGTCTGAAATTATTTCAGAAATAAGTTAAAATTCATGAGTTCTCAGAATTTCCCTGAGGCCTCAAGTATTTTATTTTGATTATCAAACCCAACCTGCATCCTAATGGTCCACACATATGTAGCCAGAGTGCCTCCCTTGATGCCTCGGCTATTGTCCCCCTTTCCTCTTCTAAGGCTGAGGAAGTTTGGGAGGAAAGTGCAGCCAGGCACCTCTGGTGGCCCCTCGTGAGGACAGGCAGTGAATTTGAGGGGAAAGAGCCAGGAATCATTTGGTCTCCGGCCTTCACTCTTGATTTTCTGAGTACAAATAAAGTCAGAACTGACCATGCTACAGGAGGAAAGAGGACAACTAAAAGGATGATGGGAAAATGGCCTGCAAAAATTTACTAGGTCTTGCCTCCTAATCTACCTAGCCTCAGAGTCTGGTTGCAAATGAATTCCCTGAAAATCTAATAAAGCGAGATGTGGTAGGTAGGGTCAGAGTAGACTTTTGGCTAATTTTCTTTCATCTAGTGCTTGATGCCCTCCCACCCCCCACCCCCCTCAGGACTTAGGCTGGTGAAACAGGCCTGTTTTCTCTTTGGGGAAACTAATAATGATCCAAGCTTCATTCTTTGGGGCATAGCATGGGCCAGCCAGATCTTTTAGGCACACTGATTTTGGTAGTCTTACCTTAACCCCTGTCTAAAGGCAGAGCTCTCATCTGTGGTTCCAAAGAGTTAATGTAATATGGGAGCCCAAGCTTTCAAGCCAACAGTCCCCACTTGGCTCCAAACTGGGCTCCTCTGAGCTTTCAGGGTCTGCAGCCATGGGGCAGCATCTGCGCATCTGCTGGTGCGCTGCGTTCAGAGCCCGCCAAGGTTGTTAGGTGGCTGCATCTCACTCAGCAGGAGAGGGGGGTACATGTTCTTGATTACCGGGATTCCGTCAGTCTTGCCAGATCAGTGAGTCACCTAGAATTCAGAGTCAGACCGTCTGCACTGCACACCACTGAATGTGGGCAGGGGTCTTGTTTACTACTCATGAATGTAAGAACTTAAAGAATAGGGAGGCTCATCTCGGACATATCCTGCCTCTTCCTCACACCTGGGATGGTGCCTGTGCTAATGCTGGGCCCCTGCCTGGAGAGATGGGCCAACCTATTCCTACTGGAAATGGCCGCTTCCATCAGTCCTTGTGTCAGCTGGGAGAAGAGTGTCCCTCGGGACTGAGGCAAGGTTATTTGAGATTACCGCACCTAGTAGTCCCCATGGGAATAGTGATGGTTGTTGGCTCTTTCAGCTACAGTTGTAGGATGCAGCTGTTTTGGGAGTGAGGGCAGAGACAGGGAAGTAACAAGGAACTCGCTGTCAAGAGAAGGCTGGCTGCCACATCAGTGTCACATTCCAGGTTGTGCTAAGTGATGGAGAGAGAAAGCCTAGTCTAAGACGGACTGACGTTTTAATTGGAGCCCAAATAACCCCATCTGTGGGAGATGTCCCATGACTGGCATTGCGCCGTCCTGGGAATCAGCCCTTATTAGTGCTGTGCCCACAGGTGAGGGGCTTGAGGTTTAGGCAGGTAATAATTCTGTTTACCAAGCACGCAAAAGACAAGTCTATTTGAAGTAGAAAGCTCCAGTGTCTGTAGGGTAGCTTTTGTGTTCTACCTGAAATGACATGGCAAATAGCAGTTACAGACTGAAGTCAGATTTGTAGGTTGATTTTCAAACTCCATTAGTTCCTGTTCTGGGGACCTCACAGAAGTCAATCTGTGTAAGCCCTACATTTCTTTTCCCTAGTCACATGGAGATAGTAATACAATTTACTTTGAATGATTGTGGTGAGGTGTTTAAGTCAGTCAATATAAGCAAAGTAGGACAGTGTCAGGCACACAGCAGGGGTTCTGCGATTGTTGGCTCATGTTATTATAAATAAGAGACTACGTATTATGACCCAGTTTCTTGATTATATTAAAGAGCAGGGAAATCTCACATGTGGAAATTAATCATTAAATAGTGGCTTACAGTCACACCCATCACTAAAGTTTCTTGGGTGACAAAAGCTTGTCTCAGCTTCTTAAGCTCTTCAAACCTTACATCCTAGGCTATAAAATGGGGATAATTATACATCATTAATTTCCATATGCGAATACTGTGAGTTGGCCTGTTTGATTATTCCCGTTACCCTGATGAGAAACTGAGCCCCCGAGAGGTGAAGTTATTTGTCCGAAGTCAAACAGCAAGTCACACTTTGAGTATGGCACAAGTGCTTTAGCTCTAGAGTCTGGGATCTTCATTGCTGTATCAGAGAAAGGGAGGAAAGATAGAAGCAGGGGGAGAAAGAAAAAGAAGGGAAGAAAGACATTGTGATTACTAACAAGAATTTTCTGAGTGTGTGAGTGAGTGTGGAAATTCAATAATATGTCCTAAACGATAACAAAGGAAATGATATTTCATGGTATGTCTTCATAATTCCAGATGACCATTTTGACTTTTTTTTTTTTAAGTGACAGATTGCTTTTTGCTTGCTGCATAGCCATTGCTTTCAAGTGTTGGGAGAGTCTGTCCTTTAGAAATGAGTTCTAAGATCCTGCAGTCCTGGGATGCTATTGTGTAAGCCATGCCCTCACTTTAGAGATGGAGGATCCGGTGGGAAAGGGGAAGTCACCTGTTTTACTGCTTGTGCTAACTCCAGGAGCATCTCTCCTGAGTCCATGTTTCCTATAAAGGCCCTTCTCATCAGAAAGAGAAGGATTCCTCTATGTTCCAGTTGTTCATTTGGTATATTCTTATAATATGATAAAAAATGCATGCTAAATTAAGGTGATCGAGTGGAGCCTATCTGTGGGCAGTTTCCTGGACACAGCAAGCTCATGCCTGTTCTTGCCAGCATGATGCATATCTAGGTCCGGATCTCAATTCACATATTGCCTCCAGGAAGACATCGTGTCTGGTCACCTGTGTAACGTATCTTTTACATCCAGTAGCCAGTCTCTGGCCCATCACTTCATACTATGTGCTATATGTAAATTCTCCTGTCAGATCATGTACCATTCTCTCCCCTTCCAAAAGCAGAAAGCATCAGAGAAATGCAAATCAAAACAAATTGAAATTCCATCTAATTGCCTGTAAGAATGGCTGGTATTAAAAACTCAAAAACCAACCGATGTTGGAGAGACTATGGGGAAAAAGGAACCCTCCTACATTGCTGCTGGGACTGTAAACTGGTACAACCACTATGGACAACAGTGTGTAGATTCTCAAAAAACTGAAAATAGATGTTCCATTTGGATCAGCAGTGCCTTTTTTGGGTATCTCCCAAAAGAGTTAAAGTCATCATACAAGAGTGATACATGCATACCCATGTTTATAGTAGCACAATTTACAATATCCAAATCTTGGAAGAAGCCAATATGCCCAACCACAGATGAATGGATAAAGAAGATGTGGTATATATACACAGTGGAGTACCATTGTGCGATAAAGAAGGACAAATTTGAGTCATTTGTAGGAAAATGACTGTACCTTGACACCCTATACTCAGTGAAATGAATCAGGCCCAGAAAGTTAAATATCATATGATTTCTCTGATAGAAAACGAAACCACAAAAAATGTAAGAGAGATGGAAGAAAGTAAGAAGATGGACCTTGTGGAGAGGAAAAGGGAAAGTAGGGGGCAGTGAGAGGGTAAGAAGAGGAAAAGGATATGATATGTAAATAAAAATAAATAGTAAATTTAAAAAAGAAACACAAAAAGCTTATCTGTGTTGTTCACTTTAGGGTCCCAATCGTAGGGAACAATTCCAGGCACACAGTAGATGTTCATTTAGCATTTGTTGAATGAAAATGAATAAACAAATGAGTAGACACTGATTTTTTTCTCACCAAGGAAGAAAACATTCTGTGACTTAATTTTCATTTATTTTTATTTTATTTTATTTTATTTTTATGGTACTGGGGATTAAACTCAGAGCTTTCACATTGGGCTATATCTCCAGCCCATTTTTGTATTTTTAAATTTTGAAACAGGATCTCACTAAATCACTAGGTCACCCAGGCTGAGCTTGAGTTTGCGATTCTTCTGCCTTGGCTCCCAGACATGCTAGGCCTATCAGCCTTTGCCACTGGGCTGGGCTCATTCTGTGACTTTAAATGAAGATGGAGTGACAGAGACATTGGCCTGGGTCCTGTAGGCCACAGTGGCATGTCTAGCAGGGTTTAATACTACTCAGCATGTGCAGTTTTTTCAATTGCAAAGTGAGCCAGGGATATTTAATTTCTGCTAATTGGCACCAAGAAGGAGTTGCTATCAAAATCACCAGCCAGCTGGAAGCTCGTCCATATCAGACCTATTTGCAAATAAGAATGGACATTTCATAAATTGTGCCAACTGTGTGAAGCTGCAAGTCCTCAGAGAGGCCACACCGTTGTGCCTGCTGGCTGCACTGTGAGATAGCGACAGCCCTCAACATCAAACCTTTGGCAGAGGTTGGAGAGGTAACTGGAGGGGAGAGGATCGATGAAGGTTACGGCATAGAATTCATCGTTAAGTAATCATCGTTTCACCTCAACCCTAGTGCTGTTTACTAGCTTATTTGATAGGCAAGAAGAACAAAGAGACTGAGATTTCGAGTCTTTTTCAGAGTTGTCCCTAGTGCTTTTTAACTTAGTGGACTTAGATGATTTATCCTCTCATCTTCAGTGGTTTGATCTATAAATAAGAAACAGTAACACTTCACTCTTGAGGTTGGTGTGAGGACTAGGAATCCAGATGGAGATGGTAGTGAAGACACCAGCTGGCCCTGTGGAGAGCTTCTGCGTGCTGTGTGCCGCACATCTACGTGCTCATTCAGTCCCTCCAGACCACTCAAGGAAAGCACCGTTTGTAGCTTTGTTTTACAGGTGAGGAAACTAGAGGCTGTAGGGAAACAGCAAGTAAGATTCTGTTCTTCCATTAAGCATTTCTCCTGCTCACCCTGCTTTTCAGCCCTGGTCATATCTGCAAACTTCCCAGAAAGTACAACTCCTGGGGCCCTGTCTGTACCCCAGCATTTCACCTGCTTGGCTTGCTTGATTTTCCCCATAACCTTAGGGAGTGACCAGTATTGTTTCGACCTATCATGTGAGTAAAGAAAGCCTCAGAGAGATTAGCCCAAGACTAGACAGTCAAGAACTGATGAGGCCAGGACTAGAACCAGGGACATGTGACTCCAAAGCTTGGTGCGTTTCTCTTCACTCCACGATGGCATTGGTCCATGCGGCCCACCTTTCAGAGCCCTTTCTCCTTGATGAAGCTATCCTGACAACTGAAACAGTCATTCTTCTCTCTCACATATGTGCAGCAGCTCCTTGCTTGGCATTGTACTCTTTGTATTTGAATTGGGCTTCCAGATCCATTTATTAGTAATAGTTACCATTCACTGGATACTTCAAAACTGTACTCAGAACAGAACATGCATGTCACATTCAATTTGCCAGTAACCCTATCTGGTCCCCATTTTAGAGATGAGAAAACTGAGGCTGAGGGAAGTGTTATGAATTTTCCAGGTTTTTTTTTTTTGTCATTTTGCCAAAGGACACATAGTTAGAGTAAGTACAACAAGAGTAAGTATACTTGCAGCCAAAGTCAGATTATCTGGTTCCAAAACTTATCATCCCTGCTATTTCCTTATAACACTTCTCCAAATTTTGTAAGGTTCCAGTAGATTGGGAACAGAGCTGGTAGAGTGACCTCAGGTTATTTTGTTGGCTGATACTTTAAACTCTGGTCCTCTGTTGGAAACTCCCATAAGTCAAAATGGTCTCAGCTCCCACACTCACCAATATCTAAAAACAATTTAAGCCTCAAGAAAATCAACTTATAAATAGAATGCACTGAACAGAATATTTGGACATGTGGTTCTGACATCTAAAATTAGTCTTCCCTTCAAAACAGTGTCACCCCTTCTGTCTGAGTGTTCTGTTCTTGTTGTGGAAGTGGGTGTGCTGTCTCTCTAGCTGTGACTGACATGTCCTCGTCATGCAGGGCAGCCTGCCACTCTCTCCTTGACGGAGAAATAAAACATCTTCCAAGGAACTGGGGAGACAGTGGGAAGGTGTGGAAGAGGGTAGCAGGGGAGCAGGACCCTGCGTGCAGTCTTGTGGTTGCAATTTGCATCAAGTTCTCTTTTAGCCCCCAGGCCTGTGTTAGCTGTTTCCCCATGTTTGATGCAGACTTGTTCTTTGCTTATTTGTGAGGGTCTCCTGAGTGCAGATACCTTTCACAGTCCTCTCCAGTGACCAGTTATTTTCATGGGCAGGACATTAAGATGGCTCTGGCCTCCAGGACATGAGTGACCTTCAGCAATCAAACCCTGACATTGCAAAAGTCTCTCATCAAGTCAGTCGGTCACGCTGGCATGGGTTCCAACAGTATTAATACACAATGCACAGAATGGCTCCTGCAAATGGCTTTTGCCTCTCTCTGTGGGTCCTGGCTGGCGTCCTTTTAGTCCTTACCAGGCAGCAGTTCATGTCTATCAGCAGTGACCCTATTTGCATAATTAGCTCGCATCTGTGGGTGTTGTCTTTGAACTTTGGATGAACACCAGTGTGGAACACTAGAAAGATGTCAGTTCTCTGAGCCCTGCTGTTCCCACAAAGGAGATGAAAAGAGGGGAATTTGGAAATTGCATCCATCTTCTTCTGGGACCCTGCTCTGTATTACTGAGTGCAAGGACAGGCAAAACCAGAAATAATGTCACGAAGGGGGAATGATCTCACGAATGTATAATGATCATTGTATTGCAGTGACCCAGAACCCTCTTGCAAGCACTAGTTCTTTTTCAAGTTGTTGGCTGTGCTTGGCAGCCCTTGTGGCAGGGCCAGCTTTGCCTTTGAAATCTTTGTGCAGAACCCCCTCAGTTATCTTTTTCCCTTCCCTACCAAGAGAGCCTGCCTTGTTTTCTTCAGGAGGACTTGATCCTCTGTGTTAAATCCTCCTGTCTCCATCTCTGTCCTGGTGATCTCAGTAGCGCCTACCCTTTGTCTACCCTTTCCCACGCCAACTACAGTAGAAGTAGAAGCTTATAGTTGCCACTGATGAAGAGGAGGTGGTGATGTAAGATTAAGGTTTGGGCTCACAGTTACACGTTATAGTCTTTGTTGTTTTGGGTTGTTCTGAGCCTTAGCTCTACTCTCTAATGTGGATTCAAAGTGGTACGTCTCTCATAGGTTGGGTAGAGTAGCACATAGAGCATCAGCATATATTAATAGCAGGTGACGCTTTTGTTTCTATTTTATCTCAAACTAATTTTGTGACCTTAGGCAAAAAATTAAAACATTCTGAATATCAGGTTTGTGATCAGAAGTTTGGGAACCAAAATGGCTTTTGCACGTATACCTCATAAATCTGAGGAGCTGCTTTTAGTTTTATATTTATAGTTTGCTACCAGGTGGTAGGTACTAGGAAAGGCTTGGGGGAAAGCTGATGAGTCTTATACTCAAACACTTTGGGCACAGCTCTAGCCTGTATTTACCCATCTAAAAATGTCCAATAGCTATACTTGGAAGAATTCTTGTAAAATTTCTCCAAACTAGAACCTCTCGAAACCAGACACGTTGGAGCCTTAAAAAAAAAAAAAGAAAACCCCCTCAGTTTCCAGCAGTGAGTTGAAGGCTTAGAATCCCAAGAATAGAGCCAGATGGGAGCTCAAATATTTAGGCAGAATATCTACAGCCATAAGTTGCAATATTTGCTTTGCCTTGTGTTTACTGAGTACCTCTGTGGGCCATACTAACAATTCCATATGGCCCATATGTGACAATGTTAGAGGACAATCATAAGGATGGAGTTCAGGATAGTGACTGTGAGGAAGGTTGGGAGGAGGAGAGGAAAGAAATGAGATTGTTTGGGAGAGGCAAACAGTGGACTGCAATGCTATTGACACTATACTTTAAAAAGCTGGGTGACAGGAATATGGTTGTCATATCATCCTAAATGATTATAAATGCACATATTTTGTATGTAGGCAATATTTAATAAAAAGGGACAAAAGCAGAAAGGAGCCTCAAATCCAGAAAAAAAAGAAATAACACTCTCTGAGGACCATGTATCTGTTTTTTTTTCCAGTAGTGTCATATCTATTCTGTGTCTATCCTGTTAGCCCGTGTCCCCATCCCTCCTCACATAGCGACTGATAGCTGTCATGGAATGAATGCCCGGGTGTGTGATGCTTCTCTGCGCCCCTGGTCTCTGACTTGAAGGTGTACCTTGGATCCCACCTCTGCTGTGTGTATTTGTGAGTGTGTGGACAGAGCAGTGCCTCCTGGGAACGCTTGGTTTCTGCACCAGTCTAGGACACAATCTTGGCAGGCAGCCTGATCATTTAACAGAGCTCTGTTTCAAGCAAATGTCCTTGGGTGATTTATTCCCAATGACACCAACCTACGGCAAGGATCTTCGCAGTTGGATTCCCTGCTTTGGTCCTGCCTCCCAAACCTCTTCCCTACCTCTCTTTCATAGTCCCTTGATAGGTTGCTCCACGTGCTGACAGTCTCTTCTTTTAGCCAGAAAGAGACCTGGGGTCTTTCAAGACACAAACACGGGATGCGTCAGTGGCAGCAACTGCTGGCTCTGATGCCAGCATGTGCCAGCTTGCTGAGCACCATCCCGGGTGGACGGGCTGGAGAGGACTTTGCTACTTTGCTTGCCACAGCTGTTTGCTTTCTGGGGAGGGCACCCAGAGGTGGGTGGCTGGTCTGTGCAGTCAGAAGTGGATTAGAGGATGCGGGTGGATGCCTGCTGGTCTCACTGACACAGATGACCTCTGATTCTGCTGAGCTGATGCCTGAGGAACTGGGAAGTGTGCGTTTATTGCTTGTGTCTGTGAAAGTGATCGCTGAAGACTTGTGTGGACTGCCCTCCCCCAAGGCAGCTCCCATCCTCAGCCAAAGGCCGGGCGAAGGTGACTGTCAAAGATAAGGAAGGGGTGGGTTGAGCACGGGCCATGCTGGCAGTGCTCCCAGCCTGAAAGGGACTTCTCGGGTCTGTGTTCTGAACGACAGGGTGATAATTAAGGCATTTACTGACCCATGTGGCCCAGGCACTAGCCAACCAAGTGAAGAAGGCTTTCTTGTTGGAGGGCTCAGCTCTTCTGGCTTTAGTGCATTAGCTGCTGGCAGGAGAGGGTTGATGAGAGGGATTAGGGTGTAGAAGGGGAGAGACCTAGGGAGCTCAGAGCATCTGTGATACACCTATGAGGACAGACCTACTTTATTATTTATTTATTTATTTATTTTGAGACAAGGTCTTGCTCTATAGCCCAGACTGGTCCTGAACTCACTATGGGGCCCAGGCTGGCCTTGGACTCATGGTGATCCTCCTGCCTCAGCTTCCCGAATGCTGGGATTACAGGCATGCACCACCATGCGCAGCTTATGTGGTGCTGCAGAATAGAACTCAGGTACTTAGTGCTTGACTTAGTGCTTGCTAGTCAAGCACTTTAACCACTGAGCCATTCCTCCAACCAGACCTACTTTAGTATTTGAACAGCCAATGTGGCCCAAGTCTGGCCAACTGTCACAGGTGAATGTCAGGTCTGCTTATGACACAAAGAAGTGGATTAGTTCCTTCTATTGCATGTGCTGCAGTCACTTGGGAAGCTTGTTAAGAACTCAGTTCTCTATTTCCTGCCTCAAAATAATTGAATAGATTTCTCTAGAGCTCAGGGTCAGCTCTCTCCACTGGGGAGAACAGAGTTCCATGGAGCAGTCAATCTCAAAGGATTTACTATAGCGGGGTTTATGACTTGAGGGCTAATGGGGAACATGCCTAGTTTAGGTGAGGGTCAAGTAAATGTGGGGGCTGTGGCAAGAGTCTGGAGCACATGCATTTAATTGAAGCTACCACGAGCCTGATTGCTCATTCCCCTGGACTGGTGCCACTCTGGGAAGGAGCTCCTCTGACTTTTAGGAGATGTTGGAAACCACTGAGCTGGGCCCTGGCTCAGTTCTGCATCTCACTGAGTCATAAATAGGGCACTGCCACAAACTCATCTACACCTGAAGCTCTGTCTGTAGCAGGGTGAAGTCTAGAGAAAGTGAGGCTGGTCCCACAAGAGATGGGATGGAGGTAAACCTTGGTAAGGATTTTGACTCAGCTAATAAGATTATTTCCTCCAATATGGTTACTAGAGACTCTCCTCAGCTCCTGCTTATTTGCCACTCCATCCTACTTCCTCCAATCAGATCCTACCCTTAGCACCTTTCCTAACATCACAATACCATGGTCTGGCCATGGCCATGACCAAAATCAAGGGGAAAGGGGCCTTCATAGGATGGAATGTTCACCTGCAGTCTAAAGGCTCTGTGGTTCTATTTGGAATCTCTGGAATGTTCCATGAGATGAAATCCTCTAAGGACAAGAGAACCAAGCTTGACCAGTACATTTAAACCCAATTTCTAAAGTTCGCTCCCTGGCTTGTTGAGTGACTTTGTCTCTCTGACGTGTGATGGTCCTTCAGGACTCAGACTGTGGCCTGACTTTCACGATCAGGCTCTGTTGGCTTCCCCTTGCTTTAGAATTTCCCATCTGTAATCTCAATGGCTTGTTTTCTTAAAAAAAAAAAAAAGTAAGCTTAGCATTGTTAGGTGTGTGTTTCCTGTGTGCTGGCGCTCTTTTAAGTTACTTGGTATTTTTTTAGTTGTCTTGCAACAGCCAAATTAAGTTGGCACTATTAACATTCCTATTAGGAAAAGGAGGTATATCTCAGTGATTAAAGTGTTTGCCTAGTAAACAGAAGGCCCTGAGTTTTGCTCCCCAGAACCACATAAACTGGGCATGGTAGTGCATGCCTATAATCCCAGCACTCGGAAGCCTAAGACAAGAGGATTGCTGCATGTACAAGGCCAGCCAGGGCTACATAGTGAGTTCAGGACTGGCCTGGACTACAGAGTGAGACCCTATCTCAAAGAAAAGAAAAGAGCCTTTGAGAAGTTGAGTGGCTTGTCCAGTATCACAAGGCCAAAAAGTGATAAGTGAGGATTTGAACTCAGTTTGGGTAGACCAGAGTCTGTAGGGCTCTTATTTGTCTAGCCAGAATTTTGCCAGGATCCCTCCTAACAGTCTGTTGCCTGAGTCCTGAAATCAAAGTTGGTCTTCTGGCTCATACAGCACAGTCTCAAATTAGGCTTTGATATCTGACATTTTGAGCTTGCATCCTTGCTCTGCTACTGTGGTTAATCTTTAAGTCTCACTTTTTTTTTTTGTCTCTGTAATGGGAACAATTATAGCTGCTGTATAAAGTTTTATAAAAATTACATGAAGAGATGGATTCATGATCCTTGTTGCTGTACCTAGCAAATAGTAAGTGTTAGGAACAGTGTTGACAGGACACATGCATTGAAGGTGCCAGTAAAGACAACTTTTACTCAGAAACAAATTCCCTTACATCTTTTAAACACTGTATAAAACTCTACAAAGATGGGATTTGCTGGGCATGGGTGAAAGATCTGCATAAAGTGAGGCTGAGGATTTCAAGTTGTGTACATTTCTCAGAGGTCATCTTGCCCACAGTGGCCAGTGGGAAGACTGCTGCATTTCACATCCCATTTTCATTAGCGTGTCTCCATTGCGCATCAACAACCCACTTGGTAGCCCCAAAAGCTAGGAATTACCTGGCTCCAGGTAATTGTGATTTAGCCTATGCTACTATGGCATAGGCTAAACATCTGGTGGTCTCATCATGACATATTTCTGCCAATCTAGATGTGAAGAAACTTATTGCTGAAGCCACTGGGAATGCCTTTTTCTTGGTGAAAAGATGAGACACAGGTATTCATATTTGGACAGATCATACCATGTTTCCCCATCATTGTGACTTTATCCTATTTCCCTCTCTATACAGTTATATTCAGTTTAATGATGCATGGAGTTGGCGTGTTGATGTTGTGATGAACACATGAGTCAACAGCTTAAAGAAACATTGGAACAATACGTTCCCATGTTCTCTCTACCAGCCCCAAATATCTGATATGAGCATGGCATTCCTAACAGGATTATGGTTTTGTCTTGTTCTCTTAAGTTCTGGAAAAGTCTACAGATAATTTAGTTCCCCAAGTTTGCAGATAGTGAAAAGATATATTTGTAATTCTAAGACCTTCAATAGCTATGTATGGGAAAGGTCTAACTGGGCCTGTGTTTTTTTTTTTTTTTTTTTTTTTATGGCAGCCAGCCTTAATAACAAATGACATTTATGCATCAAGGTGTGCACATTGTTAGGCATGCAGTGCATGTTAAGTCACAACAGTTAAGTTTAATGAGAATGAATGGGTGTCTTATAGCACAGCCTTGGCTCCTGGAAGTGTCCCCTTGCTCCTGTTTACAAGGCCCTGTCTGGCTGGTTCCCCCCATTTCAGCCTCATCTTCCTAGTTTTGTCCCTTTCCCCATTACAGATATGGTCCTTCTTGCCCTACTTGTCAGGAATGTCAAAGCTGCCTCCAGCTAACATGTCTTTATATTCTTCCCTGACATGTTCATCTTTTGCTCACATCTTCACCCTTCCTCTTTTTCTCTTCTGTATTTTCACCCTCATTTCTCTTCCTTTTCTCTCCTTCTTTCCTCTTCAACTTTCTTTGATCAATCCATTTTATAGCAGCTTTCCCCAAGAAGCCTTCCCTCCTGGCCTTGGACTGGTCTATTCTCATTGACATTGTTGCCTTCTGGGGGAAAAGTCTGCTCTGCCCTAAATGCAAAGAAGCCAGTGAAAGCAAAAATGCCACATGGAAATAAAAATATATACCTAAGTGGATCCCCCCAATTCAAAGATGCTTTCACACACACTGTGGGTTTTTGGGGGGGAGGAGTGAAGGATGGATTAATTGTCCCCAATACTATACAAGTTCTTATCTGTAGCTCTGGACTTCCTCTTATCTACTGTGTAGGATTATGGGGGGGAGGGGGAAACAGACTGCAAACTTAAAGTATGAAAATCATGTGATATTTCAGTCGTCATCTTTCTCATCTGGTCTGGGGCAAAGTTCCTTAGTGTTAGTGGGTTTAGAATGCTCCAAGTATCTGTCTGATGTCTCTCCCAGAAGTTCTCCTGTCTAGCCACAATTATGATTCTATGGAGAGAAAAAGATACAATGGCTACTAGTGGCCAGTGTATAGGTCTCAGAAGACAGAAGGGTTGAGAACATCATAGAGATTCTGCAGAGAACACAGAGAGAAAGAACATGCTTCATGATGAAGGACAGAGTGGACATAACACTCTCCTACTCTTCCTTCTGAGTAGTGGGTGTGGTATACCAACTCTTCATGTTCTGAAGGCACCCAACCCAGGGTAGGAATTCTAGGTCCCGCCATCACTCTGGGGGTAAAATGAACAAAACAGGTTCCGAAGAATGGCAGGACACCCTCAGTAGAGGTGGACTGTATTTAAATACAATTCACCTCTGTGGGGTTTAGGAAAAGCCACCGGTAGATTCACTTGCTGGGAAACATGGTCTGCGTGGCTGAGGCCGTGGACGCTGAGGCTGTGGCCTTGCCAAAAGCTGGCTTTCTCCGAAGGTCTGTCTGTTGTCCAGAGTGGCACCCACTTCGGTGAGCAAATAGGTTGGTCATCTCTGAACCCAAGGAGGTTGCTTCAGGCTGGGATGATCCCTTGAGGGTGGCTGGCTGTTCAGGCTTTCCAGAGGTGGGGTGAAGGGTGTGATGTTTAGTAGGAGGAGGGCTGTAGTTCTGAAATCTCACAGTTTTTACTTGCTACAAGAGAAAAGACAGCAAAGGAGCGTGAGACATGTTGTTTCCCCCAGGACTGGGTTTGTGCCATTCTCCGTCAGTAGCCCCCAGTCAAAATGCCGCTCCTACGTATTGTTCATTCAGCAAACATTTGTGCCTACTAGGAACGTCTTCTATGCACCATGTGCTCTGTTAGGGCCTATGAACCCAAGAGTAAAAATAAAAGTCACCCTGGCAAACAAAATTGTTACAAGTGCTGTGATGGGGGCATTAAGGTGCTGAGAAAGCAGAGGAGTCTTTGACTACAGCTGGGATGGGAGCCGGTAGCCAACTCTTCCTAGAGGCAGAGCTATTTAAATTGAGAATTGAAGAAGTAAGATGTGCATGAAATAGGCAATGGCCTGTGAAAAGGACCTGAGGGAAGAGGGTAGGATCCCTTCCAGAAAATACAATTTCTCTTTTCCTGTCTCTCAGCTGCTCGACCTGGCATTAAGACTTTTCTCAAGTCCTAGCTCTTCCTTGAGGACTCTACTGATGACTCCATTAGAGATTCCCTTAGTGACTTGTAACTGCTGAGCACAGATTTTGCTCACTGGACACCTGCTGGCTCAGTTTAGCTTTCAGAATGTTTGAACTTGATTTTCTTGCCCACACAGAAAGGAGGAGCGTGGACACACCCACACACCAGAAAAATCAGAACTTTATGTGGCTGAAAAAAGAAAAAAACCCCAAAGGCGGGATACAGTGCCACATGTTTGTAATTTCAGCTCTTAGGAAAGCTGAGCAGGGGGATCACATGTTTGCATCCTGTCTAGGTAACTTAATGAAGTCCTAAGTCAAAGAGAAAAAAAAAACGCTAAGGAGGTAGCTTATTGGTAGGTGCTCCTGGGTTTGAATATTCCTTCTAGAAAAGCAAATAAACAGCTAATCAAAAAACAAACACACAGGTATGGCACATTGGGCAGTTCTGCATTCTGGTAACAAATGGCTGGGCCAAAGAGTAGCTCCCCTTCGCGGAGTTTCTGTGGTCTCATTTGTGGTTTCCCAGCCCACTCACCCTCCTTCCTTTCACTCTACTAGCCTGCTTTGTATCTGCTTGGTAATTAAAGCTTTTGTTTTGACCAGTACTTGTCTTAGGGCTTACTAAAGTATTCTGTAGTCATGCCTGGGAGTGATTTTTAAAAATCAAATTCAGCCTTTATATCCCCAAATGGGAATCCAAGTTTCTTCATATCTTTTTGTTGTTGTTGAGACAGGTCTCACGCTGTTTTCCAGGCTGGTCTGAACTCACTATGTAGCCCAGCCTGGCCTCAAACTCATGGCAGTCCTCCTGACTCAGCCTCCTGAGAGCTAGGATTACAGGCATGTGCCACCAAGCCCAGTTTATGTGGTGATGAGGAATCCAACCTAGGGCCTTGTACTTGCCAGGCAAGTACTTTAGCTGCTGAGCTATCCCTAGCCCCTGTTCATACTTCTCTGACTCTCACCATATCTGCCTGGGGTTGGGAGCTTACTTAACATCTACAGTTTGAGGACTGTATCTAGTAACAGGAGTTATTAGACAGCCGGGCCTAGAAAACTTTAAATTATTTGAGTACTCTTAAGTCAGAATGAGAACTGTCAACATTTCTATCAGTCAAAACTTTTTTTTTTCTTCCCACAAACCTTTCCCTGTAAGCTTATAGAATAGGCTTGGGAGCATGAGTTTTTATATCTGGACCGGGTTCTACTGCAGAGACTTATATGTATCAGCTGTGCGGCTCAGATTACTGTTCTTTACTTCCCTAAGGCTCCATTTCCTCATTAAAATGAGGATGAAAATCCATGCAAAGTGCTCAGCGCAGTGCCTGCTAGGTTGCTCGTATTCGGTAAGGGATAAATAAGAAGAAGCTGCCTCTTCTTTTCGTGGGGGCACAGGGATGGTGAAAAGGTGGAGATGGGAGTGGGGGTGGTGACAGTGGGGTGGCGACATGATGGGGCAACCACGTTCGCCAAAATAACAGCTGTCCCCTCTTTTTTTCACATCTGTCTTGCTTCAAGGACATGACAAAAACTCCTATCTGCTAGTGCAAAAAGCCCTGGATAGCAGATGATAGATCTGACCTCTGCTGCAGAGGTCAGGAAAAATCAGCTGTTGGAGCTACCCTTCAGTGTGGCCTCGATGCCCTAGCCTGTCCTGTGTCCCCGTTGCCTCTTCTATATAATAGATGACTGCGTGGAGCCCCATGTAAGCATGTTGCCTGTCTTGGGTCATGTCATCTCCCCATTAATCCTATGTGGCTGTCATTATTCTTATCTCCATTTTATGAAGTAGGCAAAGAAAAAAAATCTTAGACAAGTGAAGTGTTTTTTGGCTAAAGCCACCCAGCCAGCAAGCAAGAGCTGGAATCAAATCAACATCTGTCTGGTGCCAAACCAGGCTCCGTGCAAGCCACTTCGGGGCCTCTGAAGAAGCAGGTACGGTACAGGGTGTTCGGGAATCCTAAAGGCTTTACGTCTAGGAAGGTGTGAGTGACCCCAGAATTGTTTTGTGGCTGCGTTCGGGCCTGCAAGTCTGAGGTGCTTGGACAGCGTGCAGTTAGAGGCTGAAGAATCAGGTTCCCCAGGGTCCCTTGGCTCCTACCTTTTCGATGCCATTTCTTGAGTTTTCTGGTTTCACCAAGATTGATGGAGGGGCAGACGCGGGCGGTTTGGGTGGAGGCTCACTCCTGACGGGGGGTTCCTTCCCCTCTATGAGGGAACCAGCTGCCGAGTGGATCCTAGTGTCGCTGCCTCGGCTGACGCTGACGCAGCTGAGGGCAGGCTCGCCGGTGGAAGTGGGCTTCGGTCCCATCTCCGCCACCACTGCCGAGGGCGAGAAGGGCAGTCCTTGCGATTGGTAGAACTGGAACTGCTGAGGCCGCACCACCATGGTAGGGCTGCGCCGGAGGGAACCCACCACGAGGGTGGGGGTCCCGGACGGGAGCGTTCTCTGGAGGGACCCATCTGGGGAGTTATAGGACAGAGATATCGGCAAAAAGGGCAGCTGACAGCAAGTGGGCTCCAGCCTGGCGAAGCATTGCGTCCTGATAAGCCCAGAATAGTGAAGTGCTTTCCTGATTTGCCTGTGCTCACATTCTCCAAGGGTCTTCCAAAAGTGACCTCTCAGAGGTGATCCTGACAGCAAACAAGTGGCTTCCTTAGCGGTGTGGTGACAGAAGCATTTTGCTTCTATGTGGCCACACACACACACACACACACACACACACTGTTTTACTCTTTCCCGCTGGTCCTTTAAGGTGCAGAGTGAAGAAGAGAGACACAAAGACAGCTTTGCAGTGAGAAGCAGACCAAAGAGCGAATGCGACACAAAGGGCTGTAGAAATGAGAAACACGGAGCAGACAGCTGGGAAGGACGAGAGGGAGGGGAAGGGGAGACGAAGGAGAGGAGGGGAGAGGAGGTTAATAGCCAGCTATTTGCAGAAGGAAGTTCTAACAGAAGCGCCAGGCATGAGGGTCGACAGGTGCTTTTTGGGGTGAGGGCGGCAGGGAGGAGGGGTGAGAGTGTGTGTTAGACAAGCAGGACACCAGACAAGTTGGAACACAGGAGTTCAGAGTTAAGGCTGTGTGTGGTTGAGCTCTGCCGTCTCGTGACATAGGAGCTGGAATGGGAGTCCCCCCAGGAGTCTGGGCAGGGAGACCCCTTTCCCCTGCGCTTCAGTTCCATCATGTGTGAACCGGAGATGGTAGCAGTCTATCTCGCTTGGAGCTGTTGTGAGGGTCACATCCCATGATGCACACAAAGTTTTAGCTGGTCAGTGCCTGGAATAGAACAACTCTCTGAGCTTGTTAATGTGATCGTTTTTATGTGAAAATATCATACTCTAAAAATTCCAAGTTCAAGAATCTGTTTTTGCCTTTTTCTTGAGTTCATTTGTCCTTTCTCTACAAAAGGAAGCTATTCCATTCCTCTCCCTGAGATCCTCTAAGGACAGGAGATCCTCATTTGTTGGGCATATGTCCTGTAGGAAAGCTGAGAAATCAGAGGTTCACTGCATCCTGGGAGCTGGGTTGTGGTGGGAGATAATGTCCTGAGAAGCATTGCAGGACATTTCCCCTAAGAGTCTCCCAGCATTTGAAGGGTCATAGGTTTTGTTTTAGCCGGAGATGCTAGTCTTTGGGGACATTCCATAAAACCTGTGTTTGGTCAAAGTCATTTATGTGTAGCATAGAAGGCCGGAGTCAAGGCCGCATTTGCACTGGGTCTTAAAGGAGAACTAAATGCAGTGGGTGTTCTCTGTGGCCGGGAGCAGTCCCCTCACCGTTACAGAGGTCTGACCTGTCAATCTGGACATTTAGTTTTCCAGTGACAGCCCTAAGAGGTGCTCATGGCCAATTGTCCTGTTATTTGTCTTTGCTTTGGGGAAGACTGATAGCTTGGCCAGACTCACTGTGGGAAAAGGGAGAAACCAGAAGCCTCCAGGACCCTGGGAGTCAGAGCAACACTAGGAGGATCTATCCTCAGACTCCCACAAATGAGTGAAAAATTGCTTTATGTGACTTATTTGTCTTACCGGTTTTTATTTTTCAAGAGATTTAATGCTTTCTTATTCCATGTGCAAACAATGCAAGCAGTCAAGTTCTAAGTCAATCAAGATTTGCGTGGAGGCAGAGACATGAGTGTGCTAAAGAAAGTTTGAGCCATTTATGATGGGATGTGGTTCAGTGCATTCCTAAGTGGCCTAGACTGAGAGGGGACGTTTCAATCCCGAATGAATTGATGACCAAACATGATCCCTTTAGTTGCAGTGGCAATGATGAGATTTGCTTACTAATAACATTTATTTTACTAATAAAATTATAGCATTTTTGGAAGAGCTGATGTTTGTTCAGAGCTTATTGCATGCCAGGCCTGTACCATCAGTCTCAGATAATTTTATTAGACCCATACGGTAACAGTGATGAGGTATTATTTTTATTTTCATTTTACCAATGAAAAGACTAAAATTTGCTACTTGCCCATGGCTGTGGTAGTGGCCTCACTTATTTCGTGTGTGTGTGTGTGTGTGTGTATTGAGGGGAAGGTGGAGGAAAGAATGGAAAGCAGTGTCAAGAGGTTGGCTTTGGGATGAAGTGGCCACAGCTGTGACACGGTGGGCATGCAGGCTGTAGATGGAAACACAGGACAAGGCAGCGTGACAATGTATTCTTTCTCTTTCTTGGGGAATTTTCCTGCAAGGCATTCTGTCCTACATGTTACTCTTCTGCCCTAGCTAGTCATACATCATTTTTATGTTTGATCATTCATTAAGATTGCAGAGCCCAGTCTAATTCTGGGGATATGGAATAAATCATATTTACTACACTTGGCTTGTTACAGATGAAGAAAACCTTGATGTTTTGCAGAACAGGTTTTCAAACACTTTGTAGAATTACTCAAAATGAAGTCTTAGGCAGAAATTCAATGTTAAGAGACAAAAGCATGGTTCTTAAGATGACAGGTCTGTATGTATTGCAAGGTGACTTATGTAGGTAAAAAAATAAAAGCAAGATGCAGAACAGTGCAGTGAGAATGATTAAGAAGCATGCCTATCTGTCTGTCTTCTATCTCTCTTTCTCCCTACCTACCTATCTTGCTGACTTCTAATAGGTCTAAGGATATGAGAGAGACTTGCTTTGTACGCTTGTTATGCTACAACTTTTTTTTTTAACTCTCTGCATATATTGCACATATTTAACTCTATGCAGTGGGACTCAGTGGCTCTGAGCGCTGCTTCCTTCCTTCCCCTTCTTTTCCCCCAGCTCCTGCCCACCCACCTCCTGGGACTTCCGTGGAGCATAGTTTGAGAAGCACTGGCTCAGAAAAGGTTTTGGTCAGTCTGTCTTAGTAAGAACCAGCACCACCATGACTGTGCTCTAATTACACATTGACATTCATGGTGACTCTCATCTAGTTGTTTACCGTGCACGTGTGAAGTGACCCAGGGTCGTGCCCTTCAGTCAACCTGCCTTCATTCAATCAAACATCTTCTCTTTGGGAGTCGCACAGCACCCTTTGCAGAGGCTCATCTTAAAGCCAAGATCCTTCTTTTTGTGAAAATCACCTTGTGCATCCCCCAGGGCTGGACACCCCGCCCCACCACCACCAGCTCTACTAGGCATGTACTTGTCTGCCACCACTTACTCTTTCTCATGCCGCTCCGTCCTTTTCGAAGAGAACCTTGTCCTAAATTCCCTGAGCCAGCTGTGTTCTTCACGGGATTTACTATGGCAGTGGGCACAAAGACAGATTTGAATGGACGGCTTTGTTGTGGGTCACCTTCTGAAGCGCTGCCTTGGGAGGACACAGAAGAGGTGGATAATGTCCATGTGGCGCAGAGGCTGGGTGTCCGGGAATCTGCTACATTAGAGGTCTTTCTGGTTGTTGAATTTTTTTTAAAAAAAGAGAATATAGGAAGAAATTACTTAGTCAAGAGTCGTCTTTTATGAACCATCAGCTCCTAACAGCGTACTAGAATGTGGCTTCTCCTCGTACTTCTCCTACCATACACAGGGTGGTCAACCATACACCTGACCAGCTCAGCTGGCCCCAGCTCCCTGCACCTTGATAACTCTGTCGGTGTGCTAAGGGCAGGCAATAGGGTGTATACTGAGGCATGGTGGAATTTGAAGAATTGAATTTCCTCCTTCACTGCAACCTTGACCACCCTCACTCAACACGCCTTTAGCTTTTGAGTTTAGAGTCCAAAATTTTGCACATATCCATTTTACTTTGCTGTGGCAAGTTCGTGTTCAGTCAGTGCAGAGATTTGTATGACTTATATCCTTTGTGTTCTGCATGTATTGTTAGTTAATGTTTTTTGAGTAGCTACAGTTGCGCTTGGTCATTTTGGCCAACACATGCTGAGTGCTTGTTGTCTACCGGGCATTGGTCAAGTGCTTTGCCCACATTACCACATGATTTCTTTACATGCAGCCTTCTGAGGCAGTAGTACTATTAGTGCCACCATTTTTGACATTAAGAGAGCTTTATGGCTACTTATACAAGCAACTGCTAAACTGGGGATTTGAACCCAGCTCCTCCACTTTTACTGCTGAGCTTGCTATATTGAAGATTACTAGCAGGAAAACCTTTTTCATTCTTTGAAATAAATAAACTAAAGCATTTGGTAGACAGTGCACAAAATTTCATAAGATTCTAATTCTTTGGCCTTAGGCTGTGATTTTTCAAGAATGTTATTAAGGTTTTATGAAACAACAATCCCTTGTGCTTTGTTTCTGGCCTGTACTCCTTGAACTACACAGGCAGTGGCTGATATTTCATATGCTTTTCTTTCTGTTTCACCAACCTAACTTCAAGACCACATCTCCTCTGGAGCCCTCCACCCATCTTCCTGCCCTGCTGCTGATTAGGTAACCTCTGCTAATTCCCTAGGAATGACTCTAGCGGAGAGAGGCCCTCATGGCTGTCTTCTTGTCAATGCCTCCAGATTTTCCTTTAGGTCATTGTCCTCCAAATCTCCTCTTACACTTTCCCCCCTTCTTTTTATTGAAAAAGCTACATAGTTTAATGATGAGCCACAATTGAGTGAAGATAGGTAAGTTGTCATTTAATTACGGCCAAATGCTCTTAAAAAAACACATGCCTGTAGCAAGAGGACTTTTATTCACAGCTGTCAATTGCCTCTGGTCCTGTAATGTTATGGTTATGGAAGGGGCATGGGGCTATCCACTAGTGAGATCAGACTGTGTTTTGGAGATAAAGCTTGGGAAGCACAGGGCAATCCCAAGCACTGGCTTCCATGGCAGAATGTAGATGGTCTGCCTGGCTTAGGCACAGAGGCCTAAAGTTGTTAGATGTTACCAAACGGGTTAGCAATGAGAAAGACAGGTTTTACAGTTGTCTTCAGGGGCTAGAGGAATGGTCACAGTGGTTAAAGTGCTTGCCTTGTGAGCATGTGTACCTGGGTTCGATTCCCCAGCACCACATAAGCTGGGGGTGGTGGCGCACTCTTGTAATCTCAGCACTTGGGAAGCGGAAGCAGGAGGATTGCCATGAGTCTAAGGCTAGCTTGGACTGCATAATGAGTTCAGGACCAGCCTGGGCTACAGAGCGAGACCTTGTCTCAAAAAAAAAAAAAAAAAAAATGTTTCCAGAAGCAGCAGCAGCAACAGATTATAGTCTTATTCCATAAATTCCTTCTTCGAATGGCTGTTTAGGAACAGAGATGTGACCTTACTCTTTTGAATCTAGCATTGGGCAAGATTCCAGAAACTCCTAAATTCTAACTCTCCCATGTAAAACCGAATCCTCCTATGTCCTTTGGCAAAAAGTTTAGTACTTACCCAGCACGTTCTTCAATGTCAAACCACTTTGTTAACATGTATTAGTTAATCCTCATGACACCCCAAACCTGAAGGCATTATGATCGTTATTTTCCAGAGAAGACTGTAACACATTCTGGGCATAAATGGGAGGAGTAGATTTGCTCCATTGAGTAGGTCCCTTTGTTTTTTTATTTGTCTACAGCTTTACCCATAAGACTTTAACCACCATTCCAAAGCGGCATTACAAACAGCAGCTCTGCTACATCCACCCCTGGCAGTAGCCTTGTGGTAAGGAGAAAGGTTGGACCTTGACTGTCTTTAGATAGTCTATGTAGAGAGCTAAAGGCCAAAGAGTGGTAACCCATTTCATTGCTCTTTTCCACCCTTAAGGCACCAGGTAGGTGTATTTGTCTGTGAAGATTGCAAGAAAGGGATATATTCTGGCTAGCTGGGCAGAAGGGAATTCATTGGGAGGACAGGTGTGGGAGGAAAGGACTTAGGACCTGAGGAGGCAGCAGAGGGATCAGCCGAGGACACTGCAGTAGGAGGGTTAGGTGCTCACACTAGGAATGGTTGTAAACTTTGCTTGCATTCTTTCCTTTCTTGCATATTTCAAAGTCCTAAGAGGGAGGGCAAGATTAGCTGAGCCTCACCCTGAACTGTATGATGGATTGAGGAGGGAATTAGGGCTCTTTGGCTTCTGAAAAGTGGAAATATTTGCCTCCCACCAAGACTTACACAGAAGCCAGAAGATGTGAAGGAGTAGATGTCCGTGTTATTAAAAAGGAGTTTGGATGCCAGACAGACATCAACTTGACAAATGTCCTGCAGAATGTGAGCCCACAGATTTTTGCAGGATCTGCTGGCAAAGATTATCTGTGGTCGACAAGACATGGCCAGGTTGCTTTTTCCATCTATCTAGCTTAGAGGGCCAGAGTGTAGATTGGTACAGCAGCCTTTTTGACTCTTGGTACTTAAGAAACTCCCTTGCTGAATTTTAAATGTAAATACTTGGCATTTTGGTCAATTCTTATCTATAACAACCCCCAAACTTGGGCTGGTTTAGTTCATTAGGGGATGGTATTAATAATTGTAACAGTTCTAATGCTCAGGAACTATCCCACATTTCTGAATCCTGGCTATTTTAGAAAAGGCTGTACTCCACAAAAAGGGGGCTGGATAGCCATGTCGAACCAGCCGTCTTCCAATCAGTAAACAAAGGCAAAGGAGAAAAAAAACCCCGCACAGAATCAAGGAGCAGAGAGGAGTATTGTATACATAGTCAAACCCACTAGGTTCTCACACATAAGCTGGCAATTAAAAACTCACCTGACAGCATTTTTCAGCTCTGAGAAGTGGAAAGAATGAAACTTTACTTATGGTGTCAAGGGTAATTTAGACCAAATTGTCCTAACATTTAGGTAGACAAATTGGTCATATATTATTTGCCTCGAAGATCAATGAGAAATAGAATATTTTTTTGTACTAAAAAAGACCATCAAGGAAAACATACTGTCCCTGAGGAAGCATTGATCCTTTGTCACCTAACAACCCCTAGGAGCATTTTCTCCAACAGAGATATATTCTTTTTGGGAATACTGTTTCCCCACAAGGAAGTTCATGCCTCAATATGAGTAGTGTCCAAAGATGTGTGTTCAAGTTTCTGTGAGCTGGAAAGGAGGGGCAGGCCCCATGACAAACCAAGGTATTGCAACTCCATCACTGACAGACTTGCAGCCATCTCAGAGTGGATGCACACAAATGCTCATGATCCTAGGGGCACAATGCATCCACCCAGGAGGAAAGCTCAGGAGAGAAATGGAACTGAAAAATGCTGGCACGCATTCTAGTTAGGGTGACCATATATGAACATAGTGATTTCCCTTAGTGCGGGTCTCAGTTTATACTTGCTCAGAAGTGTTCTAGCTTAGATGATAAACTATCTGATCGCTCTTATTCTAATGGTTCTTTGACAACATAGCCAGGATTTTGGTCCAAAGCCTAATGTATAAGCAAATGTCCCAGAGGTAGGCATAGGCCCCAGACAATTCATGTTAGCTCTCACGGAAGACTGTTGTTCATCAGTTAGATGCCTATGTGTTCCTGCTCTTCACTGTCAGTGCTGGATTGTTTCCTCCTGCTCCCTTCAATTCTTCCAGCTTTGACTCATATTAGCTGCCTTTGCCATCCACCACCCCACCTACTACAGGTGTTGTTTACCCTCTGGGTCTGTCTTTCCTTCCTTGCTGATTTTATCTTCTGGCTCATTGTCAGCCTCTTGATACTACAGGTCCAGCTATGATGATCTCATATAATCTTGGGGCTTTAAATACCACCTCAAGCCTGGAGCTCTCTCTTAAATGCTAGACTTGTACGCTCAACTGTTTACCAACATGTTTACTTATAAATAGAGATCATAAAGTTAATCAGCCATGAATTAAACTTTTCCTTCCCTCGTACCTCAAAATGTGCTTTCTTATGGTTTTCTTCAGTACCATTTCACTAAAAGACAACCTCATCCTACATTCAACCAGACAGAAAGGGTGAACTTACCTTGAATCTTCCCTTTCACACTTGATATTTTAGAAATTATAATTCTGTATATATAATTGTGTTGCTTCTAACTTTGGGGTATTTCCAGAGTCTGCTTCTAACTACATCTGTGACTAACAATATCCTACTTGAATTCAACATCATCTCACCTCAGGGTTGTTATTCTCAACAGCAACTAGAGAGACTCTGGTTAAACGTAAGATCATGTCACATTTCTGCTCAAAAATCTGCAATAAGGCTCAACTCAGATTCCTCATTGTGACCTAGGAAATTCTAGATGATCTGATCCCCCTTCACCATTCTGACCTCATTTCCTTCTAATCTTTTTTTCTGTTGCTCTAATCCAATCCTGTTGGCCCATGCTTGCTGTTCCTTTGGCTTAGAATGTACTTTCCTTAGAGATCCACCTGGTGACCTCATTTCTTTCCTTCATTCTTATTTCTCAGGAAAGACATTCTAACCAGCCTGTCTAAAATTCTAAAACTCCAGACATAGAAATTCTCTTTCCCTTTTCTGATTTTTCTTATTGGCCCTCAATCATTAACGTATCCAATATGGTACTTGTACATCTTGTTCCTTCTCTCTCACACCAGGCAACAAACTTCTGTGGGCAGAAGTTCTGTGAATTTTGCTCACTGGGTTCTTCCCAGTGTGACAAAAAATGCCTGTCACGTATTTAGCACTCAACATTCACTGAAGGAATGAATTAAAGCATAGTTATAGGCACTCTTAGTTTGCCTGTGGATAGTTTTTAGTCTTAAGAAAATGCCAACAATCGATCCCTTGTCTTCTACGGGCTTGACAACTCACGTTTATTGTTTTCTCCAGGGATAAAGTTTACTGCTCCCTCACCATGTTTGCTGCCCTCCTCCAGTCACAGTGCCCTGCCTGAGTGGACACATGACTCAGGGTCTCAACAGAGTAAAGTGAGACTGTCCCTTTCCATGGTGTCGTGACCCTCTCACACATCATAAAGACAGTGTTTGATGTGTGGTGATGGCCTCATGACTTTGGCTGGGCTGCTGGAGGTAGCAGGACTTATGGGTAGCTTTGGGGTCTGTGTGTATCTGTGGCCATGAATGTGAACTAGCAGGGCAAACTGGGCTAATGAAATTAGCAAGTAAACAGCACAATAAAGACAAAAGAACTGGTAGGGAAGAGAACCGGCAGGGTAACTAGTGTTTGATCAGGGTGTGGATGGCCCTGTAGTGGTCTGAGGTCATGGAAAATCTGCCTAATAATCTAACATCCTGAGAAGTTTCCACAGATGCTCTGGAGAGGTCATTTGACACATTTTCCAATTATTCTACCGGAGGAAGTGTTGGGCTGCGGGGAGTGATGTAGGACTTCTGGGAATCACACAGAAGAAAACCTGCAATATAGTTCTTAAGTTGCTTAACTTTGCTTGTCAATTTCTTTAGCTAGAGAATAATATATACAAGATTCTTGGGCATGGCAGATGAGCTAAAAGAGGCAAAAGTACTTGTAAACCATAGAGGGATATAAAAATAATACTTGTTTTTGCTAATTTTTTTTAAGAGCCAAGAGAATAGTAATGAAAAAGCTGTTTTTTGGCCTAACTGTGGAAGCACATGGAGTTCTCCACCAGTTCAATCGACAGGAAGCCTTTGATCTAGGGTGACCCAACCTCCTGAAGTCTTAAGATGGAGGGGACATACCTGAAAATGGGGATGGCATAGTTGTTTGGAAAAATGCCCACCCGACCAGTAAGCATGGAGATTCCACGCAGCCATCTATCCTGGTGCCTCCCCAGGACCCTGATGCCTTCTCCCTTCTGCAGGTCCAATTCGTTGGGTCCACGGGCTGAGTAGGAGTGCAGGGCCACAAACCTAGGCGACAGGGAAGACACAGGGAAGACATAGTGGAGGGCGCAGAGCCAGCCAATGGCACCCAGAGCCCATCAACTCAGCAGTTAGCAACAAAAACTTTAAATTCCAACATGTAAGGCTGATCAAAATGAAACAACCTCCTGGAAATAGCAGTGGAGGGGACAGATCCCTGCCTTCCCCCATGTCCCCCGATAGAGCACCACACAGTTGCAAATCACTAATTTAGGTCAATACTGGCACTTTAATAACCAAGAAATTAGTCCTCTATGGAGAAAGGACTTGGTGACTAGAAATTAGGACAGAGATGAGTCAAAAACCTACAAGTAATGGTCTATCTAGGGTGCTTTCTTTTAGTACTGCTTGATATGTCCTCAAAGAAAATCGTAACAGCCTACCAGCAAGGTTCAGGGAAATGAGAGGTCAGCACAGAAGTCTCTGTGACCTGCTCCCATACCTGAGGGTAGAGACAGGTTCGACTTCCAGGAACAGCCGAGGAACTAGCTGAATGGGGGCGGAGAAGCATAGGTTGGAGGCGGGGATTGACTTTTACTCTGGTGCACAGCGGAATCCTAGCTACATGTTGGGGTAGTATAGAGTAAGCTTATTATATGGCGTGAAATGTCCTCAGGTTAGCACGGAGATGTTACATTCTAAATCCTCACAAGAATCAGGCAAGTAACATCCAATTGTGAGCCAAGAGAATGAAGACAATAGGTAATCATGAGGCAGAGCTCAGGGAGTGTCAGTAGCCCCCCGACTGAAGACATTAAAGAAATAACCCAGTTTGTCTTACTGAATTCAGGGGTTACGAGACAATGGCTCTCAGGGTAGAGGTTAGCAAGTCCTTCCAGATTCTAGAACTGTGAGGCACTGGGATGTTTTATCAAAGACATGACATGAAGAGTATATTCTCATCTATAAGCCTTTTTTAAAGCATTCTGCATACATTACATATATAATTTTTGCTGATTATTAAATCAACATCTATTTATGATCCAATGCTTTGAATCTAAAGAAAGACAACAGAGATTACTCAATACTCACTATCCCAGTAATGTTGTGTATAATTCCTCAGTGTGTGTTTTTGTAAAATAGTGAACTAGGATGTAGTGATTCGCTGATTTGTGTTTTTCACCCTTACTTCCTTTGGAGGTGCTAAAGGAAGGGGAGATTTCTCTTTGGATGGGATGGTTTGCATATGATAGAGCGCTGCCAAAGATGACCCCTTTGCACCTGCCTGGGCCTGGGTGAAGGGCTCAGCTTTTTACTCACATGTTAGCTGGGTGGTGTTGCTGGGAGCCAGGCAGGCTGACCATGGCCATGGAATGTCCTGGAGAGGCAGGTGCAGGATGATAAGTGCTGACCTACACAGACAGAAAAGACAGCCAAGCACAACCAGTGAATGCCACAAGCCAGGCCCACAGCAAACAAGGCTGCCACAGAAAGGCTTGACAGCCAAAAACAAGAGCCAGCCCAGTGCCGCCCATCTACGTCTTCTATGTGGTTTGTGGCTTTAGGTAGAGTTGGATGGAAGAGATGAGTTAATGGCTTGCTGGGATGGCGTCCCAGGGAGGGTGGCTGGGATACAGGGGTGATGGTGAGCTGTCTGATCCACAGACAACAGGCCACTACCTAGCTCCTTGACCCACCCCACCTCTCCTGGTAGGCTTCTCCCTCTGTGAGTACTTGCTCTTGAAAAAAGATGTGATGGTTAACACTAATTCAGATTTTAGCATTTGTCAGAGAGTGTTAAGTGCTTTGAAAGTATCAATGAATATAATCCTTATCAAACATAGCTTATTAATCCCCATTTTGGAATGAGAAACTGAGTCACAGAGGGAAAGAAAGGCCAACTGACTAGTATAAAGCAAAGATAGCTTAGAATCAGGTGGTCTAGGTTCTCAGCCCACACACTCATTGTGTACTGATGGCATTACAACGCACGCTTGAGTGCGCACACACACACATGGACGGACAGGCATACACACTCCCTCACCTGGCAGCTTATTTACTAATGTACAGAAGATGAATGTAAAGCTTTTCCACTTCTCCAGGATGAAAGAGGTTGCAGTAACACCAGCCTCTGACTCCTGCCCCTCTCCTAGGACTTTGCCTGTTCTGACATATTCCCTTGCTTATTTCCGTCTTGATGCATTTCACATACTGTGATCATTTTCTTGTTTGTTCACTGACCAATTCCTCCACTAGACTTTAAGTTTCAGGAGGACAGCAACCATGTCAGTCTGGTTCATCGTTCTGTTTCTTATGTGCTCAGTGGTACTTGCCGTTAATTAAAGAATGAATAAACAACTGGAAAGGTCTATCTAGTACACCAGTGAAACTTTTGAAATGGGACTTTACCATCTTCATGTCAGTCAAGGAAACACATTCACTCTTGTTTCAGCCATGTACCCATAAGTGATCGGAACTATTTATGCAAGACTTTCTAGGACAACTGGGAGCACAAACTGCTGCTTGCATAGTATTATCTGTCCAGGTGCAATGCATAGATAAGTATATGTGTTTCTGGTTCTGTGCACGAAAGTGTTATGTTTGCTAAGAACCCATACACATAGCAACTGTATGCACATGTTGATAGCATTGGTCTACTGTGTGTATGACTGTATTCATGCATGTGGTCCATGGGTTGATATGCATGTATGCTGCATGTGATTGTATACACATGCAAATATATATGTGATTATGAATACCTATAATATTCTGTGTGTATGTTATGTATGTAAACTTTAGAGGAGTGTGCTGGTAAGTACCATGATGTAGTTTTGTGTGTGTATTTGTGTTATGATGACCAAAATATATTTGTGGTTGTGTAGCTATGTGTGATATTTTGAGGATCTAGTTATAGGATTAGATAGAAAACCAATCCTGTCAGATAAAATAAGTGCTGGCAAGGAGATAAAAAAATTAAAACACTCAGGGCTGGAGGAATAGCACAGCAGCTAGAACACTTGCCTAGCAAGCATAAGCCCGAGTTTGATTTTTCAGCACCACACAATAGCTGGGAGTGGTAGTGCACGCCTGCAACCCCAGCACTGGGGAGGCTGAAGCATGAGCATTGCCATGTGTTCAGGGCCAGCCTGGGCTACGCAGTTGTTTCAGGAGCAGCTTGGACTACAGAGCCAGACACTGTCTCAAAAAACAAAAAGCAAAAACAAATATCTCTCATACATTGGTAGTGGGGATGTAAAATGGAGCAACTTTTGGAAAACTGTCAGATTTTCATGTGACTAAATAAATATAGGATTGCCAGGTAACCTAGGAAGTTTTCTCTCTCTCTCTCTCTCTCTCTCTCTCTCTCTCTCCCTCTCCCTCTCTCCATATATATATATATATATATATATATATATATATATATATATATACATGCACACACACAAATACAGTAATGTTCACAGAAATAAAAAGATAAATAAAAGGCGGGAAAAAACACTAATGAATGGTTATACAAATGGCATTTCCATTATCCATTCAATGGAATATTATTCTGCCATAAAAATGAATAAAGTAGTGATACATGGGTGAACATGGATGAAACTTAAAAACTGTATACTTAAAGAAGACAAAGTGAAAAGATCACATGTGATTCCATTTACATAAATTTTCTACAGCAGGGAAACCTATAGAAATGGAAGTAGAGTTGTACTGAATTGTTCTCTTGAAATGGGGGGATTTTATGCTAAATGAGTTGGATCTCAATAAATCTCTTTTTAAAAGGAAAGCATTTCACAATCTCACATCTGATGGACTCTAACACTGCAGAGTGTGTTTTGAGCTTTGCAATCAAATATTGTCACTCTGGTTTCTTCAAACGCACATAAGAGGAGCTGGCCTTGGGCAAGGAGATGCTGCTGGGCCAGGAAGGTGTGTCAAGGGGGAACCCTGTTACAGGAACAACCTGAAGTTTGCAGGGACTGCTGGACCACTGACTTAGCAGGAGGATTGTTTCACACTCGACCTTCCAATGTCATGTCTGTGTGAAAGCACTTCTGTCATAAGCACCATTAACTGAATGCAAAGCTCTGCCTCCATTGGGCAGGATGTGCATTTTTCCTTCTCTAGGACTTTATGTGGGGAGGGGTTTCCCTTTCTTTGGTACACTGATGGCCCTGAGGGAAATTCATGCACTTGTGACAGGGTAGTTTTTAATAGAGAATATGAAAAAAGAGGCCAGATACCTAGGCTTTGTGGTATCCGTAGAGGAGGTGAGGTAGATGTGCAGAGAAAGAAGAAGGAGGAAAGAGGAATGAAGGAGAAAGGAGGAGAGGGACCGAGAAGATCCTGAGAATGGCAGAGAGTCAAACTGGGACATAGACATAATAGGAGGATAATAGGCCAAAGAGATGAAGGAGAGATAAGAGGGAGAGATAAAAGCAGATTAGGGAAACTCTTATAATACATTCACAAGAATGAAAACAATCCAATGAAAATGAGCGAAAGGCACCACAAAAGAAAATGTATGAAATCGTCAATGAACACATGAGAAGATGCTCAGTGTTAAGTGTTAACTTGATTGGAAATTGGAAACAACCTGAAGGCTAATGGTGTAATACCACCAAAAGATGTCACTGCATCCTTGCAAGAGTAGATAAAAAGACTGATCATGCCAAGTGTTGGTGAGAAGGTAGAACAGCTAAAGTTCTTGCACACTTCTGATAGAAATGCAAATTTGTACAACTACATTGAAAAATAGGTTGGACATTTCTTTTCTACATATTTTGAATTTATTATTTTATTATTCTTACCCGCCATGTCCCCTTTTCCTTTCCACAGTCTTTTTTTTTTTACTTTTTTCCATCTCTCTTTTACTTTTTTATGGTTTGTTTTTTCTTCTATTAGAGAAACCAGATAATATTTAGCCTTCTGTGTCTGACTCATTTTGCTAAACATGATTGTCTCATGTTGCATCCATTTTCCTACAAATGACTCAAATTTGTCTTTCTTTATTGCAGATTGGTACTCCATCGTGGAAATATACCACATCTTCTTTATTCATTCATCTGTTGTTGGACATATTGGCTTCTTCCAAGATTTGGCTGTTATAAATTATGCTGATATAAACATAGGTATGCATGTGTCGCTCTTTTATAATGACGTTAACTCTTTTGGAAAGATCCCCCGAAGAGGTATAGCTGGGTCTGAGGGCATATCTATTTTCAGTTTTTTGAGGAAACTCCATACTAAGGTTGATCATTTCTTACAAGATAAAATCTACACTTACCATAATAATCAACAATCTTACAAGTATTTAACTAAGAATAAAGAGAAGTCCAGCCAAGGATCTGTATGTGGATACTCATTGCAACTTTATCTATTTTAGCCCTAAGTTGGACACAACCCAACAGCTCATCAACTGGTGAATCAAACAAACAGTGGTGTGAACTTCATGGGACATGCCTGAGCAACACGTGCAACAGGGAGGAAATTCACCAATGTGACCTGAAGAAATGGCACAGAAAATAAAAGAGTACACATTTATGGTGCCAGTTATATGACTTTCTGAAAAAAAAACAACCAAACAAAACCAGCCAGAACTATGATGCCAGAAAACAGAGTAAGTTTTGCTAAGAGCTGGGGGCAGGAGAGAGAATTGGTTACAAAAGGCTTAAGAACCTTTCTGAGGAAATTCTCTATACCTTGTGAATGCTCTGTGCCTTGATTTGGGTGGTGGTTCCATGTGTATGCATTTGTCCAAAGTGTTTGGGTTGTTTGTGCAAAATGGTTGAAGTTTATTGTCTGTAATTATACCTTAACAAAGCTGTTAAAACACCTAAACCCTTAGTGTGAATATTGTACATTAGCTGGTTGTCTAGAAAGGCTAAGTGGCCTTAGCATGACTCAGCTTGAGCTCTGGAATTGGTCAGGAAGGGGATATGACTGGCTTGATTTCCTAATGGGCAGCTAGTAAGGGGCCCTCATGGAAGGGTAGAGAAGCTGAGAGCGGGAACCTGTGGATCAGAGCCCAACCAAAAGACTAAATGAATGATGGATGAGGATTTAGGAAAGGAGAGCAAGGCAGGTACAGGCAGGAGAGAGAGAGAGAAGTTGGATGAGAAGGCCACACAGAAGAAGACAGAAAGGAAGGCCCCACCCAGTGAATGAACACACCAGCAGAGGCCAAGTTCTGAGGAGGCAAGTCTGTTCCTGTCGCTGGAATGGTAGACAGGAGGCCCAGCTTTCTCCAGTGAGGAGCCTGATGAGTGGCTCCTTTTTATGGGATCACCTGGGACCTTTGGGTGCCTGTGCACGGGGGTTTGTGAGACTAGATTTGAGGTCCCAGCACAGTGTTTATGCCCTGGGAGAGATTAGAAGATGGATTTGGATGTAAAGGCAAGCATTTCTGCTAAAATATAAACCTTCCCCCCCTCTTTTGAAGGAAATGATTCATTTAAAAGAAGTCTTTATCAATCAGAAAAATCCACAGTTGTGTGGCCACTGGGTGTATGCAGGTCTTCATGTGTTAGGTGAGGGAAGAAGGGGGTCTGGAGACTGGAACAGAATTCTGGAAATTCCCCACTGTCCCCCACTGCCTTTACCACAAGTCACACAGCCTAATGCAGCTATCTCTCAGGAGTTTGGTGAGGAGCTCTAAATAGCACTCTTGGCTCTACCATTTTCCAAGTGGGTGAGTGATGGAAGATCATCCTCAAAATCTGTAAAATTGGGACCAAGGATGGTGTTTCTCTCATAGAGTTGTTATGAGGGCCTAATAGAATAATTTGTGTAAATTATCTAGCACAAGGCCTGGTACTTCAATGTAAGTACACAATAATTATTATTTACTTTGTTCTGCAAAAAGATTAATTACTACATAGGATGGGGCATCCCCATTCTGCCATTCTGTCTTGGATCAAAGGGCTGGGAACAAATGTCTGCAGCAGCCTTGCTCCTCACTTCTACAGGAAAGTGTCCCTAGTATTCTACAGTGTAAGTCTGCTTCCCCCGCGCCCCCCACCCCTGTGCCGTGGTACTCAGCTAATTCTTTAAGGCTCTTGTCTTTCTGTAACTTGGTAGGCATGGGATTATGTCTTCCTTAATTGAGTGTGAAGTACTTCAGAGCCAGTTATGGCTCTATACTTGATGTTGTCAGGTACTCACACGGGCCTGAAACTTACAGAAGGTGCACTCAAGTTTGGTAGATGGGCTGTATTTTAGACAGACAAGGGATTCTATTTGGTAGATTCTGTGTCAACGACTAGGGATGACCCAGAGTTGACCATCTGACTTTATAACTTTGAAAGCTTATTCCCCTTTCTAGATTAAAAAATACCAAATATCAATGAGCCACGTTCAGTTGCTTGCAGAGTTTGGACCTTACTGTCTCAAAGACACTGTACTAGGCACTGGAGGTGGCACAGTAAACAAGACCTGAGGACTTGATTACCTGGTGGAATCACATGTATGCTAGGAGGGCATCTAGGTTTGCAATTACATAAACCAGGCGCTCACTGGGGTGGGGGAGTCCAAGGAGCCCTGGGAGGCCCTAGGAGAGGGTACTATCACCTCCAGGGATGTTTCACTCACTTCCATGGGCTCCAATGTTAATTTATACACAGGATCTATTATCATTATCCCTGTTTTTATAGATGGCACACAGATAAGAGTTAATGATATCCTGGAGGTATCCAGAAAATGGTTGATCAACCTGGTACCAGAACAAGAACTCTGGGCTCAGAGATCTTCCTGAAGAACACCAAGATTGACCTTTTTTTCCTAATCTCTATGTGTTAAGGGTGCCATGAACATGAACTTTGTATGTGCTTTCCAGAAAAAAAGAAATCCACCCATCCAGAGTTAACATTCTCTTCGTGGAGAGGAAGACCACTGTCCCTGGTAAGTGGCCCCTATAATATAGAACAGGACTGAGGGCAGGTGAAATGTTAAGTTGTTTTCATTTGTTCTTTTCTCTCCCCAGTAGAGCTGAGGTGCTGGAGGCATCAGAACTCCTGCTGCCAAAGTGTCCTCAGCCCTTCTCCATCAAAGTTGCTCTCAGAGACGGCCCAGCCTGCAACCTGCCCACTCCTGATACACAGAGCGCAGCCTCCCAGGACTCTTCATCTGTCCGGTGAGAGAAGACACTGTATGAAAGAGGACTCATTAGGAACTCTCAGCAGTGTTCCTTTAGCTCCACCTCAAAACAAAACGAAAGCAAACACTGTGAAGTATGTAGGCTTGGTATAACCTAGTTACCAAGCGGCCATGGAAGTTCAGGATACGCCGTGGCCTGCCTCCCACCTCCCTGCCTTCCCTTTCTCTTCCTCCTCTGCCCTCGTCCTCTGGCTCTGGGGACTCTTCTTAGCTCTTTGAATCAGCTGTGCTGTTTCCATGACTGTACCCCTTGCTTCTCACCCCATTACTTCTCACCTCTCATCTGATTGTGGCTTTCTTTTATTATTGAAAATTTAAATTATAAATGTATTATGAATACAAATATGTGCATATAATCTTATGGGTCACTTAAAGAAAAACAGTGAAACTGATTCCTGAATGTGTAGCATTCAACTGAAGAGACAGAATCAAATACTTACAAGGCTTTTTGCACAGTCCTCAGAAATCTATAATAATAGTAATCAATTCCTCCACAATCCTCTTCCCTTGCCCTAGGTGTAACTATAATGTTAAAAGCTGTGTTTATCATTCCAATACTTTTTCCTTTTCTTAGCATTTTACTTCATCTTTAATTAAAATTCTTCATTATTTGAAAGACATAATTTGAACAGTGTTAAACATGAAGAAGGCAGCAATGACTTAAAAGCATTCAAGTCAAAAAGTAATAATCAAAAGAAATTCAAATGAATCTCAGATTTCAATACATTGAGGGGTACAGGATTCAGGAATTTAAAAATTGTATCATGTATGCAATTTTAACTATCTTCTTGCCTAATCATTATATATTTTTATTTTTTGTTCATGTATGATTCCAAATTCTATAACAAATTAGAGTCATAGGGCTTGGGGAGCCAATGAGCATCTATGCCAGTCCCTTTCTCATAGGTTCACCCCTTTCCTAGCTGACCATTGCCCCACTTTCTACCCTGTCATTCATGGCTTTTATATGCCACTATTTTGTGGATTTAGTAAGAGGGACACTCGTCTATAGTCCATCTTCTGTGTTTTTTTTACTAAGCACTATTGATTCAAGGTGGCCCCATTTTTGTTCAAAATCCAACATTTTTCTACGTAATTTTTATCATCTTGGCATACAACCTTAATATTATTTAGCTTTTTCCTGTTTTTAAACATTATCAGTCCAAATGAATTAACAATATGAATATTCTGTGAACTTGCATCGTGTTTAACATTAAGCTTTTCTAGGTATTTGTGGTGAATGTTCACTGCTGTCTCATATTTGATGGAATGAAGTACAACAATTTAACTACTCTATCATTTGTATGCTATTGGGTGATTTTCAGTTTTGGGCTGTTTGGAAGATGTTGCTATGAATATCCATGTACCTGTCCCCTGTGCCCACGTACAGGAATTGCTCTTGAGGAAATTATTGTGGAATTGTTGAGCCATAAGCTGTAGGCCAGTCCAGGTTTATTAGGTCATAACAAGTTGTTTCCCAGTGTGGCTATAACAATTTACACCGCCACCAGCAACACATGACAGCTACTGTTCCACAGTCTTGCTAGTGTGACACAATGCCCAGCTTTTTAATATCTGCTTATTTGTTGGACATGAAGTGTATATTATTGTGGTTTTAAATTCATTTCTCTGAATATTAATGAATTTAAGTTTTAAAAATGCTTATGACCATTTTTGAAATACCTTCCATGTCCTCCATCTCTTCATCACCTCCTTGGGTTATTTATTATTTTCATATTAACTTATAGACTTCTAATATTTTGGATATCAATTCATTGTAACTTTTATTTATTTTTTAACTTTTGTTTTTTATTCTGTAGAGTCATTTAATGAAGTTTTTAAGATAGTTATATTTTTAAGATATTTTAAGAAGTTTTTATTTTTAATATTTTTAAAAGTAATTTATTTTAAAAATAAATTTAAGAAATTTATTTTTAAATTTTAGATTAAATTTATAACATATTCCCCTATGGTTTGCACTTCTAAAACATCTTGAATATAATTTTTTTATCCTGAGGTCATAAAAATATACTTCTATATTGTTTTCTAAGAGTTTTGTAGCTTTGTCTTTCACATTTAAGTCTTTAGTCCACCTGGTATTGATTTTTGACAAGGGAAGAATCCAACTTCATCTTTTGCTACATGGATATCCAATTAGCCCAGCACCGTAGCTCATCCTTCTCTCTGATCTATAAAACCTCTTCTGTCATAAATCAAGTCTCCCTGTTGCATCTGTTCCTAGGTTGTCCAGAATGTTCTTGTGGTTTGATAGACATTCTCCACTTAATCCATGCAGTTTTACTAACAATAGTTTTAAAATAAAAGTTGATATCTACTAAGTAAGTCTCACTCTTTACCCCAACCAAATGGTCTCTTTCCTCATTAGAAACATCTTGGCTTGGCTTTTTGTTCCTTCATTTAAATTTTAGGGTTGCTTTTGAGTTCCGTAAAAGCAAGCAAACTTCTTGGGGTAGAATTTATGAATAAAATTTGTGGTGGTGGTGGGGACATCAACATCTTTAAGATATTGAGTGCTCTTACTGAGTAGCATAGCATTATTTTCCATTTGTTTTATGTCTTCTTTATTGCCTTTCAATGAAGTTTTCAGGACACTTCTGTAAATTATCTTTATAAAAGTCTTGCATGTCTTGTTGGATTTAGTCCCAAAGATTAGAAGCATTGAATGGCTGCTCTAAACAGGTATTTTTTAAAAAATCACCTTTCTATTTTTCTTTTCAGTATACAGAATACAGTTGACTTTATTGATTTATATCCAGTAAGCTTGATAGACTCATATTTATTCTCAATAAAGTTTTCTTGATTCTTTTGAGTTTCCTATATAGACAATAATATTATCTGAAAATAACAACAGTTATGTTTCTTCCTTTCAAATATTTGACATTTTTCTTCTTGCTTTTGTTATGCTGGCCAGGTCTTCTGGGACGGTATTAAGCAGAGATGTAATGATTTTCCTGTTCTTTAGTCTAATCTTAAAGGTAAGGCTTTAGATATTTCACCATTAAATATGATTTGCTGCTGTTAATTTTTAGATATAGTTTGTTAACCATGGTAAAGAATTTCTCCTTAATCCTACTTTGCTGAGATTTTTTTATATGTAATGAATGAACATAGACTTTTATGTTTTTTTTTTTTTTTTTTTTTTGAGACAGGGTCTTGCTCTGTAGTCTAGACTGGTCCTGAACTCACTGTTGAGCCCAGGCTGGCCTAGAACTCATGGCACTCTTCCTCCCTCAGGCACTGAGTGCTGAGATTATAGGCATGCCCCACCACATCCGGCTTGTGTTAGGGAATGAACTTTTGCTTGCTAGGCAAATGCTTTAACCACTGAGCTGTGCCCCCTGCCCCAAATATTTTATCTATATTCTGTTGGATATATCACATGATTTTTCCTCCTTTAATCTGTTAATGTGATAAAGTAGAGAATTAATTGTGTAATGTTAAACCAACCTTTCAATCTTGGAAGAGCCCAGCTTGATCATGATGTACTCAATTTTCATTCACACCTGGGTATAGCTTGCTCTCTACATGAGGGTCTTTGCATCTGTGTTCATGAATGAGGTAATTTTCCTTTCTTGTCCTTTTTTCCTGAGTTTGATATTAAGAGTAGCTTAGTTTTATGAAATCAATGGGGAGCATTCTTTTTTTCTTTTGCTCGTTGGAACATAAAAGTTGAATTATCTTCTCCTTGGATGTGTGAGAGAATCACGTGTAAATCTGCCTGGGTCTGAGGTTTTATTTCTGGGAAGATTTTAAATCACTGATTCAATTTTTAACATGGTTATAGTAGTATTTTGAAGGCTTTCCAGAATTTGTTTACCAGAACTAAAATGCTTTTTGAAAAGCCTTGTTTCTTGAAGATAAATTCCTAAGGGAGTATTTGAAAATTTGGTGGCTTGGAAAACTCCACTGACCTGGACCTCTCTCCTGCCAGTTCAAGTTCTTAGAGAGCGCTGGAGTCCCTCTGTCTTACTCAGGAGGATTCCCATGGCGTAGTCACTCATTAGGCAGACTGTCAGAGCTCCTCGAGGCGCTGGACAGCCATTGACAAGAGAATGGGTTCTTGGGTTGTCTGGCCTGGGTTTGAGTTTTGACACTGGGCTTACTGACTGTGAAGCTCAGACGTAATTCCTGTGAGCTTCAGCTGCAAAAGGGGCACCAATAGTTGCTACCTTGTGAGACTCCTGTGAGGAATCTGAATATGTTTGCAGAGTGCTTTTCATCGTGCCTTGCTTCCAGAAGGCACCCGACACATGGTTCCCACTGTTATTATTGTGACATGGAAAGGATGCAAGGCAGGTGTGTGGGGAGAAGACGCAGGAAACAGGACTTTCCTAGTAAGTTTCCTAGTAAGATTCCTCTGAAATATACAAGAGCCAGTCACATAGCCCAGATCCCTTCGAGGAAGACCTAGTGATGGGTGGCAGACCTCCAGTGCAGGGGACAAGAGTTTGGTTTAGTTCCTTAACAGTGGCTTGGGATATTCTCATGCATACTGGGGCTTCCAATGAAAGGTGGAGTCTGGTCTGTCTCTATAAACTGTGCTTCGTGTTGGTTTCTTGGGAAGAAGGAGAAACTCCACTTCACATTTCGACAATGAAGACAAAATGGGTCCTTGGTTGGGCCCACTGTCTCCTGCCTTGCCATTCCCCCAGCCATTGTTTACTTCACACTTTCCTGAACCCAAGGACCTGCTGATTTCAGAGCAGGATGTGGGTAACAAGGCAGAGCCTGACCAGGTGGGTACAGTTAGTGCTTCCTGAAATGCCAGGGTACACCAAAACCTTAATTATAACCCCTGCCCTCCTAGTCATAATAGTCCACCTGGAAAAGTTGCCATTTGGCACTAATTATAATTCAATTCTCTCACTGGGCCTTATTAAAGACCATGAAAATTTAAACAAAGTTCTTCTTAGGTCTGTCTTGAGTCCCCTCATGGCATTTATGCGCAGAAGATGCTTGTTAAGTATCTATCAGTTAATATACAGCAAACTGCACCCTGGAAATTGGTGACAAGACCATTGCTTTTGGGTACAGGGCAGACTGGGTGCTAATATGCTGTCTGTCCTACACAAGACTCCTGACCTCACATTCTCCATATAGGATCATCCCAGATACAGGAAGTGTATGAACATGTAGAAATTTCCATATACCACCAGCTATTTTTGTAGATAAAGCAACCCCAACTCCTTTGAAAATTGCTTTTTGTGGTGGAGAAAGTGGTGATGAAAACTATTTCCTGAACTAAGAAAAACAGACCCACAGGGTTAGTTGACTGGGCCAACCAGCCAAGAGACAATATAGCATAAGTTGTTAGGGACCTACTTTCTGAATTCAGACTCCTGTGACGTAGGATCCCTATGTTATTCTTTTATGGCGTAACCATGGACAAGTTACTTAACTTCTTGTTTATAATTTCCTTCATCTGGTTTGGGTGAGCTACAATAGATGCTTCTCTTAGAATATGTCACGTTTAATAAGTCTAAGGGGGAGATAGGTGATGAGATAAACTAAAGTCAGATAGAAAGAAGCAATATTTAAAAATCCCTTCTAAGGAATTCAGAAAGCTTAAGAATCATTGACGGTATCAAGCTCTCCTTGGCATCTTAATGGGCTTCTCTTCTCAATCTTGTGTTTATTGGTTAACTCTTTATATTTTAATGTAGTATCTGCAATCTCTCTCTCTCTCTCTCTCTCTCTCTCTCTCTCTCTGGGGATCAAACCCAGGGCCTTATATATGCTATTGCTGGGCCACACCCCCAGCCTTGCCTCAATTCTTTAAAAAATTTCTCAAAGTATATTATAGTGGCAACAGCAATGAACGTTTCTTTTTTGTTAAAAGAGAACAAATCATTACTTTTCTCCACATTATCAAAATAGTTTTCTCTGTTTCCTTTGAGTTAGTGAAATTCTTGAAGTGAAGAATTTACAATCTTAAAGATCATGAGCTCTGATTCTTTCATAGTATCTCAAAATTCTTATTGGCAAGTCTGTTTTCCTCTTAAAATTATTTGATAGGAGATACTCAGGGAAAAAAAAAAAAAACTCATACTGAGACTGAGACCTTAGTTAGTTATATAATTTTCCCTTCTCATGGGATTAATACAATGTGGCTGCAAAGACCATCAAGACGTGGTCATCCTGTCTAGAGACAGGCTCATAGGTTTATGACAAACGAGAAGGACATGTGATACTTTCAAAGCCAGTGTTGAAGCCTCTTTCCAGGCTTCTGATGTGGCACTGTTCTGCAGAGGTTAGAAGAAGCTTGTCCCTGTTGTCTCCAATTAGATCCAAACAGTTTCGATTGGCTTCCTGCGGAGGCCCACCATCCCTGCCTGCAGGGGCCCAGCCTGTGCTGACTGCAGAAGTTCCCTTGCCCTCTAAACAAATCCTTCCCTGTCTACCGTCATCTCCTGTCGCTGAGTGAACTGCGGGAGCTCTGCCTCACCAGCTCGGAGCCCAAGGCTGTTGATATAGCTGATGCATCTCACCTTCCCCAGTGCTCCATTTAATGAGCAGTGAAGGGAGAGTGAAACCTTTAAGGTTATCTCTATTTCCAGTTGTCCTGATATTTTAAACTCATTGTGTTAACAAAAATGAAAACATGGACTTTCATTAAGAAGGAGGAAATTATTTATTTTGGCCCAGACACAGAACAAATGTAAATTTATTGTTTATACTACCAGCTTTGAGAAAGATATCTAAGTGCTCAGGAAATGTTTGTGAGTCTGATTCCTGGAGGGTTAGTGTCTCAGACATCTGGAACAGATGTGGAGAGACTCTTTCTTTTGTTTTTCTTTTTGATTGGTGTTAAGAGTCTGAAGTGTGTTGGGGTACTAGTTTTACTTTTTGTTCATTACTTTTTCTTGATAGCCCTTAAATTAGCCACTTTTCCTCAGACAAGGATTTCCCATCTGGATGCCATTTTTCTCAAAAGAGGGCAACGAGCGAGTGCTTAGGGATTCTGATGAACAGGCCTCCTATAACATTTGGAGAGCAATGATTTGAGAATATTCGTTCTCTCAGGTGACAACTGCTTAGAGTGTTGAGTTGTAGGTAAGGCAATGTAAAGACAAAGAGGGTTTGAAGAAAAAGCAGTCACTACTTTTAAGGAGTATGCCAAACTAAGCTGGGGGAAAACCTAAACAGATTTCTGAAATCACAACCACCAGAAAAGCTCATGTTTAGAGATTACCTGTTGGAGGCCACACATTCTACCGTACTCTGTTTTTCATGTAATCTTCATAGCAAACCAAAGGACTAAGTACTGTTATTTTATCATCATCATTGCCAATTTTACAGTGAGAACATCAGGCAAAAACTTATTGTAACCTTCCCCAGGTTACGCAGCCAGCAAGTAGGCTGAGGTTGGGATCCAAACCCCAAGTTAGACTTCCAAGCAGTCCTCTTAGGCTTATCTACTGTACAAAGGACGTTGTGTGCATTTTGGATATAAGATCAAGTGGTGCTGGAAGTAAGGGCTGGAGGTCCTCAGAGGGCAGGAGTCAGCGAGAATGGCGGACTCTCTCACTCTCTGCACCTCATTTGCTAGACAGAGCCATAAAGGATTTGCTCAGTTTCCGGGAATTACAAAGATATCTGAGACCTTCCCAGTCATTCTTCCCATGGAGATTTTATGACTTACACAAGGTAGGGGTGGCAGGATACTGGGTTGGGCTGTGGCTTTGAGCAGAGGCTTGGAAAGCCTGCAGGACGGTGATAATATCCTTTGAGTCCATCCATACTTAATCCTTAGGTGGCCACTGGCCAAACAGAGATGTTGCCGTACCTAATGCCACCTTGGCCTTGATCACAGGCCAGAAAAAATGGCCATCTCCTATGTAATAATGAATTTTTTAAAAAGTGTTGTGGCCAGGAAACTCAGATTCACACTAACTATATATATTTTGGGAAAAAAAAAATCCCTGCCTTTAAAATCCTAGTATGCAAGAGCTGGAAGGAACCTTAAAATTATTTAATTTTATTTCCTGAGTTTTGAAGTGGGGATGGGGCATGTTGAAGGTCCCAGGTGGGGTTTGTCAGCAGAGCTAGATTCAGGTCACTGTGAGGAGAAAGCCCATGTCCTGGCAGCTGGATCCCACTGTTGGTTTGCTGGACTTGCTTTCCAGACAATATTTTACTTTTTTTTCAACAAATATTTCCTGAGCCTTTCAAAGGCTTAGTTCTGTCTTCATGGAGCTTATGTTCTAGTGAAGGGGCATACCAAACAATAAACATACACAAAACAAGAAAATAGATGAAATAAACTGTTTCTATAAAGAAAACACAGACTAACAAGGGATTAGTTTTGGATAGGAGTTTTGATTCTATATTTTCCTAAATTGGCTTTAAATTTATCCAAAACCAACACATTATCCCTCTCTTGCACTGGAAGTATGTGTCTCTGTGGGGTCCTTAGCTTCTGGGGTGCCTCTTCTCCACCTATAGTGCACAGAAGGGGCAGGCTTGGAGACACATGAGCCAGAGACCTATTTTCTCTGCAGTCTTGGAGGCACAACTGCCTGGCTTCAAGCCCAGGGGTGCAGGTGATTTTGTCCTCCTGACAGAGTCCAGGTATTAAAGCATGAAAATACAGACACACCCTCCCCAAGGGAGGGTATTGATTAAGCTCAAAATCCCCAGGGCTGGCAAGGAATGAGCAAGTGGGCCACATCAGCAGAACTTGGTGTCTACACCCTTTATCTGATGCATGGTGTCAGTGAAGCCTTCATGGCCTGCATTCACTTGTCACTCACCCACCCTAGAGGTCCCTCCCTCCTTCCCTTAAATACTTATTTCTTTATGCGACTTCTCACCCTCACAATTGTCCCCTTGCTCATACACTCATTCACATTTTCTTTCTTTTGTCAAATCCCTCCATCACACATCCATTCAGTCTGTTGCTTATGTGTATTGACTCATACACACACACACACAAACACACCCTTCCCCCCCCACCCCCCCAGGTCCATATCCATTCACTGGGTTTCACCCAGTCTCTCCCTCACACACATATTCACCTAACATTTCCTAACCATCTCTCTAGGCCATACTTTGCTGCACTTAGCCCTGGAATGGTCAGGGTCCACCAGTCACCTTGTGCTGAAGGAGTTAAGGGCAGAAAGGCAGAGCCTAGGTAAATTCTAGAACAAGGTGGGAAGTGACAGGTGTCCACCTGGAAGCAGACATAGTTCTGAGTGTCTGATGATGTCCTGCCAGCATCCAGCACTTTGTTCTCCCTACCTGGCCCAAAGTGACCAGATACACATTCTCACAAAGCATTAAAAAAAAAAAAAAGGACAACCTTTTTAATGTAGGGCTCACCAAACTTTTTATCTAAAGGGCAAGGTAGTAAATATTTCAGACTTTGTATAGTCTCCGTCCCAGCCACCTAGTACTGCTGTTGTAGCATGGAAGCCAGCAGAGATAATACAGAAAGAATGAGCCTGGCTGGGTGGCAACGAAACTTAATTGTTAGATATTAAGAATGAGATTTCATCTCATTTTCATGTGTCATGAAGTATTCTTCTTATTTTGATTTTTTCATTGACTGCCAAACTGAACTAGTCTTACCTTGCTATCCATAGAAAACTAGACGATAGGCTGCATTTGGTCAAAAACCTAGTTTGCCTACTGGCTCTTTTAGGTCAAAGAAATGAATGAGCAGTGGGTAATTTCTAGGTGTCTATGGTAAAAATAGTTCTTTCCCTGGTGGTCGTTTTCTCCATGAGTGTAGAGAGTGTGTGCTTGGAAGGGGCCCATTCCTAGGCATAGGGTTGGCATTCTCCCACCTCTTTAGTGTTTTATTGCTTCAAACTAAGGCAGAATTCTCCTCAGTGATCCCCACTTTTTTGACACCAGAGATGGTTTAGGTGAAGACAATTCTCCCAGGGATGGAGATGGAAGGTGGGTATTCACTGCGCAGCAGGTTGCTGGAGGAAAGAGGAAGTGGCGAACAGCAGCAAGAGGAAGTGGGGAGTGAAGCTTCGCCTCCTGTCAGATGGCGACAGCCTTAGAACCTGACAGGAGCCGGGGACAGGGGGTGGAGCTTCACAGAAGGCTCTACTGCTGGCTGCTCACCTGTCCCAGAGGCCAAGGACAGTCAGCCGCTATATATGATGCCATATATGTCTGGTTCAGATCTGTGTAGGGTTTGTCTCCCACTGTATGCCCAGAGATTGGCACATGACAAGGACCCAGTAAATCTTAAACGAAGGAGTAGATGATCAGGCACATGGCAGGCATGCAATGTTTGCGAACAGAATGATGTAGGCAGCACAATGACTTTCCTGGCCAGGTGCAGCCGAAGGCAGTGGGGGAAGGTGCAAGAGTGCAGTGAGGGGCTTGATCTCAGCTCAGCGACTGGAACGATTCGATCTCATTTCTAATCCTGCCCTTTGTGTCATCAGAGCCACACTGCAGTGCTCAGCGTGAGAAAGCAGGACTGCCCTAGCTGAATCCTGTCCTGGAAACAGGCGAACTGGTATTCACAATATTCTTTGCATATGTAAGCAGGATTTATTATGCATCTAGTTGTGCAATTTTCCACCAGGGCTTGATCATTTCAGGTGAGAAGAGTAGAAGGATGAATATTTTATCTCCCAAACCTTATATTTGAAAATTCTATTTTATTATAAAACTAAGTAAATGCTCATTTCTTTGGATTTTTTTTTTTTTGTTTTCTTTTTCTTAGAATATAGCTACCATCAGAATAAAATTCCTGAGGCATTAAAAATTCGGTTAACATAGGGACCCAAATCTTGCTTTTTCCTTAAAAATAATTAATGATTATGCCCCTTTTGCATGTTCTACAGAAACCTCCATTTAGAAGAAGGCCTTGATTTTCAGCTTATATCTAGAGAAAGTATGTCATATAATATTTCATTTGCTAAACAAACCCAGATGTACCTGTAGTCCAGTGTAGCTCCTGTAATGCCACGTAAAATAATATAGAGTCACTGAATCTTAGATTATGGGGCTGTGTGGGGATGGTAAACATGTCGCCCATGTGCCCCATCTCCAAGTCCTGGGCCCATGACAGACATTGCTAACTAGTCCTGTCATTCCTTCCCACTGTGCCTGGCTGCTCTTGGAGAATCCTTTCATCACTGTGGACAGTGAAGATGCCCATGCCTGATAGTTAGGCGGGGAAGAGTGTAGACTTGGAAGATGACCGTCCCTGTGTTCTGTTGCAAACCCAGAAATGTCCCTGCTGAATCACATTGAGCTAGTTACTTAAGCTTCTAGTTCTCAGTTCATCCATCTAAAATGGAGAAAATACCATCTGCTAACAATACCCACAGAAGCTGCGTTGGATGTAAGACTGTGGCTCTGGGTCTTTCACAAAATGAATTCCTTTCCCTTTCAGTGGAGCTGGAGTAGAATGTGGCCTAGTAATCCACTCAACACATAAACTCCTCCAACTTCTCCAGCCAGGGGCAGGCCAGTCTCTGTTGGCATATTTCCAGTGAAAGGACACAGCACTAGCAGCTCCACCTATCTCACCTTGGGGAAGTTCCAGGTTTCTCCAAAGCCCGCATCTTGTTACCGCACATTGGAGAAGAATGATTTCCTATGGCTATTCAAAAAAGAAGAAAAATCATTGTCTTCACAGTCTTCACTTGGCTACTTATTTGGCATTTACTATTTGCCAAGCCATGTGCTACTTCCTGCACATGAATGATTCCCAGCTGGCAGGGTAACCTTAAGCCCAGGGGGCACTTGGCAGTGTCTGGAGATGTTTTTTAAATTGATGTATGTGGGTGGCGGGACCTATGGGCACCTGCTGTGGAGAGGACAGTGGTGGTTGCTAAAAACACAGTAGTGTATAGGGCTGCTCCCCAGCAAAGGGTGATCTAGTCCCTAATGTCAGTAGTGGCATGGTGGGAAAACTGTTCTGATTGTGAAAGTCTTATTCAACTCCTACCCGGTGTAAGAGGAAGGAACTATTGGTTTTCCTATGTTAAGATGATGACACTGAGCTCTTCCAAGGCAGAGCCACGTGGCCGAGCCTGCTGTATCATTGAGGCCTGTCCATGCCTCTTATGTGTGCCCTAAGCTGTCCTCCTTGTCCCCAGCTGCTGCCATGTACACCTTTTCTTCTCTTTCTCTTGCCTTTTTGTTTTGCTTCTCTTGTTTTTCTTTCTTTCTTTGTTCTCTCTGCCCTCCCCCTGTGTATGTGTGTGAGTGCGTGTGTGCGTACGTGTAGAGTGTGTGCTGCAGGTTCCTGAGGATGTCAGTGACCCCTACCCCAGCTCTGAGAGCTAAAGTGTCTGTGCTAAAATGTCTGAAATACAGGCTGAGCCACTCCCTCTTTCACCCAGGCAGGGTTGGGTTTCCTCAGGGGCTTACCTGTCAGGATTAATTGGGCAAAAACGATGATGTAAAGTTTAACCTCTCATTGGAGAAATGCTGAATCAAGGAAGCAGGCGAGCAAGGTTAATTACTGAACCTGATTTAGTCACCAGAAACTAGTGAGGTTTTTCCTCAGAACACCTGAGGGATCTTGGGCAGGACTGGAGATGGGAGTACTGCAGGAGTCGTGGTGTGTACCAGGAGGATGGGCATGCCTTGGCATGACTTTAATTGCCCCACCCCCGGGGGGTGTGGGCTGGGCTTGTAGGACTGAGGAAAGGTGCACATAGAACCAAGTTTTGCCTCCTTTTCTCACCTGCCGACTCCTGTTAACCTCTGGGTCTCCTCCAGGTAGGCTTCCTAGGCTAGGGAGCCTTCCATCACCGCTCCCCTCTTCCTCTTGTTGAATCTCACAGCACTTCACACATTTACAATTCTGTGGTCAAACACTGCAATGCTGTGTTTTGTGTATGTCTTCCCTGCTGTCCTGGAGTCTCTGAAAATGGAGGGACCATGTCTGGTTTGTTCACTGGGTTGCCTGTGTCCAGCTCGGTGATTTGTGCATGGTAGGCAACCCACAACTCTTTGTTGCGTGGTTTACTGACAGCTGCAAGGACCTTTGGCAAGTAGGACCCACTTTGGGCACACAGTATGCCCCAGGTGAGGCTAGGGCTCACTGAAAAAAGCTGGAAGGTACAAACAGAAAATGGTGGACAGATATCTGGCCCCACCTCAGTTGACCACGTCTCAGCCTAAATCGAGGTCTTCTTGGTTCAGTGTCTCTTTCCCTGCATTCATTCTTGGTGTTCCTTTCATGGATGCACATGAGATTAAAGAGGGTTTGAAACTAGTGTGAGGCCTCTTGGATCCAAGCCAAAAGTCACACTGCTTCCTAATTCTGGAATTTTCACTGCTTATCAAGGAAGTAAAGGGGTTTTCAGGAGCCTTTGTACTCCACAGAGAGTCTAGGAGGGCGTCCCTCAGCAGCGTGCCACCCGGAATCTCACTCTCAGTAAGGCCTGTCCACACAGGCCAGCGCTGGGGCAGTGGAGGAGGCGGTTAACGCTGCCTGGCTTGGCCCAATACAATGACCGAATGCACACGTATTGAGCTAGTTACCATGGATAGCCCAGTCACCATTTTATGTGCGTGCCTTACCTTGTTTTATTTTTACAGCCATCTTATAAAAATTATTACCAGCAGTCTCATTTCACAGATATGCCACTGAGATTCCCAGAGGCTAAAAAATCTTGTCTAAGGCTATTCTGTTCCGTAAGAGGCAATGAGTCTCTTATCAGATCTAGCTGATCCCAGACTCCATATTTTTGAAAAACTCTTTGCAAAAATTCCCTGGCTTCAGGAAAGAACTCCACCTGATGCTTGCTGAGGCTCAGAAAATGATGTTTACCGGACCCCCCTTCCCATGAATCTCTCATGTGAATGCGTGCTTGAACAGAAGAGAGGAACCATCCCAACAGCGATCACCATTAATTAGGTAGTAAGAGCAGCTCTTCTCATGTTATCTGCTTCAGATGCGCTGTTAACTAATTAAGCCACATAATACTCTTCCAGGTCGCTTTTGTCATTCCACCTAGCAAATGAGAGAACTGGGACCTGGACAGGCAGCACGCTTCCTTCAGAGCTACACCTGAGGGGGCAGGGAGAGTAACACATGACAACACGGAGATCAGTTTCTCTTTGGATTAAGTGGTGACGTGTTCATCGTGTTTCTTGTGCAAATGATGTTCGCTGCAATCTGAGACTATGCAGCTCAAGGATAAGTCACTAAATTATATATTATAGACACCGAGTTCATTATAAATTGCACCTTATTTATTGCACAGAAGATTTTGAGTCTGTTAAGGAATTACCTCTTTCTGTCAGTTTTTTATATATAAAAAGAGTCAAGATTAAATCCCCCTTCCCTCGTATCATCCCCTATAGTAGTTTTAAAAAATACACCCCAGGCAAATCAGATTGGAATGGTCATCTAGATTTTAGAAAATATTTAGTCCAAGTCTCTTTAGTCACACGAACTATACTCTAAAAGCTCTGCTTAGATGAAAAGAGGGGAAAGTTTACAACAAGGGCTGCAACTTACCAAGCTATTTTTAATTCTTGCAAAAACCCTGCATGGAAGGACTTATCCAAGTTTGCAGACAAGGGCACTGAGTAAAGCTCTATGACTTCAGCACTTGTTTCAGTGCCATTTGCTTATTAGGTGGCGAATGATGGCAGGAAGCTTTGCCCAACTCAAAGACTTCTTATTTATACATAGCTGTTTTTCTCTGAGAGAAAACAAAAACCCTTCAAAACACAGCAATAGTAACAACACACAGGCTCCATCAGTATTTTTAGTTTCTAATAATGTTTGTGATAGGAGAGAATTCTTATGTACCTTCCACCCAAATTGCTTATGTTTTTATTATGTTCCTTTTCTCTCTTATGAACCCACACACACAACACTAATATGTAATGTATTTCCACGTTTGGAAAAATAAAGTTCTCACCCCTTTCCACATCAACACGGAAGCCCTTTCTTCTCCAGGCTAAACAAGCCCAGGCCTTTCTCCTGGTCTTGACCCAAGTCTAGAAGAGGCAAGGGAGAGACCCATGGCCAACGAGGCTGGGACGCTGAAGCCAGCCTGCGGCAGCGATAACGGTGTAAACAACGAGACTGGCACAGGCAGGCGGGGGAGATAGTCCAGCTGGCAGCAGCCGGTGGAAAAAGTGTTAGCAGTTCACTTATGGCAGACACGCCAGGCAGGAAGGTAGTGAGAAATGAGTCCTGTGTTTGAGTTGGGGAATGCCAGGAACAAATGAGGAAGAGTGTGTGCATGTGTACGTGTGCAAGGGATGGAGGGAGAGAAGAAGAGAGAGAGGACTGGATATAAGCTTTGAACGCTCTGCCCCCAATATATGCTAAAGACCTATGGTGTGCAGGCATGAAAAGCCCAGTGAGATGATTTATGGGAAGCTCAGTGTGGAGGATCTTATACGTAGGGAGCTCTTGGACACCAGGAGCCAATATTACAGAAGCATTGTAGCTCTGAAGATGTTCAGGAGGGATGGTAAATGTCACTCTTTTTTCATCCATGATGAAATAATGTTCAAATCATTAGATGAAAGGCTGGTAGGGAACAGATGGAAGGAGCCAGCAGAAGTTGTCTCAACTCGAATCAAATTTAATGCAAAAAGAGCTGCAATGGGGCATTCTGTGTCTCCTGATGTGCTTCAAGAAGAAATACCTAACTTTTAACATGAATGTTAAGATAATAAAATGACAGAAATAATAGTATTTTCAATATATAGTGCTGGGAAAACTGGATATGTGCACTAAAAAAAAAAAAAAATCTGACCTCACAACATACATAAAACGTTTAACTGCAGCTGGATCATAAACCTAACTTGAAAGCTGAAACTGTAAAGTCTTCAAAGGAAACTAAAGTTAAGTCTTTGTGAACTTGGATTAGGCCAAGTTTTCCTAGATATGACAACAAAAGCATAAGCAACAAGGGGGAGAATATTTAGAATTAATTAGCATAATCAATAACTTTGTTCTTAAAGAACACTACCAAGAAAATGGGAAAGCAATCCACAAACAGGAAAAAATTTTGCTGGCCATATGTCTGGTCCTTACTCTATCTAGACTATGTAAAGAATACTCACAACTCAATAATAAGAAAAATAACTCAGCTACAACATAGGCAAAGGATATAAACAGACAGTTCTACAAAGAACACTTGTCCAATAAATTCATAGACAGATGCTTAGTATCATTAGACGTCAGGGGAAACTGCAAATTAAAGCCACAGTAAACTGCTTCCCACTGACTAGGATGAAGATAACAAAAAGCCATAATAAAACAAGTGTTGGTAAAGATGGGGAGAAATTTGAACCCTTGTACACTGTTACGGGAAAGTAAAATGGTGTAATAACTTTGGAAAACAGTTGGCAGTTAACATTACCATCTGATCTAGTGGTCCCACTCCTGGGGGGTATACTCAGATAAAAACATATCTTTATACAAAAACTTGCATACACATAAATGTTCAAAAGAGCATTATTTAGAAATAGCTCAAATGTCCATCACCTGTTGAATAAATAAACTAAATCTGGTTTTAAGCCACATAATGGAATGTTATTTGGTCACAAAAGTAATGAAGCAGTAATACATGCCACAACATGGATGAACTTTGAAACGTCCTGTTAAGTGGAAGAAGTCTGTCACAAAGGACCGACTGTTGTATGTTTCCTCTTATGTAAAATGTCCAGAATAGGCAGGTCTATAGAGATAGTGAACCTGTGTTTGCTTAGGGCTGGGTTGGGGTGAAGGGAAAAATTTGGGGCAGTGATAGCTAAGAAGCATGAGGTTTCTTTTTGGGATAATGAATACAATTAATATTGATTGTGGTGATGGGTACTCAACATGCTGAATATTGATCATGGAAATGAATGGATACTAAATATATTAAAAGCCATTGAATTGTGCATTTAGACAAAAACGAAAAAGGACTTGGCACTGTCTGAAATATTCCTGTCAAAAAGTTGAAACTGAAGCTGATTAAGCAGTTTGATCTAACTACCAGTTTACAGAAGGAAACTGAGAAACCATATTTAACAACACTGAAAAGATGTAACCGGCATTTTGTAGGGTGTGGAAAATTCAACAAAAGAAAAAAGAAAAAACATTCACGCACGCATTTCAAGGGACAGTAAGGATGACGAATGTGTAGAATAGTAGAAGTTTGGAAATGTAGTAACCCAAGGCAAGGTATTTATCTCCTTTGGATTCCATTTGAACAAATTAACTATAAAAAACATGTATAGGGCAAACATGGACATACAAACATTTTAATGTTTCAAAAAAGTTTTGTTCATTTTTATTATGTGATAATAGTGTTAACAGTTATGTAAAAATAATTAAAAAGAGACATTTATTAAAATGTCGATGGATGAAGTGATAGTTGTCTTAGATTTGCTTTAGGGTAACCCCATCTAGCAGCAGGTGATGAGTGAGGATGTGTACGAGGTAAGGCAGCCTAAGAGTGTATGCTTGCTGAGGCCACGAGGGTAAGGAGTATAGGAGGGTTTGTTACGGTTCTTTTAACTTTTATATATATTGGAAAAATTTCATTGTAAAAGTTCAAAAATGTACAGGAAAGAGATTGAGGAACAATCTCTGCTAAGAAATTTTGACCGTTAGAAATTCTATTAGAAATTTAGGAAGTAACAACAATAACAAAAGTGACAGCCAAACCATTTACATCTACTCTCATTCTTTGATTTTTTTCCAACAACGATTTTCTGATGGGAAACCTACATCCAGTGGTTATTGACTAGTCTAAAACCCTACAGCTGGTATAGAGGAGAGTCATCTCAATCCACCCCTGGCATGGTTTATTCTGCATGGTTCTGATCTGTAGGTGGCTCTAGCTTGTTCTTGGTCCAGGAGGTTCTGGCAGAAAAGGGAGAAGTGAAGACCCTTTGGCCTTGTTTTTAGGCACCTGACAGTGAACTCTTGCAAAGGCATTAACTGATAATTTATGAGAATAGTTTAAGAGTATGACTCTACCCAAGGGAGTTTTTTCATAAAATTTAACAAACATTTCAAATATTTATAAGGCTTCACAGAAGGTACTTTGGGGCAGGCGATGCTAATGTGGAACAGACAGTTAAAAGGGAGAGGTAACCACTGGGTAACTCCTCTTTTCTACCACAACTATTTGCAACTATTCAGTTTTAGAGTGCTCTGAAGACATCGTTTTTGGTTATGGATTTATTGACTGAAAATTGTGAAGTGAAATGAATTTATATTGAGAGATAGCAACATTAAGATTATGTCTTAGTGACTTATTTGTTGCTGGGACAGAGTACCCAACATCCACAACATAAGGAAGGAAGAATGTATTTTAGCTCACAGTTTCAGAAAGTTTCAGTCCATTCATGGGTGGCTGGCAGTGGCAGAAGCACGGCCAAAGGAAGAGCTGCTGGCAGCATAGCAGAAAGGAAGCCAAGTGAAGGAGGGAGAGCAGAACGAGTGTGTACCCTTCCAGGTCCTGTCCCAGTGACCCACACCTTCCAGGTCACAAGGCCGAGTAACGTGCCACAAGCTCAAAATCTACTACATGCCCCTAACCCACCACATACCTGTAATCCATCTCTCCTGAACAGTACCCACCTCTTATTAGCACATGGTTCCACAGGCATTCCACAACCTCCAAACACTTGAAGCTTTTAGGAGACATTCCAGAGCCCAACACTAATATTCTGTTCCTAGCTCTCAAAAGACTCATGTCCACCTTCTGACACAAAAGGCAGTTAGTCCTTCTCTAAGAGTTGTCTAAGTCTTAACAGTGGTAGCACTGCTAAGAGGTCCAAGTCCAATGTCTCCTCTGAGACTCAAGGCAAACCCTTAGTTGTGAGCCCCTGTGAAAATCCAAGAAAAGTTAAAGCACTGCCAACACACCGTGGCACAGGGTAATCATTCCCATTTCAAATGAGAAGAAGAGGAGGTACAAGCAATCAGATCAAAAGAAGTCCTAGCCCCAGCAGGGCAAGGCTGAAATCTTACAGCTCCATTAAATTCTATAGTTCTGTGTTCAGCAGTTGGTTTAAACTGTGGTAAGATATGAGCTCCAAAGGGCTTGGGTGGGCCTTCCCCTACAACACTGCCTCTTGCTGCACCCTCCATTGCTTTTCCTTTGGACTGGTTCTGCTCATAGCCTGTGGCCTTCCTCAGCAGTTGAGCCATGTTCTTGGCCTCTCCAGGCTTCTGGGGTTTCCACGGTACCTCAGGCTTCTCCTTTACAACATTATCCGTTGCCTTAACAGGGGCACACCACCTGGCCTCCAAGATCTTCTTCTGAATCTGGGTAGAACCCTCCATGACCCCATAACTCTTGCATTCTACATGCCTGTGAAGCCAACACCATGTGGGTGATGCCAAGGTCTGCCACTGGATTGAGCGAGTCATCTGGCCCTCCTGGTCCTCAACTGCAGCAGCTTCCAAGTGACTGGGTGGCTAAACTCCAGGTACCTGAACTCTGGCAAGTGCTTCCCTCTTTGGCCTTATAGCCCAACCTAGGATACTCTTCTCACAGCAGACTTTTGCCTTTCTACCTTTGAGTGTGTAAAGAGTGGGGTCTTGCTGATTTCTGAGGTGCCCTCAAGCCATCATTTTTGTAGTTCTGATTCCAAGTGGCTTCTTTTCAATGCTAATCTCTTTACCAACCACATACTCTTTTGCCAAATATTTGCAGGCCCCTTGAACCTGGCAAAACTGCACACTTTCTACATCTTTTCTTTTGCAATTTTTCTCCTGCTTCTCAGAGCTGGTCAAAGGCTGCAAACAATACCCGTGTGCCAGCCCGGACATTGAGCTACTTTGAAATTTCGTCCACCAGATTAAGTTGTCCACCACCTTTAATCTGAGACTCAGTCAAAGTCCGTGGATAAGGGCAAAATGCCGGCAAACTTTTTGCGAGAGCATAACATGCATGGTTTCCAGACCAATTGCCAATAAAGTTCTCCTTCTCACCTGAAACATCTTGAGCTCAGCCTTTTCAATCTGCACTTCTGTTGGTGCTTTAGTCTTCTGAGCTCTGACCAGAATATCTCACCAAGCTTGGCTCATAGTATTCTAAGTCATCTCTAGAAGACACCTTCGAACTTTTCCAAACTCTTCTGAGAACCAGTTCCAAAGGCTTTTAAACCACATTTTTGGGTAAAGTCACAGCAATGACTTTACCTCTGTGGTACCAATTTTTGTCTTAAGGCTCAGTCCATTTATGGCTGGCTGGCAATAGTGGAAGCACATGGTAGAGGTATAGCCAAAGGAAGAACTGCTCTGGCAGACAGGAAGCTAAGTGAAAAAACAAGTGTAAACCCTTCCAGATCCTGTCCCAGTAATCTGCCTCTTCTGGGTTAAGCCCCAATGATCAGCCCTTCCAGGTTACATACAACAAACCTATAATCTACTACATGTCCCCAGTCCATCATGCCTGTAATCTTCCAGTCCTGATCAGGCCACACCTCTTAACAGCACATGGTTCCATGGGCATTCCACAATATCCAAATACACGAGGCTTTTGCTGCACATTTCAGATCCGAATCATAACAGATTATTATCATAGGATTAATTTAGCTATTTACATTACTTGAGAAAGAATCTAAACCATAAATTTGCACTGAGAGGGTGCCCAAGGGAGCATATTATTAAGAAAAACCATTTCTCATGACAGCCTTGAGCATGATCAGATTGGGTTGGGAGACACCGATGGAAAACAGGAATAAAGGAACACATGGAGGTATGGCTGGGATTTATAATAGTTTAATAGTTTGAGCTCCTAGCAACTACTTTATTCAGGATATTCCAGACGTAGGGTTAAAGGGAAAGTCATCTTTGTAGACCTCAGAATTCCCTAAAGTGTCTTCCAAGTTGTCCAGGGAAGATGCTTGGGCTTGTCACTGTTATTCTGGCATGGAGTGAAAGAGGGTGGGGAAGGAAATGCATTCCTTACACTGACTTGAGTGACCTACCTTTTTCTTCTTTCTCTGATCTCTCATTTTTGAGGTAATCAGAAAGCAGGGAGCAGGAGGAGAGTTTGGAAACTTAACAGCAACTTAGGTGAATAAAAGAGTATCCCTTCTCTTAAGAAATTTTCAATCTTGTAAGCATGGTGATAAAATATATACATGTAGTATTTATAGTGCAAAGAAGATATATGTTCTAATATCTACTGGTTGCAACATAAGTACAGTGTGCTGTGAACACAGGGAGAGATATTAATTCTATATGAGGAAGGGGTAAGAGTTTCTTTGAAGAAAAAGTATGCACTTAGAGCTTAGGGCATAGATATGACTGCAGTACATGAAAGCACTAAGAGCAAATTCTAGAGGGAATAGCATTAATTTATTCAACAAATATTTGCTCATTGTCAGGGTAGTATAGCCATTATACTGGGCACTAGGACAAAAATGCCAATACATTATGCTTAGAAATGGCAAGTAGATTGTTGTAACTCTTACACATGTATGTGTGTGTGCATGCATTTATGTGTAGATGTGGGAGCTGGTAATGCTGCAAGGTGGACAGTAGCTAGATTGTAGAGGGTCTAGAATGCTATACTCAGAACTCATTTAGAGGAGGAAGCCCTGCAGTTTTGAGAGCAGTCACAATGTTTGTAAATCATCTTTCTGGTCTTTGGCTTTTAGTAGAGACTCTGTAAACAGCAGGTATTACTGCTCCTGAAAGCTAATGAGAGTCACTGGCAGTCTTAGAGAATTGGCTAAGAGAATTTTTAAGAGGTCATTGAAGGGGCTGGAGGAATGACACAGTGGTTAAATCTCTTGCTTAGCAAGCACATAGCCCTGAGTTTGATTCCCCAGCACCACATAAGTGGGGCGTGGTGGCACACATCTGTAATCCCAGCACTTAGGAAGCTGATGCAAGAGAATTGCCGTGAGTCCAAGGCCAGCCTGGGCTCCATAATGAGTTCAGGACCAGTCTGGGCTACAGAGTGAGGCACTGTCTCAAAAAAAAAAAAAAAAAAAAAAAAAAAAAAAAAAAAAAAAAAAAAAAAAAAAGAAAAAAAAAAAAAAAAAAA
>PVKB01003541.1:0-194445 GCA_004027205.1 Ctenodactylus gundi | reverse complement strand
AAAAAAAAAAAAAAAAAAAAAAAAAAAAAAAAAAAAAAAACCCTCTGGGTAACAGAGCCGAGTGCTCTGCTGATAAAGAAGCCATGGACTCTGCGAGCTGAGATTTTCTTGGGCTCCGTGTACGTTCTGGCCCCAACCTAGCATCTCCTAATACCACAGAGGGGCACTCTGGTGTGGCGGGGCATGTGGGCCTTGGCTTTACCCTGAACTGGTATGTTCTGTCACTGTACCACGCCACATGTGAGAGAAACAGCAGCAAGAGACAAGTAAATCCATAAACCCAGAAAAGCAAAAAAAAAAAAAAAAAAAAAAAAAAAAAAAAAAAAAAAAAAAAAAAAAAAAAAAAAAAAAAAAAAAAAAAACAGGCTGTTAAAAATATACCTGTTCTCTTGTATATGCCTTTGAATGCATCAGAAACCCTAGGCGCCCCAACTCTGGCAGCACAGGCTTGCCATCCCAGGCCTCGGGACGCTGAGGGAGGAAGATCACAAGTTCAAGGCTACCTAGGGAGACCCTGTCTCCGTAAAAATATGTGAATTAAAAACACACCTGTAATCCCAGCACTCAGGAGGCTGAGGCAGGAGGATTGCTATGATTTCAAGGCTAGCCTTGGTTCCATAGTGAGTACAGGAACAGCCCCGACTATATAGAGCAAGAATTAAGAACAACAAGGAACAGGAGCAACCAGGCTGAGTGGGACACTCCTTAATCCCAGCACTCAGGAAACCGAGGCAGGAGAATCACAAATTTGAGCCCAGCCAAGGCAATATAGCAACTTAAATACACCAAGTACCCGTGTTCAATGTGAAGAGTATGTACTGCAAATATACATAGCACTAAAATGGTGAAAATTTTTTTAAGAAATAAAGAAATGCAGACCTCAAGTGGGGCCCTGAAAATCTCAGAAATCAGCATGAAAGCAGGAGGGAAGGAAGAAAGACAAAACACGAAGCAGAGGGTCTTTTATCCTGACCACAGGGCCCTGTTCACAGAGGGGCAGGCAGGTGCCGAGGTGACACGGCCGCCCTGCCACCACTTGCAACCCCCTTAAACTTTACAGTGGCAGCAGCGGAGGGAGAAATTCAGGGTCCCCAAACCTGTGCCTACATTCTGTGCTCCTGTTACCATCGCCATGAACTTAAAAGACCCTGACAGAGATGGGAAAGGACAGCAGCCCTCAAACTGAAGGTGTGTCCAGTTGTGGCCTGCTGGGAGGCTCGGCAGGAGGGTCCTGAGTTCAGTCCTCAGTGCTGAAAGGAAAAGAGGCCGGTGCCCCACGGGGACCTGAGTGAGTGGTCCTGGGACCTCCTCCACGTCCTCCTAGCTACCACACTCTGGCCTGTCACCATCTACTCTGAGTTTTCACCGTCTCAGAGTTCGTGAGGCGAAGGGATCTGAGAAAACCGTTAATGGTTGGATCTGAATGTGCCCACGATACCTAAAAATAACTGACAGCTGACTGACAGACACTTATAACTAAGTAGGAAAGAACAAACAATTTGCCCACCTGAGCATTAACAAGACCGATTTGTCTTAAGTGTAATTGATCTTTTTTTTTTTTTGAGACAGTGTCTCCCTCTGTCGGCCACGCTGGTCACCACGTAAGACCAGTAGCCTTGAACTGAGCCATCCTGCTGCCTCAGCCTCCCGAGCGCTAGGATCATAGGTGTGTGCCACCATGCCCAATTTATGTGGTACTGGGGAATCAAACTCAGGCCCTTTCACTTGCTAGGCAAGTGCTCTAAACACTGTGCTGTTCTGCCAGCTCAGAGGTCATCGATCTTATCTCAGTGTAGTTGCAAGCTGTAAAGTCTGAGCTGTCAAGTCCAAGCATCAGTAAAGAGCAGTCACTCAGCAGAGCACGGTGCCAGCCTAGTGTGGGGGCATCAACAGGCCTTCTTGGAAAGCTGTTGAGACAGTTCAGAAGTTTGCTAAGAAACTGACAGGAGGGAACAAAACCGACTCAATAGCTCACCCAGTCCTTTCTTATAGAAGTCGATATATATATATATATATGGTTTTTGTTGTTGTTGGGTTTTTTTGCAGTACTAGGCGTCCAACCGCAGTGCGTCTTCACTGAGCGACAGCCCCTGCCCATTACCATTTTTTATTTTGAAAGAGGGTCCTGCTGATTTGCCCAGCCTGGGTTTGCAGCCATACTCCTGCCTCAGCCTTCCCAGAGTGTTGGGATTAACTCCATGCCAGCATGACTAGCTAAGAGCCGATATTTTTTTAAATAACAATGACAAATAGCACATGATGAAAAGTTCCTTTGTTCTGTCTCTTCTCACCTCATTCTCTGCCTTTGGCCACTCGGTCTGGCACAACCACACTGAGCCTGCTGGTCGTTTAACTACTCAGACCACATGCGAAAAAAGTCGGAAAGGAATTTTGACTTCTCCTTTCCCTTCTCCATTCAAAATTAGAAATTCTGGTTGGCTTTCTTTTTCTCTTTTTCTGAGACAGGGTCCCAGTCTGTAGTCCACGCTGGTCCTGAATTTACTCTGGAGCCCAGGTCTGGCCTTGGGCGCAGGACAATCCTCCTGCCTCAGCCTCCGGAGTGCTGGGATGACAGGTGTATGCTACCACTCCCGCCTTATATGGGGGTAGAGAAATCGAACTCTGGTACTTAGCGCTAGGCAAGCACTTTAACCCCGAGCTATTCCTCTAATCCTTAGCTTTTTTCTCAGTACTGTGCGTCAAACCCAAGGCCTTCACATTGAGCCACATCCTCAGCCCTTTTTATTTTGAGATAGGGTCTCACTAAGTCGCCCATTCTGGGCTTGCACTTGAGTGTGGGGATGACAGGTGTGTACTACCAGCCCGGATCTAGCTAGCTTCCTTTAGAGACTGACATAATGGGTCTGATACTAAAATGAGCATGTAGATGCACACCTCAGAATTTTCTGCCTGTGTAAAAACCTGAAAATCCTGAGAAATCTCTTCCTGGACATCTTACCAGTGGCAGCTCTTTAAAATAAACAGTTCTTTTATCTCCAGCGTCATAGTGAGTAGCCACTTGTTCTCATGTCTGTTCCTGAAATACCGCTCCATAGTGAATAGTGGAAGCTAATTAATTGAGAAACACTATTTCCTGCCATGTAACTCGGATTCTAAGAGTGAAATAAGACAAAGGCAGAAGGAACACGAGCATATCTGTAAGAACAAGGGCCCTGCTGTGAAAATACTGTTGCAATTTAAATTAAATTATAATTAATAGCAGCAATTTTGTTGAAGTGTCTCAAATTATCACTTTCAACGTGAAGCTCCAGTGGTTTCCATGGAGATGTTTTCTCTAGGAGGTGGCAGATCCAGTCCCATTTTTTTGTCCTCTGATATATGACAACCTTACGCTTTTAGTGCCTCTCAATTTAGGGGGCTTTATGTTAGGTAATCTTGGTTTATTTTTATGTGCACGCAAATGTGCTGTATTTGCAGTTGGTTTCTGAGCTGCCTAAAGTCCACAGTTTCCATATTTTGAAACTTAATAATAAGTTCCACAGCCACTGAATTTAGCATCTGTTTTTTTTTGTTTTGTTTTGTTTTATGCTCTGTGTCCTTCCTACCCATCTCTTGGGACAGGTGTGGAGTGGCAGGCTAAAGACTTCTAGTCTGAGCCAAGCCCGTGGTGCAGGCCTGTCCTCCCAACACTCCAGGAGGCTGAGGCAGGAGGATCATAATTTCAAACCCGGCCTGGGTAACTTAGCAATTTAGTGAGATGCTGCCTCAAAATCAAAATTTTGATTTTGATGAAGCCAGGGATATAGCTCAGTGGGAAAGCCCTGGGCTTGATCTCCAATACCATACACACACAAATATTCTAGTGTAATACTCTGTTCTCACACCTGTCTTGGAAGTTTCTAGTATTTAAGCAGCTGCTTTAAAGCTTCTTTCAGTAATGTTTCCCATTCTATAAGTATAATCAAAAATCACATCTGGCAGTCATGTTCTAAAGCACAGTTGTCAGCATGCCTTGTCCCCCTATGTGGTGTCTGTGGTGACAGTGTTTCTGTCATGGTGATAGTCACTGGCACCCAGCTGTTTGGCCTATTAGGGAATCTATAGGCCAAAAAATAAATAAATAAATAAATCTCCAGCTTCTACAGTGTGGACCCTGGGTTCTCACCACCACACCCCAAACCCCACACCCAGTGCTGCCCTCCAGTGGACTTTTCTGGTCTCAGATAAACTGCCCCTCATGCTCACCTTACAAAGACAGGTGCAGCAGGAAGCTCTCTGGTATCGAAAGGCATTTGTCTGCCCCTGCCAAGCAGCCGCCTCCCAGCCACAGAAAACCAGCCTCAGTTGGTTGGCTGCCTTACAAACCCCTGATGTGGATCACTTGACAGAACCTGTGTAGACAGAGCCCTTCCCCTTGAGGACTGCTCCACTGAGTGTCGAGTGATTTCTGGAACCACCTTCTCTGGTTCGAATCCTGATGCCAGCCCTTCCTGGTCATGTGACCTCAAAAATATTTCTGCTTCTAAAATGGGATGAATGTGCTAACTTCACAAAGCCCACGAGGACCTATGGTATCAAGCCATGGGAAGGACGTGACTGAGGAGAGGTGTTCCTATTTCTAAGCACATCGATCTCAATTTTTTTATACTGGGTATTCAACCCTGGGCCTTCACCCTTTAATCTTTTTAAATTTTGAGATAGAGTCCCATTCCATGGCTAAATTGCCCAGGCTGGACTAAAACTTGTAGTCCTCAGCTTCCCAGAGTGCAGGGACTATAGGCATAGACCATGACGCCACCATGCTCTGAAAATTTGAATGTTATGTTAATTTAGTTTTGATATTCCACAATAGGAGAAAAAGGCTTCTAAACGAACGCAACATGACTAACCATTTGATATTCTGATACCTTGCAACTGTGCTTTGAAAAATTTGGATTTGGACAGGGCACTAAAGTGTGGGTGTGTTAGGAAACTAGAATGACTTTCATGTGATCCTAGAACTTAGAGCTTGTGTTAGTATTCCTATTTCTAGGACAAAACACCCAACAGCCACAAGCTCAAGAGAAGAGGTGTAATTTGGTTCTTAGTTTTGGGAGACTATCTCTGGTTCCAAGGTAGAAATGGCATGGTGGAAAGACCCAGAAGAAGAAAGCTGCCTACTGCATGGCAGCCAGGAAGCAGAGAGAGAGAGGAGAGGAACCAGGCACAAGAATCCACCCTTCCCTGTCCCGCCCAGTGACACACCTCCCACCCAGGCCCTGCCTCCTCACAGCACAGCCTCTGGGCTCGGCAGTGGACGAATCTATACATGAGCACGGCTCCCTCGTGAGCCAATCACCTGTTGCACACACACGCTGAGGACATGTTAGATTGAAATCATAGCAGAGCTTTCCCCCATCGATATGTGAACGAGACCGTCATCATGCTCTGCAACAAGGCCTTTCAAGAATGTAGTTGAAGATGAAACACCTTTCGAAAAGGAATAAGGAAAGCAGGAAGGGAAGGAGATGTGAAGCTGGCGCAATAAATACATGGACCCAAGGTTGTCAAGTTCAGTGCAGCCACTGTGTATCGCATACACATACTCATAAAATATGGGGGGGAAGGAAATAAAAAACCATATTTTCTATTTTTGGTGAAAAGGGAGAGGAGGCTTTTACCCATCCAGGTCCTCTCCTGGCTGTTCTCTCTCCTTTGGCTCTGTAACAATCCAGAAGGACCTCCGCTAGGCTTGCTCTGACAAAGTAGGGTTGGTGGGAACTTCTGAGTTTTTTGCTTTTGCAGTGTGAAAATGGGGGAAAGAAAAAGAGGAAATGTAGCAGTACAGAGCTTGTAGGTGGCTTTTCATCTGAAGGCAACACCACAGAAAGAAGAATGTGTGTCCAAGTGTGGCTGTGCCCAGGTCTCGGCATTTGGGTGAGAAGGGTAGCAGGGCAGGTAGGCGGTCTCTGAAGCCTTAGCCAGGCTGTGCCCTAAGTCCACACCTAGAGAAATCACCCCTCATCTGTTCCTCCAGAATCACATCCACCTGGCCCACGCTGAGTAGAGGAGAGGAGGGCAGCTCATCGCCAGAAGTTGAAAGGGAACACAACCTGTGACTATACTATTGAAAATGACCAGACATGAGTGAGGGAAATTCCCAGAAAGACATGCGCTTCTATGCACCATTCTCTGGAAGGGCACCATTCCTGTTGGGTATCACCATGTAGGGGATCCGAAGAACTATTAAATACAGCCTGTGCTTTTCTGATGTAAGGCTGGTCCTGAGATTTGTTAATATCTGTCTAGTCTGCTTTGAATCAGTATTCCAAATTTGGACCTACTCACAGATTTTCCCAAAGTATAGATTCCATGAAACTAAAAACTGCCATTGTTATGCAAGATTGTTAAGTGTTGTCACACTGAGTGGGGGACAGAATACAGCCAGGGCCATGGATGAGCCTGGTCATTCACATGTCAGTTATGATTCTCAGTTGCCATGTTTCTCCGTACGCATCTCCAAGGAGACGTGGGTACCCAGGGGAAAAGACAATAAAGTATATCTATTAAATAGCAATTGTGCTGGTCTCCAGAATGCAGTAGCTTCGTTTCCTGTGAGAATCCACATGCATTAGGACAACCAGACTTGTTATAAAATCAAGCCATGAAAACAGAGGTGCTCATTTTTAAAAATTGTTTTAAAACCAGAATCCTGTCCTTAGATTTCATAATTGTTTCCATTGACCTGAGGGTTCTACCAACAACCAAAGTCTAGGGAACAAACAATTGTTGATATGTTTTCTATAATGAATGCTTTTTTTTTTCTTTGTTGGAAAGAATAAGTGCTGCCTTGCCTTGAGGTTTTAGTTGGGAGCTGGAAGCCAACTTTTAAAAGTTACACCTGCTTGGAAGACTATTATCCAAGAGGCTACACAAATGTTTACACAGTCTTAATTTACCAGTCAAGTTAATTATACCAGTTGATGAATATTCACGCAGCCCTTGCTACTGCAAACAGAATTAAGATTGGTCCCTGTTCGTAAGAGGACAATCATTATTACCATGAAAAGACTGATAAGAATTAAGAGCACAGACATTGCAAACAGGGCTGGCCACTTCACCTGAAGGAGCAGAGATGCCTACAGCAAAGAGGTAAGATCCAGAGGACCGAGAGGGAAGGTGGCCACACAGACAGCATCACAGATAAGCAATGGCTGTTGCACCCAGATTGTTGAACTGCAAAAGTTAAGGGAAGACCCAGGAGAGAATCTCAGCCCAGGAGAGGCCCTTTCCCCACATCAGGGACTTCAGATTCATGCATGTGCATCCTGGGTGTTTCTCATGTTCTATGCTAGCCCTTATCTTCATTCTCCTGGAGTCACCTCGGGTCACTTATTCTCCTGTTTCCTCCCCTCCCCCATGTCTATCCACAACGTCAAGGGAACTGGGAGAGGCCAGCAGTATCGCCAAGCATCTGTGTTTTTCTGCAGTTTTGTAGCCAAGGATACAATACCATCAAGCCATGACACGGTCCACTCACCATAGCATAGGCTCACACGGTAGAATAATAGCAAAACTGCCATCGTGACATCTTATGACCTATGTTTTGAAAGCTCACATTACATAAAGATCAGCAGTTTTGTCCAAGGAGACAGGCTATCTTCTCCACTCACCAAGTATTCAGGTGTCCAGTGATACCTTCAGACAGTGCAGCCAAAACAGAACGCTTTCCTCCCCAGCTCCTTCTAGGGTTCCTGCACCCTTGGGCCCCACCCAGGATCCACAGGGAAAGCTGAGACCTCAGCAGCTGGCTTGTCTATCCCTTGCTGAATGTCAAAAGGCAGGAGAGAGATTATGTATTTTGAAATCACCCCTACCTGGGTTCTAATTCAGCCAAGCCACTTACAAGTCTGATCAATTTTTAGGCTATGGATTAGATGGTATTCACAGGGGAATAATCATAGCAAGAATCCTGGAAAGATGCAAAAGATCAGCAGTGGAGGTACACAGAAGCTTGCACCCTTAAAAAGCAGCTGTGACTCCTTTGATGAGTGATTTGTGTCTGGGGAAGGGGGTGTGGTCACGTACATTGATAACCCCATCATATGGCCGCCTGGTTGTACAAGCCATGTGATTTACAGTATGGAAACTACAAAGCATTTAAGACCATAAACATTCAGACCACTCGCACTCAGTAGCAAACCAGACTCCTAAACGAGTCATACAATGAATAGGTCCTAGGGTGCCAGGAGAATTCTTAATACATAATACAATTCTTAACACAAAAATAAAGTTCTTGCTCATTTTTTTTTTCTTCACCTCTGTGTACTTTGAATGGGGTCAAGTAGGTGTTCTACAAAGATTGGGTAAATGCAAGAGTAAAAGAATGGGTCATATGGACTAACTCAGGCATGTCCAACCTGTGTCCTGAGGAGCTTTTTTTGCCCTTTTTTAGTGTTATAATGAAAAAAATTTTAGTTTGGTTACTTACAACTATATTGTATATTTTATATGTGACCCAAGAGAGTTTGTCTTTACTCAAATAAACAAGACTAGACATTCCTGCTAGCCAGGTAACACCTTTCTAGAGAGATGATTTGGGTTAAAGAAAGCCAAGCTTTCCTCTTGTTATGTTTGTATGTAAGCTAGTTCTAATGACATAAGATAACCTTATGACCAATCTAATATCAGGTAGTAAGACTGTGAATAAACACCTTGTTGGGATGATATTTGGGATTTTGACTGTGCTGCTAGCCCAGAGAATTGGGGAGGACACGAACTGGAAGGCAGCTGAGGGTGCTGCACTTTGCTGGGTCTCAAGCCACTGAGCTTTAGAACTGGACCAGTTACAACAAGTAACACTGGAGGTCTCTTGGCATCTACATGTGCCAATTAAAGACTTAGGAGAATACAGAAAGTCTTTACGACTCAGCAAAATCATCTTTCACTTGTATACTTCTTAGAGTCCATGGTTTTAAATCAATCATCAGGTCTAAATGATACTAATGGTTGAAATAATTTGGAATACATATATATTAGGAAAGAAAACTTTTCCTGGGCCTAAGTAAGAATATTAAGTGCAAGAGAGAAAGGATTTTTTAAAGACAGTAACTGACAACATTAGTAAAATATCCAAGCTGAACTCAGGTTTGCAAATCTTCCTGCCTCAGCCTCCAAGTATACTGGGATTACAGGTGTTGCCACATTTCTAAGAGAATAGGAAAACCAGGGCTCTGTCCACTTGTGTCATTATCCTGGAGACCCTTAGAAGTCTACAGGTAGGAATAAATCACCTGAGAACACCGAGTCTTTGGCAGGCTTCTCCCTGAATCCCGACAGCAGTCTCTGTCCTTGGCGTGTACACATGCACTGCTGGCCGGTATCTACGTAAGGAATACGTTTCACACTTCATTGTTTCCAATTAGCAGCAACTAGTCTGCTTTAGACTAAGATGTTGACTCGGTGCTCCAGGAAAAGTTACCGCCTTGAAGATTTACCTCAGCTTCTCCAACTCAAGTCCCCCCGTTGCAAAGCAGCTTCTGAAGTTGAATGACCACATGTGGAAAGGCTCTGGGTTCCGTGTGCCCGCCTGGCACAGTTGTATTACCATAAAGAAGCATCTAAATTCAGGGCAACTGAATCTTAGATTTTAGAATACGAAAAGAAACAGAAAAAAAAATTTAGGCCATCAGTATTGTCAGAGTTGATGAAATTTTGCCTCTTGCAGATTCCGGAAGCTTGTAATATGTTCTTGTTAGATCCACATAAGATATTTCCCTGAAGAAGTAATTACTTTTAAAACTAATGTTGTCAGCTGGGAAAACCACGTATGCAGTGCCACCAGTTGTGAGCAGAAGGAAAGCAGGAAGGAGTCAGATTGGAGCCAAACATAAGGGACATGCGGCTAGACCTCCATGTCTGCAGTTCCCCCATCTGTGGATTCAACCGACTATGGATTTAAATATTCCCAAAAGCTACATCTGTACTAGACATATACCGACTTTCCGCTCCTTCTCATCACTCCCTGGGCAGCCCTGGGTGGCGACTGTTGACACGGCCTTTACAGTGTGTTATATCCTTACAAAGAACCTAGAGATTACTGTGTGGACAAGAGGCCGTGTGAAGGTTCGAAGTGCCTAGTTATATAACAGTTGAGCATTCATGGATTTCAGTAGCTGAAGGGCAGAGTGTCCCGGGCCCAGGCCCTAGCCAACACCAAGGGACAGCTCAGGTCGTTGTGGGATTCCCTGCTCTGCCTCCAAATGAGCTTTAGTGGAACTAAGAACAGCGATGGAGGCTTCTGGATTCTTGTGGAAGACAAGAGTCCACAGGAAAGAGGTGTTCCATTTGGGGAAACAAGAAATGTCAAAGAGTTGTAGAAAGAAAGAAGTATCGAGTGATAAATCTTACCCTTGACTCTTTGTTCCTTTCCCTCCAGCCAGTGCTGACTTTCCATATAACCCAGGACAAGGCCAAGCTATAAGAAATGGAGTCAACAGAAACTCGGCCATCATTGGAGGTAGGTGGTGAAGAACATGGGCCTTCCTTTGGCCACTAACTTGTGGAAAATAATGACTGTCAATAAAAAGGCAGCTGGGGGAGGAAAGGGAATTGTATGTATTCATTGCTGGGGCAAAATACCTGACATCCACGGCTTAAGGGAGGAAAGATTTTTAGCTCACAGTGTCAGAAGGTCTCACACAGTTCGTTCATGGGGCAGCCAGCCATGCTGAAGGCATATGGCAGAGGCGGGAGAGCTGCTCTCAGCACTGCAGACACAGCCGTGTGAAGCATGAGCCAGCTCCAGGAAGAAGCTATCACGAGGTTTCCTCTCCTTCCTTTACTCAAGTCAAGCTGCCAGTGGGGTCCCCTCCCTCACTTACTGGTCCAGAAGTTAACAACACACACCTGAAAGTTCTGCCCTGGGTGCTCCCCAATTTCAACAAGTTGACACAATCCTTTCTGGTCGAGTCCCAAACTGCTGCACCCTTCCTCCCATTAGCACATGATTCTACAAGTATTACACTATCTCCAAATACATGAGGCTTTTATGGGATACTCCAGATCCAAATTATAGCATCATCATATTGAAATATATCATAAGATTGGAGAATAAGATGTGCAGAAACTGCAGTTAATGTAACCTGGCTACTTCTTAATGCTGACTTATAAAAACAAAACTGGTCATGGTGAATCCAACAGAATGTGAATATTTAAGTAGACAATAGTGGCAACACTGTGATATTTCCCTATCACTTCCATCTCCGCATCTCCTTGCATCCCAAATGATCCAGGAAAGCTTGCCATAGAAACGGAAAGTTTGCCAGTCTAGTTTCAGGTATCTTCATAAAATCAAAAAATTGCAATCCCCTCCCAGCTAGCAAGAGCTTTACCTCTCTCTGATTTCTAAATAAAGACCCTTTCTATGTCTTGAAAAAAAAGTAATAAAAGAAATAAGCCAGAACATCTGAAATATTATAATCTTTCCTTCTCACCTGGGACAGCTACAGAGTAATTTGACTCTCCTAGTTCAATCCCTCAATAACCCTGTTAATCCTCATGTTTCTCCCTTCTCCTTCTATCCAATTCCAAAAGATGTTCCCAGCCTCTCTGAACGTAGCTAATACTGCAGACATATCAAGAATGTTAAAATCAGATCATCACCATGGCTCAGAAAGTTTCTTTTCTACAGAGGAAGAGCTATCTCTAAAAAATATATTATGACATTAAAATAGATTCAGAAAGATGTGACATCATATCATGCAAAGTTCAGGTACAATCTCATTAAGGTCCTTATCCTTATTGTTTTTGTAAAAATCAACCTAATGAAAATGTAACATGTTCCCACAAGCGCAGCAGGGCACATGTTTCACCCACATCCAACATCACGCCCAAAAGCCCTCCGTGCCTTTCCTTACCCCCCTAGCTATTTCCTGCCTCACCCCCAACCTTGGACCATTGGCCACTAGAGATTAGTTTTGCCTCCTTGAGAGTTTCACGACTGGAATCATGCAGTTCGCCATCTGCCATGCCTTTGACCACTCTCTAATGTTCACCCTTGTGATGTGCCTAAGATTGAGCCACAGTGTTGTACCTACCAATAGTCCATCCATTCACTGGATGGAGGTTCCATTAATATAACTTGTTGTACCTACTTACCTATTGATAAATGGTTGCTTTGTTGCCAATATCAGGCTATGATGAATAAAAGCTGCTACAGACACTCTTGTACAGATCTGTGTACAAGATAAATTTTAATTTCCTAGCAGTGAAATCATAGATATTATAGAACATGGCTCTCTAACTTCCTAAGAGAGCTGAGGATGTATCTCAGGGGTTAGAGCACTTGCCTAGTGTGCACAAGGTTCTGGGTTTGGTCCCCTAGTACCACAGACAAATTGCCCACACATGGTTTAACATGACTATAATCTTAGGGCTTGGGAGGCTGAGACAGGAGGATTGCCATGAGTTCAAGACCAGCCTGAGCTACATAGTGAGTTCAAGACTAGCCTGCACTACTGAGCAAAACCCTGTCTTCACATAAATAATTTTTTCAGAAATTGTCACACATTCCACAGTCAATACCTGGTGCAGCTGCTCCACAGTCTTGCCAATCCTTGGTATCCTCAGGCTCATTCAGCCACTGTTGTGAATGAGTGGAATCTCTGCGCTTTTAATGGGCAAATGGTCACTGTGATGTCGGGCACCTTTTCATTTGCCTGTTGCCATAAGTTATTTGTGGAAAGTTTGTTGAAATCCTTCACCATCTTTTAAGTTTGATCATTTGACTTCTTACTCTTGAATTAGTAGAGTTTTTAATAGTCTGGATGGGGCAGCTGGGGTACTAGCTCATTGGTTTAAATACTCATCTAGCGAGCTCAAGGCCCTGGGTTCAGTTCCCCAGTGCCACATAAGCTGGGCACGGTGCTGCACACCTGTAATCTCAGCACTCAGGAGGCTGGGGCAGGAAGATTGCTGTGAGTTCTAGGCCAGCCTGGGCCCTATAGCAAGTACGGGACCAGCCTAGCTCCAGAGCAAGACCTTATCTCACCAAAAAAAAATCTAGATAATCAGTTTAGTTAGAATATGAACATCTCCCAGCCCGTGTGAGCTCTGGACATCATTCCTGTCACAGCTTCATGCCTGCCTGTGGAATTTTGTCCTGTACATGCACAAGTTTTTATCCAGCTAGAGTCAATGGCTTCTGCACAGATTATTATTAGAGTTCTGTGTAAAACAGTGTCCACTGCCCCTTCCCTTCTCCATTCTCTTCCTTTTCCTCCTTCCCCCCGTCTCTCTGTCCCTCTCCCTCCTTCACTTACTCCCTCTTGTCCCACCCATTCCTACATGACTGTCCAGAAATCCTGCCAGTCTGGAAACTAAGGAAAGTATAAAACTCATCCCTTTTTATCTCTTTTTTTTTTCTCAGGGATGGTATATTCTGCCTGTTGTCCATTGTCTAAAAGCTGATATTTCAAGCCAGGCTGTGGGAGTCTGAAGCAGAAGCACCTTGTATCAAAATCAGAACTAAATACAGACTGTGGACTTGATCCCCAGTTCTGCAATAATAAATAAAATTAAATAAAAGCTGACATTTCACATAGATTTGTCCAGTATGGTAACTCCTCTTGTCTGGTAGACAAGTTGGTCCCATTAGCATTTCGTGACCGGAAGTCTCCTCCCTGTAGTCTCAGCGGCACCACTATTTCCTGCAGGAGGGGCCCATGGCCAAGGCCAGGGAGCTGCAGTGTGGGTGGGTCAGTGTCAGGGGTCCAAGCCTCACTGTCTAAACCCTTGTCCTTTCCTCTGCCCAGGAGTCATCGCCGTGGTGATCTTCACCATCCTCTGCACCTTGGTCTTCCTCATCCGCTACATGTTTCGTCACAAGGGCACCTACCACACCAACGAGGCCAAGGGCGCCGAGTCAGCCGAGAGCGCGGATGCTGCCATCATGAACAACGACCCCAATTTTACAGAGACCATTGACGAAAGCAAAAAGGAATGGCTCATCTGAGGCTGCTACCAGAATGGCTGCTTGGCTGCGGGATAGGGAGGGGGGTCCCTGGGAGGAGGGAAAGGGCCAAGAGCACCCTGCTTCACCTCCTGAGCACATCCTTAGAATATCAGCACAAGCTGGGGAAAAGCAAGCACCAGAATATTCCTGAGACTGATCACCACAAAAAAAACTTTTTAATATTTCTTTATAGCTGAGTTCCCCCTTCCGTATCAAAACAAAATAATACAAAAAAAAATGCTTTTAGAGTTTAAGCAATGGTTGAAATTTGTAGGTAAAATACCTGTCTTATTTTGTGCGTGTTTAGAGGTGTTCTAAAAACCCATGGTAACAGGGCAAGTTTTCTACATTTTTAAGAGCCCTTAGAATGTGGATATTTTTTCTTGAGAAAAACTGAAGCGCATCCATACGGCCTCCCATGTTCTCTTGTTTTTGCAGAGTCAACTCTTCACAGGCTGCTGTGGAAAGTAGTTTGTGTTCATGTAATATTTCTTTTGGTGTCCTATGTGTTGGAAAAAGAAAGAAGGGGCAAAAGGAACCTATCTGCCAGTTTTCAAAGAGACCTCAAGCTGTGCCAGTTCTCTGGGAAGAGTATATGTGGCACTTGTCATAGCAGAGTACCCAACACAATTGGAGGGAAGCGTGGGAGAACTGGTGTCATGGTATATATTGTTGGTTTTACTTTTCATCGAGTTCTACAAGGTAGCATTGTGCCATGTATGTAGTCTTAAACCTGTTGAGTACTCTAACCATCAAACTGCAATGCTGTGGTGACCAACTGTGACCAACCATTTCTCCCCTGTTTAAGCTGCAGTGCACTGGATTGCATTATATGTGGATACGCACCTCAATAGAGAATTAGAGCCAGATGGGACTGTTTCCTCTGTTTCTTTTATAGTCACAGCAAATGCATGGACACTGCGTGCTGAGTGCAGAAGTTGGGTTGCTCTTATTGTGCTTCAAGTCCCAAGTTTTCACACCCCTGGAGTACAATCCTAGCAGAGTCCCCTGAACGTCACAACACAGAAAAGAGCCAATAAAAAGCACACAATACAACAAAGCCAAGTTAGGTTGTGGTCACCCCAGAATTCTATGGGAGACCCTGCCATATTTTAAATCAGCAATACATGTTGTCCCATCCAAGATGGCACACAGCCACAATTCAGAGATCTTCTAAGACAGACACATCTGAACCTCAAGTTCATCACAAATCTAATAATTGATTCTTACAACTCAGAGAATGGACAGGTCTAGCCAATCACACACCTCTTAGCTTAATCAGGAACCTTGGCCAATTTATTCCAAGAGATGTCTTTGGTTTTGTTTAAAAATAATACACCTTGTATAAATAAATAGGGACAGTGCTTTTTAATACAGAACTCCCCCAATTTTTAATTTTTAAAAGATACAAAAGTTATTTTTAGAGTGACTACCATTTATGAGTGCTATATTTCAGACCTCTTCTACTAAAAAAGCTCCTTTTTAAACTTTTGTAGACTCCAACATTCTGAGAGATGAATTATGATCATTCTTCTCATGGGAGGGGTTTAAATGAGGTTCAAAAGATAGGGATGCTATCTTTCTGGTGCGCTGGTTCATAAATTGGAGATAGTCTAGTTTGTTAGGATTGTATAAAATACTTCCTAAAATTCTCTGTGTGCCAAAAACTTGTTCAAGGATCTCAGTTTCAGGAGTTACAGAAAACCTTATCCAGACCTGCCAGTGGTACACTGCACAACACAGGACATGTTCCATATAGGATGGTAGACAGGTACATTTCCTTCAAGTCAAAGTAACAACAAAAGGAGATCCTGATGCCTTTTCTAAGTTGCTAGTTGACCTCAGACACCACTCAGACACTCAATGTTAACTCTTGGTTATTCTTCCATAAAATATACCTAAAATGAAAATTTTGTTACCATGACTAAGCATAGAATGATATAATGTTTACAAATGACATTGAAAGCAAAGAGGGTTTTATTTCACCAGAGTGACTGCCATTAGGGAGAGTCTCTTACGGATTGTCCAATCAGAAAAGGAAATTTTAAGCATTGTGGTTTAGATTATGTTTTTCTGAAGTTTTTAAACCTATTTTGCAGGGATTACCTTGGCACTTCACAAACAGTGCCAGATGGAAATTTTCTTACATTTCCCATGATACCTGTATTCTTGATGCCCAGCACTTCCCAAAATGATTAGAGCTTACAATCATAAAAAAATAGATAATCTGATCAGAGCATTCCTACTTTCTCTTCTCTCCTTTTCCCTCCTTCCTGCCACAAAAGGTGAAAAGTAAGATCTACCCCTGCTCTAAAAATATTCTTCTTCCAGGCACTATGCCTTAGAACTTGGAATAAGAGAAGGGAACAGTGGCTCTCCCATTTCACATTCACTAAGTCACAGACAAAGCCACAACAGACTCTTCTCCTAAGGAGGTTGCCTCGTGCTACCGGACAGGATACAAAAATGTGGATAAGGCAGTAACTAAACCAGCTGCCAAATACGTGTTGGGAACTTCAGCTTCTTTATGACATGATGGGCTTAACAAAATTCCTACCTATGTTTATCAAGGCCATATCCAGTTATCATATGCATTCCAAGTGGTAATTTATGTAGGAAGAGATAACCCACTTTCTTCCCTTGTGAGCTTAGGATAACATAGCCATGACATGACCCAACTCTGTGCCTGAGCCCACTTTGTCCCAAATCTCAGTGCTTTGCACCCTGATTACATTATCATCCAAGCACAAATTGGCTAGTGAGAGCCTCTTAAGTACAGAAAAGAATACACACACAAAAAAATTTTTTTTAAAAATAGGACTTATTTAGTGTCTGTGTGCTGGAAACATTCTACATAAGCACTGGTGTCCTTTCAAAAAGCTACAAGTAGGAAATTTAGAATAAATGCAAAGTTCATACCAGTCTGTGTTCTTAAAATGCATATTCCCTTGTGCTCAAAGAAGCTACCCCAGGAGGGGTATTTTATGTTTATTTTATTGTTGAATTATGCTCTGGCCCTTCTTTAAGATTATACTCCCCCTTACTTTCAATCAGCTCCTCAAAACATCACATTATTGTGTTTTTTGATGAAGAGCTGAGAATAAGAGCATGTAAGATTTTTAGTAGAAACATCCCTGTTGTCCTGCATTTGACGAACAAGCATCCGCTAATTAACAGCCGGGGTTCAGAGACACAGAGGCATTACTGGCATGAGCCAGAGTAGATCTTAGTGTTATTGTTGAACTTCTGTTGAGCTCCCCAAGGCCAACTGAGAGCTGGGCACAGACACGAAGACAGAGGCCCCACACCAGGACACAAGCATGCAGGCACCATCAGGAGGAAACCACTTTCCTCTGTGACAGGGATCCATCCTTCTCCCTCTCCACACCATTGCCTTTTGTGGTGTGGATGTTACATCTCAGGCCTTCAAACAGTTAACACCTGATCTGAACCTCTTAATATTCTTCTGCTTTTTCTTCCTGCCAAGCAATTTTCATAGACAAAGGAACAATTATGAAAGTGAACTTGAGGTGGACAGGCAATAATAGGTCCAAAATCTCTTTTCCCCTGTGAACCGCCTGATCCCATAAAGGATGAGAGAAACAAGAGTGTTTGGGCTGATCTGGGCTAAAAACAAAGGGGCACCTTCTTACAACACGGTAAAAGTGGACCCTTAGAGTCAGCTTATCTCAGTCCAACCCTTCCTCTCCAGCCTCCCCAACAGTCTCCAGGCCATGGTCAACTTCTGTCCTATATGTGGCCACATGTTTAAGATGAGCTATTTCACCTATTTTATAAGACAACTGTGAGGTACTATTCTCAACCATGGGATACTTTGAAATCCAAATGTTAAAGCTAAAGTCACCAAGGCCCAGTGAGAGACTGACCTGACTTTCGGCTATAAATCCCATCAAAAGAAAACAGCATGGCCATGTCCAGAAACAGGGACATTTACAGAGCATTGCTATACAAACTACTGCAAAATTAGTCAAGATGACTACCAGGAGCCAGCCTGCCGACACAGAAAGACGCAACCCAGTATAAACCCCCAAATTTCCACCTGGCCTTAACTCCTGGCTCACTTTCCCGCTGTTACACATGCCCCTCCCATGTAATTAAGCCCTCACAAAGTACAGAGGCCGCATTTTCCTGTAGCCTGGCGTCCCGTGCCCGCGCTCCCCTTACTCTACATGATCACCCTACATCTCTTGCCCAGCAGGATTATCTTTTCAGGTGAGTAGTACAGAAGCTCAACATCACGACAGGGAAATCACGTGGAAAAGCCGCTTCAGTATCTCTCCCTAAGCAAACGCCACAGGAAGGTAACAAAGACCTAGGTGGACACACATGTATTCACATATAACGTGCATTTGCAAGCTTACTTCACCGATAGAAGTGTGTGGTCAGAACGGCCCCGAGGCACTCTGCACCATTTCTGAGGGTTAGTTGGGTCACAGGAAGTTACTGCTGGCTTCTGAGGTGGTTGACAAAATACGGAGGTTCCTCCCAAGTAGGCCAAGAGACATGGCTTCATTTTACTAAGTTTTGCCAGTTTGTTTGGGTTTCCCCCCGTTTTTTTTTTTTTTTTTTTTTTTTTCAGTGAACATGGTGGCTGAGGTTAAAGCTAAGAAAACCCGATATTTTTCTGTAAAAATTGGTTAGGACGCCACCCCTGTGAAACAACACAAAATTTCACTCTCTAAAAGCAACAGCATGTAAATTAGAATGAAAGAGGGAAATTATGTACGTATGCCTATTATTCTTTGTGAATGTCTTTCATTTATCGAAAATTATATTAGAAGCCAGACTGATAAAAATAAAAAGAATTCAAAATAGTTTTAATTATCCTAAAAAGCGATTGTGTTTTGTACCACTTGATTTGACATGGGAGATTAGGGATAGGAACACCAAGCAATTAACCAAAGGGTGGGACCCAAGGTTTTACAGTACTGGAACCAGTCAAGATCAACGTTTTCATTCTCCAGGCCAAAACAATCCTGGGATTGGACGAGCAGCCTCCATGTCCCACCCACATGAGGGCCACAGCCAATCAGCACCTATCTTGGGAGTTACAGTACCAGCAATTCAGTGAAAGCTTTTTTCTGACCGCTCAGTAGGAGCAGGAACTGACCTTATTTCTCAGGACAACATGACCTCAGGAAAGTGCATTTTCTCTTTTAGTACACCTGAGCCCCTGTGGCGCAATTATTCATTATCCTTTAATCTTCTTTTGTGAGCATGCGGCCATCTCTTAAGTCACTAGAGGCCAGGAAGAGGCTGCACCTGCTCTGGCCACACAGCCGGAAAATCCCTTGAAGATCACCTCGTATGCCCAGTTCACTGGACAGACCATAACGAACCTGGTTCCTCTCCAGTAACAGGTTCTCTCGCTTTCAACTTGCAGCAAAATTCACCAAGGACCCAGGAAGACACCTGCTAGGCATATAACCCTGGAGTGTGACGCAGTGCACTCCACGAAGAGGAGTCTTAATCGGCCACAGGAAGACAAAAACTTTTCTTTGCCATATATATCCTGCCTCACTCCCATTGTCCTTAAAGCAGCTTAATGGATACTAACTTCCTGTTTTGAATTAATTTACACACGGCCTGATAAAATGTGGTCAGAGTAAAGTGACCTTCAGAAAATGGATTCAGGCCAGTGAATGAGATAACAAGGTCTCAGGACGTGCCTAGGGGGTGTGGATGTTTCCAAGTGCATCCTGGGTGCATTAGCAAGCAAAGCCATCGGCTTTACTTCCTGCTCCGCCATTACCACTGGGAAGCCATTTTCTCATCATCAGTTCTCAGTGCAGCATTTAATGACGACAAAGTGTGATGTTCTCTTAAAAGCCTAGAAAAAAAAACCTTAGTCAATAACAAGAGCCCTTCAACACTGGCGAAGATTATTTGTCACAAGTCTACACATCACCAATGTGATAATCCCACCAACAGGCACAGGGAGAAAGCCATAAAGTCACTTGGAAGAGAGGAATCCCACCACAGAAACTGATCACAAATCTCATTCCAAAGGATGAGAGGTGGCAATTTCGGGGCTTAGTATCTACAGCGAAAGCTGTAGGGAAGACACACTGCCCTGCAGGGCACAGACTTGAAGATCAGGGGGGCCGGAGGAGAGCCAGGTTATTTCCTACGCAATGTTGCTGCGTAAATCAACAGTAGGGAGAAAAGAGCAGGAAAGAGTTGCAGGAGGAGAGGCGCATGGAAAAACAACAGTATAATTTCACACTTTGCCAGTTACCATACGGCCTGGAGATTACCAGAGCACAAAAGACAAGAAATCCCACAATTCTTTTTTGAGGAGAGGTTTGCGTCCTCTCTCATCTACTCTGAAAGCCAAGGAAGAGGAAGTCCACGCGCCGTCATTACCATAGAAATGACCGGAGAGGGTGTATGCTCACATTCTAAGAATTCTCATGACCTAGAAAGCACCTTGCCCTTGCCCGGTGTCCGCTTCACAGAAGCCCTCTCCTCGCACTGCTCCTGCCACTTTCTGAAGTGGTTCTGGATGTCCGCTTTCCCGAGTGTTTTCAGCTGGTCTGTCATGACTGCCTCAGTGTCCTGAACCAATTCAAAATCTTGACCTGGCATGGTCATTTGGACTTTGAGAAAGAGCCAGAAGCACACGGAGACAGCTCAGCTGAAGAAGGTGGCTAAGGACAAACCGGCACTTCTCACTAGCCCCTCCACCGGATGCCACTTGGGGGCAGCACTCACCCCTCCGACTTGGGACAAATCTCAGCAGTTCAAGTGTTTGCCTAGCAAGGGCTAAGCCCCGGGTTCGATTCCCTAGCACCACATAGGCCAAGTGAGGTGGTGCATACACATAATCCCAGCACTCAGGAGGCTGAGGCAGGACAACTGCCTTGAGTTGAAGCCAACGTGAGGTAAATAGTGAGTTCAGGACCAATCTGGACTATAGAGCTAGATCCTGTCTCAAAAAATCATAGCTTGTAAAGACACAAAACAGGACTCCTGGAACTGCTTCAGAAAGCAGCACAAACATAGGCTACGTGTGTTTGAAGCAGAGAGGAGAATCGTGAGTGGATTAAATAGCGATGTATCTGTTGCTGTCGCAAATTTATTCAAACATTCACCACCTGTTTCTGACACGCTGTCTGCTCATGATCTCTTGGGAACGGGGAAAACCACCAATTCGGTGACTCCTGGACTAAATAACTCCTGTATCAGCAGAGTTCTCTGTGCAAAAATCCTTACCCCCACAAACACACCCACAGTGCTGCAAAGGGTCACGGCTCAAAGCCATTTGGGTGGGAAAATAGTGAGTTTTCTCTTCTCTCATGCAACCATGATCTTTCTATGATCTCCGTTCATCCTCTTTGCTTGTGGTAGGCAAGTAAATCTCCTGGGACAGTAAGTCGGTCCACTCGTCGGCCAGGCCTTCACCAAGGGAAAGAAACAGACTTTGAAGATATCTGGACTAAAGCCTAAGACAGTCAGCAATTTCCTCTAAATATAGGAAGTGTGCCAACCGGGAGATCGAAAGGAAGCCAGGACAGGATGAAAACTGAGATGAGCTTGCTCCGTGAAGAAATCTGGGAAATAACTTTAAGTCTGGGAAGCCGACAGCTGATGTGGGATGCAGGGAAATGTTAACATCATGTAAGGGGGCGGAGCAGTGAGGGAGGGCTGGCTCCATGACGTCACAGACCAGGGCTGGGAACAACTTCTGAAGCCAGAAAGAAGATACACAGGACACAAATGAAGAAAAAAAATACTTTGCCTCACAGCTACTAAGGACTGTTGCAGATTAGGGCTGGTGGTTTAGCTCAGTAGTTACAGCATCGGCCTAGCATATGCAGGGCCTTGGGTTCAAATCCCTAGCACCACATAAGCCAGGCATGGCGGTACACTCCTATAACCCCACATTCTCGGGAGGAGGAGGTAGGGGGATTGCTGTGAGCTCGGGGTTAGCCTGGGCTGCCTATTGAGTTCAGGACCAGCATGGACTACAGAGCAAGACCCTGTCTAAAAACAAAAAGAATTATTCCAGGTTAGAACACATGCCTGTGACTCATGCATGTATATGTATGGTTATCTTCCACAACTAACAGATAGTTTCTGTGATTACTGCAAAATTATAATTATCATTATTATTAAAAGTAAATGTTTACAAAGCAGCTCCTACGTGCATGGCACCATTCACAGGCATCTAGGGAGACAAAGGAGGACAGGGGGATGTGTTCTTGCTCTCAGAAAATTTACGTTCTAGCAGGAGGAGAAAGACCAGCAACATATAAATAATTTGCAAGAAAACATTAAAAACTTTCTACACAGGGAACTGCAGTAGGGTCACTGACAGGATGACAAGTGGTGAACTTGTCTCTGGAGAACAGTGAGGTTGGACACTGAAAGGAAGGAATCAGCCTCGTTCTGGAGCAGGGAACCTCTGGTTTTAAACCCCAGTGAAGGAAGAGCCCAAGGGCTCAGAGCCAGAGAGGGTCGGGGTGTGTGAAGGTGGGGGAAGAACATGCAGCCAGCAGCTCCAGGACAACGCTGCAAATGAAGACCTAGCACAACCAGACGGTGTTTTAGGAGGTGAGTCAGTCAGGGTTCTCCAGGGAAACAGCACCGAGAGGCAAGGAGACAGACAGACAGAGGGGAGGGGAAGGTGAGCCTTATATCCTGCCACATGGTAGCAGCAGAGGGACAAGCAGCTACATGGATGCATCTCAGGAAACGCAACAGCTAATACAATTGATCAGTCGATCAGCCCCTATTAGCACACGGGGAGTTTGACAGCAGGTAACACTACACTTGTTAATGTAGCGACATTCCCTGAGTTACAGAGCTGAAGGGCCAGAAAGGACGGCTTGGCTCCCTCAGGCACAGGACAGTCAACCACTCTGAGCCCTGTGAAAGGTGAGAGGGAAGGCACGCCTCCCAACTCCTGTTTGCAGCTGGAGGGGGGGAGCAGACCAGCAAGACCAAACCCAGGCCTGGACATAGCTTTGTTCATGGCTTCTGATCCTAGAAGCCATCACACGTGTCACACCGGAAATGCTTCTACTCAGTGTCACGTGGAGCTGGGGTGCCACTGCTGTGGGGTGGGGAGGGTAAGAGCTGGCCACCATCTTTGAAGCTGGGCCAGGGGGCAGGTATGACCTATCATTTATCTCATTGTAAATGAAATGTTCCTGGCTAAACCACAGGTCCTGGTAAAGCCTGCCCTGGGCTCCGTGGGAAAAAAAAAAAAAAATGCTAGAAGCCTCTGTCACTTGAGCGATCGAGTTCCTTCTCTAAATTACACCAGCAGAGCTCATGAGCTCTGATTCCGAGCGGTAACCATGGCGCCCATTTTAAATCATCACCAGGGTAGCAGATATATCGATTACTGCCAGGCCTGTCATTGCCAACCGCAGTTTCAGCGCTGCTGGAGCGAACCTTGAAGTTTAATTAGTACCCCCATCTGGTGTTGACAAATACGTGTCTGGGACACATGGAAAGAAAGATGAGTTTGCGTGAATCATCTTAAAAACACACGGCACGGGCAGAGAGCACAGAGCGGATCCTGAATTGGTTCTGAATCAAAGTGACTTGTCTTGGCACCTCAGTGATCAACTTGGGGGAAATATTTATTTATTCCTCTCAAGAAGAGAACCATTTCCTGGGTCCATTGAGGACAAGGCACAAACAACAGACACCAGGACACAAGGCCACTTGGAAATGTGTGGGCTCCTGCAGTGGCCATCCCTACTCATAAATAGTAGCAGAGGCTCTGAATGACACGTGCCTGGTGCCACCAGCTGTCCCCTATGACGGGGGGCCCCCAGCTTCCAGGAACAAGGCCGCAAACCAGGTGAGTAGCCAAGCAGCACGAGAAGCTTCTCCTGTATTTACAGCCACTTCCCACCACTCACATTACCATGTGAATATCACCTCCTGTCAGATCAGCAGCAGTATTAGATTCTCATAGGAGCCTGACCCTATTGAAAACTGTGCATGTCAAGGATCCAGGCTGCTTTCTCCTCGTGAGAACCTAATGCCAGCTGAGGCGGAGCTGAAGAAGCAATGCTGGTGGCACGTCTACCCTCCTAACTCTCACCCCACCCTGTCTGTGGAAACACTGTCCTTGGTGCCAAAAATGTTTCTACTCCACGGCACCAGGAGGGTCACAGGAACACTTTGAGGCCAAAGGTGATAAGTCCTCTAGAGGTTAGTCCAATCTTTTAAAAAAAAAGTCTCATTTCCTCCTCTTACCACCTGTAGGGTAACCACTGTTGTCCACAGGAAGGACACTTTCCCCAGAGACAGGGGATCTGCTGAGGGCTCTTGCTGTTCCAGGTGGACCTGGACCAGCCACTGGCAGGGAGAACAGGCTGTGCCAAATGACGAGCTGCTATCAGGTTTGGGAGTTCCCACTCTGCACCTCCCCTGGCCTCCCTCCCTCACCCGCCACAGCCCTTGGTCCAGGGCCCATGAGAAGCCCTGACTGTGCCAGATGCTCAGGTCCCACGCAGACAAGACACATCCCGCCACTTCTCCAACTTCCCGCAGGCCCTGGAAGCAGCCCTCTAATTGCTAAACAATGTGTAAAGTTCTCTAAGCCTGCCGCAGCCTGTTTCTTCAGCGCTTCCCCTCTCGGCACAATCCCATGGACCGTGCCCTCTCTCTGGATCCCATGACAGGCCCCAACAGGCCCCAACGGGCCCCAGACTCTAGGGGCCCCGCCCTTCCTCCTCATCCCTTCCCACAACTTTTGCAGGAACCTCCCATGATGGAGCCTTCCTACTCTGCTCCTTGACCCCTACTGTTGGACACTTGAAGACATCTGAGTCTTCTCTCTGGAAACAACTTGATGCCAGCTCGGCCTGGCTGGAGAATTTATGAAGCCTGATTCGCAATGGAAAAGTGTGTGCAGACAGGGAAACAGTGAGCCTCCCCTTCCTAGGACAGGAGCCCCAGTACTCACAACTTAGAGGGAGGGAGGTTTAATGTAGCTGACAGTTTCAGGGGATTCAGTCCGTGGTGGGCTGGTTCTAAGGCAGGAATGACATGGTGGAGCAAAGGTGCTCACCTCCTGACATGAGGGGAGCAGTGACAAAAATTAAGCTGCCTAGACAGCGTCCCACACATCACTGTCATGAACGAGTGGAGACGCTTTGCCAGGTGCATCAGTCCTCGCCAATGGCTATGTCTGAGGGAGGTCCTGGAGAGATCACCCAGGCATCGTCATAAAACACACTGAACGTATAAATTCAAAACTCTGTTACAGTAAAAGACGCACTGCCATGAATCCCACTCACTTCGAGACACTTATTGTCCTAGCTGCATTCTGAAGCAGTTCCTGGAATGACTCCCTCGTGAGAGGAATGATCAGACACAGGGTGAGTTTTGCTGCCGAGCCGTCCAACAGAAAAGCAGGCTTGTAAAAACAGGTCATCCTTATTTACTGCAATCACTGGATTGGGACCACGTGACCTCTAGATCTTCCCCAAAGTAAAAACGGCCATGACAGGCGAATACTTGGAATCGAGTCAGGACACTGAGTCAGCTGAAGACGCTCAGGAAAGAGGACCGTCAGCACTGCTTCAGGAAGTGGCAGGAGTGAGGGGCGGAGTGTGTTCAGAGCAAGGGGGAGTATTTTGAGGGAAATATGGCAATGTGTCTTTTCCTGTAATAATTTTTAATTTAAATATTCACTGTACTTTTCAGCTACAACTCACACTCTTGTTTGGCCAGCACTCGTAAACAATCACAAAATCATATTTTGCATTACTAAACATTCTCCATCATTTTAATGACTGCATGGAATTCCAGTAAAAGGCCATATCAAAACTCATCTACTATTACTTCATCTTTTACTCTGTTCCTTGACCCCTATTGTTGGACACTTGAAGATATCTGAGTCTTCCCTATGAAAAATAGGATACACCATCAAACTGTGATTTGCTTTGCCAAAAGATCCTCCCTGGAATTTCACCAATTTCTACGCCTTACAGCCTTGACAGCTTGATGCATTATCAGTTTTCCATACTGGCCAAATTAACAGGTGGAAAATGTTCTCTGAATATTAACCTAATTTGCTCTCATTTGAAGTCCGTTAATTAGTGATGAGGACGGACCGCCTTTTGGATGTTTTCGATGGTCCTGTGAGAACTCACCATGGGATATGAGTACTTAGGGGACTCTTACTAATTGGATTTTCTCTAATTTGCACCAATTCCCATAGCCACAGGAGCCTTTGCCCAGCCACAGGGAAGGATGTGGGGCCATCCGCTCATGAGGAGGACCCACAGGCCATGGCTGGGCGGGGTTTGCACACAGGATTTCTGTCAGGCAAACCAGCAGTTCGCTAAGGTAGGATGTGTTTTAGAGCCCACGGCAAAGCTTCCTGGTAGGCAGGAGGGGGAGCTGGGAGAGGAAGCGCAGAGACAGGAGGGCGCTTCAAGGGGGAGCAGCTGGGCTGAAGGCCAGGTCCCCCCCATCTGGGCAGCAACAAGCTCCCGCAGACCCTTAAGTCCAGGAATGATTTACAACTGTTGACGGTCTTGCTCGACCAAACATTTAAATCCAGCATGTGTGGCCATGAGAAAAAGCTTGTTTTAATTTTCAGGTTTGTCTTCTGCCTCCCCAATCTCCCCATGTTCTTTGAATCAGTTTCCCCGTAACTACACTCCCAACATACACGCATGCACACACGTGTGCGCTTCGCCGTGCAGAACCCCTTCCACCTTGAATGCCCTGCTCCCTCCTCCCCCTAACAAGTTCCTTCAAGACCACACAACTCTGGTCTATCCTCAGCGACTCTCAGGTGCCCCGCTATCCCATGACGTGTCCGCTTCCTTCTCAGTTGCCTGCTGACCAAGGCTGAAGACCAATTCTGGTTTGTGACTGTCATGATCACCTGCAACTGAGCCTACACAGAACCCTCCAGGGCTTAAGCAGTGTGAGGTGCAGACACACTTATTTCCCAAGAAGACAGCAGCACTACTTCCTCTGAGGCCCAGCAGTTTAACATTCTCCCAGCCTTCCTGAATAAACTGAAACTGCCCTTAGCTGCAAACTTCTCACCTGCCAATATTGTCATTCGTGACTAATCAGGGGCAATTGGATGGCAGTGCTGCCTGACAGAATGTGAATACACAGGGCAGGGACCAGAAGGCCCAAGACCTCCTGAGGAGGAAGCAGGGATTGCGCAAATGGGACTTGGCTGGGGTCAGTCACTGCTTCAGGGCGTCTGCAGGGATATTAACCAAAGGCAACAGGTGCAATCAAATTTTTGTTCAAAAAAATTGCTGCAGAATTTGCTCTGGAGGCCCAGCTTTCCTGGATGGATTCTCAATATATTATGCTGAGTACAGCCTTTTAATACTCTCCCAGGTCCACAAAAGAGAAGAAATACTGTCTTCCATACAGTACCTGTAAGAAAGTCTTGAGGTCTTTGTGCGTAAAACCAGGCATCCCGTGACACCGCCGGGCCATTTTTAATAATTTCCATGTCCTGCAAAATGCAATTCATGGCTTCCTCTGCCTCCGTCCCTCTCTTGTTCTTTTGTTTCTTTGAAAAACCCCTTCCATGGCCCAAAAGGTGCAGAAGTGCTGAGAACAGAGGACAGAGCGACGTCCTCCTCCGAGCAGACCGTTGGCCCCTCCTCTCCCAGCACTCCAGGGAGGGGGCATCTGTGACTCACAGCAACTTGGGTGGGAGTTGGCTGGAACCCACTTTCCCCATCCCGTGCATGGCCAGAGGTGAGCCTACTGGCCACACTTGTCAGAAGCAGGCCTTTCCGCGGCTGCCCTCTGGGCTACAGGAAAGGCGGACACAATGACAAGCAGGCCTTGAGTCCAGTTCTCCTGGACTCCACCTGTTCACACTTAGCGCAGAGAGCTGGAGGGAGACACCCTCCCGAGAGCCCGCAGCCCCACCGCCAGGACGGAGACCCCAGCGAGGGCCCACAGCACTCGCTTTTCTCCCTAAAACCTCCGGAGGGAGCGTGGAAGCCGGCAGAGGCCAAGGGCAGGTAGGCAATTAGGTCAGTCAGTCTTCAGGAAACCAGCCAACCAGTTGCTTTGTGGTCGCAAACAGAAACCCTAATTAAATAAGTCTCAGGAGCCCGCTCCATCCAAAGCCTGACTGTCCTGCCTTCAAACGAAAACGCTTCAGTTCAACTCTGCAAACACTTACTGAGCACCTGCTGTGTGTCCGGCATAGTGCTGAGGCTGGGAGAGCAGAGTGGATGACGGACAAGCACAAGCTCTAACCCTTGGGGACCTGCAGCAGGCATTAATTCAAAGGCTCCAAGAGGGGGAAAGGAGGAAAGGGAGAAGAAGAATCAGACTCAGTAGCCTTTAGGAGGGGAGAATTTGAACTTAGAGCCATTTGCTAATTCACTAATCCTCAGATTGCTCACCTGATACAATGATCTTAGTAACATCTTCATTGTGTTGTTCTTGAAAGGATTTAAGAACAGTGAGCGCGCTTGTCTTAGTCATTTTGTTGCCGTGACAGACTACACAACAGCCACAATTTAAGGTAGGAAAGATTTTAGCTCACAGTTTCAGGTCACACACAGTCCATTAGCTAGGACCCACAGGCTAACGGACGCATTCTTCTCTCCTGGAGCCTGTCACTCGGGGACATATATGGAGCAGCCTATACCATCTTTGGTGACATCATAACCACGCACACCTCAGCCTCCTCTGTCAGGACACCGTGTCCTTCTGGCTTTTTGCTACACCTTCCCAGGCACAGAGACCAGCCCACCTCCCTCCTGTCCCAAGAAACTCACTGGAGTCCTTCTCCAAGAGCACGGCCTCCCCTGGATCAAAGAAATGTGTGCTTCCGAACACCACGTTGAACATCACTTGGAACTGAAATTGGACCCAACCAAGCTCAAGTTCATCGCATCCTTTTGGGCAGTGACAGACCATCTGCCTTACGCCACACAGAGCTGCCCAGATCTCATCTGCAACGGGGCCAAAGCACTACGTCTCAGGGACTCCACACAAAGTCTGACATTCTGATGCTGCCATCTTTTTAAACATTTGGTGCAATTAAAACAGATTTAATGTCTGAAAACCAAGTTGTTCACACAATTTGTCAAGTCACATATGCTGTAAGAAGCGGAATCTGCCAGGCCTGGTGGCACAGGACAGTAATCCCAGCACTCTGGGAAGCTGAAGCAGGAGGACCGCAAGTTCAAGCCCAGCCTGAGCAACTTAGCAAAACCTTGTCTCAAAAAGAGAGAGAAAAGAAAAAAAGAGAAAGAAAAAATGCCTGGGGTTGTAGCTCAGTATGAAGATCTAGGTTCTACCACACCCCGCAGAACTAAAACAAAAAGAACTGTGGAACCCCCTGGGAAAAGTGATCTGATGTCCGGATTTCTCGGGAAATATGTCCAAGTAATTTAGACATCTAGATAACAACCAATACATTTTTGATCATTAAGTGGCAAAGAAAAATAAGGCCCTACTACTTGCATGTGAACTAAACCCTCTCCCCTTCTAGAGGCAGCATTAATAATGTACAGTCACCAAGCTGGACGCCAAGCAGAGGGCCTCCAGAGGGTTTTTCAAGCTGCTCTCCAATTCATTAAATGAGTTTCTCTGATTCTCACTCCAAACGCCTCTGGATGACTTCTGTCCTCTGCCCTTGCTTCGCCATCTTCTATGAGGAAAGGGACATCCTGTGGCTCCCTGGGCTTCTGGTTGCCCTACTCAAAATCTGCTGGCAGCGAGCACATGATAGAGTTCTCCCTGGGTGAGTGGCTGTCCCTAGAAGGTCACATGGAACCACACAATTTTTCCTGACTGCCTGGAGAGACTTCGTATGCGAAGAGATGGGACAAAGGTCTCCGTGGAAGTTGCCATCAGAACACGAGTTAACACGAGATCTCTGCTTGTGATTTTTGACCTTCCACAACCTTGATTATTCTCTCTGACCTCCCTTGGACCTATGTCATCACTTTCAAGAGTCTGGTTCCTATTTACTGTTCTCTGAGCACATTGCCCAGCATAATTCTATTTTCAGTATACAGACTTAGATAGCATTCATAAAAAGTTATAAATTCTTATCAAAATATATGTGGTTATGAATTTTAGTTTCTTCCTAATAGCTGTTGGCTCCAGAATATGTTTTTAAGTTTATTCAATGTCTTATCTTTTTCTCTTTCTTTTGCTTAAACTCCTTTGGATTAGAAGCTGCAGGCAGTGACAATTGAGTTATACCATCAGCCAAGTGGATGCAACCACTGTATCTTTCTAGGCCAGCGTCTTTCTAGGCGCTCCCAAGACTTCTTTCCAGCTTACCCACTGTTAGGGTTAGATCTAATAGGTCCCTACAAAGATCTCACAGTCAGTAGTAGAGTTTTTGGATGGTGATCCAGTCATGAGGACACTAGACTTGTCTGTAGATTAGATTAGTGATGCATTTTATAGCAAACTCTGGTGTCCAGAAATATGGGTATATTGGAAGAGGCAGGTCACTAGTTGGTGACTGGAAAGATATATGATGACTCCTAGGTCCTCCCCTCATACTTCGCTTGCTGGCTGCCATGACTTAGTAGCTTTTCTCCACTAAGCCCTTCTACATAACACTTCTACCTTGGAACTGGCCAGTGTGACTGACACACTGAAATTATAAGCCAAGATCTCTCCTCCTTTACACTGCAAATATCAGGTATTTTGTCTCAGAAGCAGTACTGACTAATACATCCACATACAAGAAGGGTGCCTGCATTATTCGGAGACCCTCTCTCTGGGTAACTTCGGTGACAACCATGTTTTCAGTTCCACGGTGGTACTGAGCTACTGAGGACATGCAGACAGCAGAACAGCGTGGTAGTTACGCATTCTATAGAATCAAAACAGCTAGAACTCCCTGGACACTAACTTGAAGATCACAGAGACTGTACAGAGGGTCAGCCTGCTCAGAGCCATCCTCAAGCCTGAGCAGCAGGGTACCCGGGTAAATAATGGTTCTCGATGCCTTGTGTTCAGTTAGAAACTTGTCTTCTCTGCTTCCTCTCTTCACCTTTCCTTAGCACAGCCATAAACTCTCCTTGCCCGACATGAGAGCTGAAGAAAAGAGTGCATCTACACAAGGAAGCAGGACCACACGCTGGACCCCACAGTGGGGAATGGCCCACTGCAATCATCTCTGACAGGAGGAGTGCAGGGGGAAGGGGGCACTGAACCCAGAGCTATCTGCCAGAGGGGTGGTTTCCTCACCCACATGGCAAGTGCCTTCCCTCAGGAGGAGGTTCTGACTCAGAACTGAGTGTGTTTCTCAAGGAACCTCACACTCTGAGTGTGTTTCTCAAGGAACCTCACACTCTGCCTGCCCTGAGGCAATGACTCCACCTATTGGGCTTCTGTGCTCTCAGCTGATACATGGAAGTAAAATCATTGTTACACACAAAATGATATATACAAAATGATAATCCAGTGAATGTTGCGGATGATTTCCATTAAACTCTTATACCAGGCATGGTGCTACACACCCACAATCCCCACACTCTGGGCAGTAGAGGCAGGAGAACTCTAAGTATGAGCTGAGCCTAGGCAACTTACAATTGAAGTAAAAGAAATAAAAATAAAAGAATACTGGGGACTTAGTTTAGTGTGAAGACCTTAGGTTCAATTTCCAGTATGAGATAGATGGTAGATGACAGAAACCCACCCTAAGCCTCAGAATGTGAAATCTTCTGGGAGACAGGGTCTTTAAAGAAGTAACTGAGGTAAAATGAGGTCACCAAGATGGGCTCTAATCAAACCTCACTGTGTCTTTATAACACACACACACACACACACAGAGGGGAAGACCCCACGAGGACCCAAGGAGAAGACAGCCATCTGTGAGCAAAGATACAGTACCCTCAGAGACCAACCCTGCCAACACCTGGATCTCAGAACTCTTGCCTCCACAATTGGGAGGCAGTAAATTTTTGCTGTTAAACTCACCCAGGTTGCAATACTTTGTTATGGCAGCCTGTGACTGGTAGTCATGATATGTCAACTTGACTAGGTTAGGAAATGTCTAGCAGATTAGTAAAGCTCACTTCAGGGTGTGTCTGTGGAATGACTGACATGAAGGCCAGGAAATGGAGGGAGCAAGACCTACCCCAATTGTGGTGGCACCAACCAACAGGCTGTAGCCTGGATGGAACCAAATGGAAAGAAGTAGGACGTTGGCACACACTTTTGCAAAGCTCCATTCTGCTGGGGTGGAGGGCCACGGCATGTACAGACATATCACCGTTTCCTCAGCCTTGCCCTGCAGACTCACATCAGAGGCTCTCCAGGGAGCTCCTATCCTAGGCCATCAGTCTCAGGCTGGCCCTGCATCCCTGGTCCCCCTTGTTCTGCTGCTTCCAGCTTCTTGGACTGAGCAGCTACTGCTTCCTCCACTTTCCATCCTGCAGTCAGCCCCTGTGGACTCTCCTGCCTCTGACGCTATAAGCCCACCTAATAAATCCCCCTGCATAATTATAGGGAATAATTTTTTCCTATTGACTTTCTCTAGAGGACCTAAATAAATCCCACATCTACACAGATGAAGACAAGGCACACCAAGACTGACCACCGAATGACACCAGGAACTCAACAAGGTCAGGTGCAAATCAACAGCAAAGACACAGGGCCACAATGAGGTGCAAAGCAGCTGTCCTTTGGCAAGGGCACAATCCCACCCACCAAGAGGCAAAACGCTCTTCTACAGACTTGATTTGATTAGTTCACACTGCAAGTGTGTAGAATCAATTCTAACCCTACTGCTATTGACCCTGTAGATCTTGGAGCTACATCGCTTGATCTGAGAGCTTGGTCTCTCATCACAGGGAACAAGAAGGCAGATATTATCTCCCTTGACACCAGAAAGCCCAAGTTTCACTGCCCCACTTGCGGTCCTCAGCCTCTCAGATTTCTGTGGCTGTTTTCACTGTTTTGTACATGTTTACGGGGCACCATGTAATGTTCAATACATTTTGTACAGGCTACAAGAACAAATTCTGACATTTTACCAAGACAGATCATGCTGAGGCAAAGCCCTCTTCTCAATTCCTCTAGAGGCCGCTTCTCCATTCTGCCAATGAATATTTGCCTGTACCTAATGGCAGGGGCTCTCTTCTGCAATTTCCTTGGCAGCAAATTCTGGAAGCAAAAAGACCACCTGGGCTGCCACTTCATGTGTGCGTTCATGTAAGTGTGTATGGTACCAGGAAGAAAACTCAACTCCTTCACTCTGAGCTTCACTCCCAATTCATTTTTTATTTTTGATTTTGAGACAGGATTTCACTACGTCTCTAAGTTTTCCAGCCTGGCCTTGTGATCTTCCTTCCTCAGCCTCCCAGAGTGCTAATTTCAGGACTGCCCCATGGGCCCAGCTACTACATTTTATTGTCTTAGTATTTTAGAAAGTATTAGAACTAAAAGAGATTTGCCCTTTATAAGTTTGCCTACAGCCTTCTATTCTCTGTGGAGGAGGTGGGCTTTCTCCCCACTATGAAAAAATGTGCTCACTGGGTTGGATTCCATAGAGGTGGGCGCTGACGTAAGGACTCATGGAGGGCAGCAACTCCTGGGGAGGCCAGAAAAGAACCGGAGGAGACAGACAGACAAGGGGAAGAGGTCCATCCCTGGTGGATCTCAGACACAACCTGGGGAGGGTGGGTTTACCCAGCTCTTTCCCGCCGAGGCCATCATGCCTTCAGAGAATGTTGGTCAGTGGCCGGGGACATATTTAATCATCATGACTGAGAACAGGGCACTCCTGGCACCTGCTGGGTAGAGGCCAAGGTTGCTGCTGAACACAACACAATACACAGGTCACCACCTTGACAAAGGACAAAGACTCATCCAGGCCAAATTGCCAGTAGTGCTGCTGCTGGGAAGTTCTGGCTGTGATGATGACAGAGAAGAGTTAAACAAACTGGGACCACAGACCTGAGACTCACGCCAGGCACATCAGCCGGGACAGCAGAGCCCAAGAGGGGCTGAGAGCCAACTCCAAGTGCCCAGCCCATGTTTACCCCACAGTCAGGCTATGAAACCTCTTTGCTTCTGTTTCCTCAACTAAGAATTGGAGATCACCATAGTCACCTGATTGGATTGTTGTGAGAGTTAAGTCAGCATAATGAGTAAAAGAATCTACAAGTTCAAGCCCAGCCTGGGCAACTTAGTTACTTACCAAGTTCCTGCCTCCAAGTAGGAAAAAAAAAAAAATGGGCTGGGAATGTAGTTCAGCATGAAGGCCCAGTGCTCGACCTCCAGTTACACACACACACACACACACACACACACACACACACACACGAATATGCATGTACCAGACACTGAGTTAATGAAAGCTACTTCCAATATAATTATCCCCTTAGGCATTGGTCAAATAAAACTGTTGGTCTCAAGGGCCCTGCCAATTATCCGAACATTAGACCTGTCCCCAACATTCTCTTAGATTTCCAAAAATCTAATATCACACCAGTCAGATTTCTGGCAGGGAAGGAAATGTGTTGCTCACTTCTCACATTAGGAAAGAGTAGAATGTACACACACGTACACATACACACAGGTACTTCTGATTTCCAATTCCATAGGAGCTATAAGCCAAAGAGCGAAGCCACCAACTAGAGCCAACAGAACAGTTGAGGAAGGGCCAGAATGATGCTACCTTCAGACAAGGAAGCCCAGGAGCCCGAATCCCACAGACATCCTTGTCTTCATAAAAGCTGGCTCAGCCCAACAGGCAAACTCCGGCTTTTCCAGCTTGAACTGCAAAGCCAAGCTTCTTGGTCCCAAGAGCGCAGAAGCTCCACACACAAGGGCCTCACCCTCACCCTACCTATGAAGGGAAAATATTCCATTTTCTTACAGCTTTGACAGGTGTTTCCTATCTACTCTTTTGACCCTGTTTTTTTTAATGTTATACTGGAAAAAAAAATTGTTAAAGAAAGTATTTGTGCTTATGTACAGTATATTATTTGTATTCTGTATTTTATATGAGACCCAAGACTGTTCCTCTTCACTCAAAAAACAAGGGCAAGAAGCCGGCAGAGCCATCTGTCCCAGCCACGTGGCCTCAGGCATCCAAGCATTCCAGACACTTGTAATGGTTCACCTTCTCTCTCTCCCGAGTGGGGCTCCCCCAACCTGTAACCAACACAACACCATCTGGAGAGCTGAGGGACCCTCCCGCCTCTCAGAGGCATCCTAACACCTCCAAAGCAAACCACCTCCCCCGCATCACCAGGCTCTACAAACAGATAACACTCCCAGCTCTCACACAGTCTGGAAGGATTCAAGATGACAGATGTAACCCACATGATCTATGATACATACACCCTCAGAAAATGCCGGCATTAATATTTAATAGTGTTGGAATAACTGCCCTGTTTGTCTCACTTAGCACAGCAGGCACCGATGGGCCAGCAGCGGGCTCCCTGGGTGTGTGGTGGAATGAAGCTCGGAGAAAATGCTCAGTCAGCAAGATATTCAATAATGCAGACAGACAAGAGATTCAGATTGGCTTTGAGCAATTACATTTAACTTGTTAAACATGACTTGGGAGACTCCCCCCCAAGCACTCGGCACGCAGAAATCATGCTGTGCAAGAAGAGCTAAAAATACTATGGAAATTCACCTATGGGGTTTGAAGACTGTCTTGAGGACAACAGCCAAGATGAGATATAATAATCATGGTGGGTGATCATCAACAAAGAGCTGTATGTAAATGTTTTGCTCACTTCCCAGGCAGGCCTCAAGGGCTGGAGTAGAGGATACCTCCTTCATTTCTGAGTGGCCCCCCTACCCTCCACCTGGCTATCCCACCATGAAGAACCCAGGCCCTGTGTAGAATCTCAACAACTATTTCAGGTGCTACTCCACACTTGAATCCTGCCATGGACAGGTCCCTCTAGAATCCTGAGATGCGCCTGCATGAAGGGTAAGGCTACCTTTCAAGGATTCACATCCAATGGTTCCTTTTCATTCAGCAGTACAGGGGACTGGCTCACACGGTGACAGAAGCTGACAGGTCCCACAGCCTGCTGACTGCACGCTGGAGGCCCAGGAAAGTCATGGTTGGTTCTACTGCAAACTCAAAGGCCTGAAACCCCACAGAGCCAGGGTGTAAGTCCCAGTCTGAGTCCAAAGGCCTGAAACTCAGGAAGCTGACAAGTGAGGGCAGCAAAAAATGATGCCCCAGATCCACAGAGAGCAAACTCACATTCCTTCCCCCTTTTGCCCTGTTTAAGCCCTCAGTGGATGGGATGGTGCCACCCACACTGGTTACATCTGCTTCGCTCTGGTGACTGAGTGAAGTGCTTAGCTCTTCCAAAAACTGTCAGTCACACCTGAAGTACCGTTCACCAGCTATTAGGGCATTCCTCAGTCCAGACAAGTTAACACCTAAAATTAGCCATCATATTCTCTATTCTGAAACACAAGGCAAAATACCGTCTCACGAGCACATTTTCTGTGTAACTACTTTATTTCTAATGTACTAGTAGGATTGTAATGGTTGAAACCCGAACTGTTCCCCTAAAGTTCATGTGTTCAGGAAATGAATGGACTTGATGGAATGATCTATTAATGAATTTCTGGGCCGTTAGGAGGCGAGCTTGGATGGAGAAAGTGGCCACTGTAGGACATGACCTGGGAGGGGTATCACTGTCCCCAGACTCGTCTCCCTGCTTCCTGGCCACCACGTGGTGAGTAGCTTTCCTGCAAGCCAGGCTTGCCATGGCCACTTCCGTCTTGGAGCAGCCAACCATGGGTTAAGACCCCTAAATCTTTGAGCTAGAGTAAGCCTCTCCTTTTACGTGGGTGTAAGGTATTGTACCCCAGAGACAGGAAATTGACTAAGATAATGTTCTTCCTCAAAGAGTTCTTAAATTCCAAGTCATTGCTTGGAAGATTTTGAAAATTACTGGGAAAAAACATGCTTTCACAGATGGTGTGTCCTCCTTTGGTGAAGGAGCCTGCTAGGCTCCCACTTATCTGTCCTAAGAAAGCAGAGGACAGAATCTTAAGTACAAGCTGATCAAAGGCACTGGCTGCACAGTTTCCACTGAAATAGGGGTCAGATCTATCCCAGAAGCCTACAGTCAAGTCTTACAACTTCTACCAGAATCTGAAAACAGATTGGCAAAGGTCATAGAAGTTTTGGAAGAGGCAAGACATGGGCCTCTGGTAAGGAGTATCTACTACATTTCTTGGGATTGGAAGAACACCCAAGTTAAATTGAATTTTCGGTCCCTATGTCTGAGAATAATCAATATGCAATCAATATTCATTAATGAAGTCATCTGATTTAGAATTTACCTAAATAAAGTCAAGGTGGTAGACAAGAAGACTGAAAACACAGCAAAATTAACTGATCACTGGGTTAATTTTCATTTTGGTTTATCTGTAGGATGTACTGCTGCATCCTTTAGGAACAGGGTTTAGCAAAAAACGGTTGGAAACTAAAAGCCGTAACTGATCATTAGGTTCTTTTCTAAAGTTTTATTCACAAATTTCACATCTCCATAATATACGTTCCTGTTGTTACATACGTACTACACAATTTTCACTTCAATAAATCTGTGAGCACAGAGAAAGTAAACTCCTGCACGTGATGAAGTGTCTGCGTGAGGAGAAGCGAAATCATAGTGCCATCTTCAGGAAACTCAAAGTCTTTCTTTATAAAGCACCACCGATACCCAGGTCACCTAAAAATGTCCCTGGGTCCTGAGATAAATCTCTTCACAGAAGACTGGAAGAGGCAAAGGGTGAAGCGAGGACAGCTCTTGCTGTGGACTGTAATCAGCTCTTCCAGATAACCACAGAGACACAAAGGATTTAGTGCTCTTGGAAGCAGAGAGGGGATGACTTCCTTGTCCTGTGGCTGTATGCTTTATTACAGAAGGCCAGGGAGAGGGGAAAAAAATGGAGAGGAGGAACCAAAGTGGACTGGGTTGCAGGGAAGCTACCTCTTTTTCCTTAACCTTCTTTAAAGCTGGCAGAAAACCTACATCGTTCAGGGTAAGCCTTGATAAGCATGGCAGCGACACATGTATGCACTCAGACAAGGGTGCTGGCAAAGCCACCTGACAGAAAGCTACGGTGTGGGTATAGGATGAATGTGACCTGCTCCCTCCCCAGGGGTTCCTGGTTGACATTTGCCCCCACTGAACTACTAAGGGGATGGAAACTTGATCGATTTGCTTCACCTCCTTGGGGATATAAGGACAATTAGATAAAGTCACAAGGATTGTCCCTTGATTGAATACTTTATATGAAGCAGAAGCGATCAGGATGAATACACTTATATTGCCTTGTGTTATAGTTGAGATCTAAAATGTACCCCCAAATTCTCATACTTACAGGGGAGGCCTAGAGGGAGGGGGAGTCGAGGACATCACCTGAAGGGTGGATTCTTGTCCCTGGCTCCTCCTCCTCACTGTGCTTCCTGGCTGCCATGGAATGAACAGCTGTCTCTACCAGTCTCTTCCACCACGTCATTTCTGTCTTAAAGCCAACTTACTATGGCCTGAACCGCTGAAACCCATAAAATAAATAAATCTCTCTTCCCCTCTTAAGTTGAAGGTGCTAGGTATTTTTTCCCAGTGACGGGAAAATGACTAATCCATCACATGTTACCCTGCACAGCCCTAAGACTCTGCCAGCAAGAAGGCCATCACCAGATGAGGGCCTTCAACCTTGCACCACAACCATAAGCCAAATAAAACTCTTTTCTTTACAAGGCACCCAGCCTCAGACATTTCATTATAGTAACAAGAAACCAATACTCAGACTCAGAAAGGTTTAAAAAATTCAAGTCCTGAATAACTAAAGTACAAGACTTAATTTCAGAGAACCAGAGAAGGCTAAAGCTCAATAAGAATTTGTATCACAGACAATAAAACTGAGGCCTAGATTAGATGCCCAGCTTGCCCAGGGCTGCTATTATGGTCAGAGCCAGTACTTCTTCTCCATTCTCTTGCGAGCTGGTGACGAGGACCCTGTCTCTGAGCACCCCTCCTCTCGCCCTTCTGTGGATCTTCCCATTACTTGAGGAGTCTAGGAAGCACTTCCAGGCCCTGCCACTTCTTTCTCTAGACTACATTCCATATTTGTGGAACTGTGTCCTTTTCTCTCAATCAGTCCTAAGCCATCTCCCAGGACCTGAGCACAACTGCACAGGGTAGGCATGGTAGAACAGTTTCCTAAAAGGGATGGTTTTCAACACACTTGCACACAGACAGCACAGTGATGGACAAGGCCAGGGGAACAGAGAATAGGAGGCAGGCCAGGGCCAGTGCCTAGGACCTGCCGTCCTCACATCAGCCCCTTCTGCTTCAGAACTCCAGGATTCTAAAGATTCTGAATCTGAACCTGGTGTTTCAAGTCATTGTCAAGGTAGAAGGGTAGCATGCTTCATATCTAAGCTATTGATTTCCTTGATTTAAAACTTTTAAATATCTAGATGCAGTTATTCTTTATCCCTGGCCCAGAAAATCAGGAATATCCTGATTCTTCTAAATATTCATACAAAACACATAACCAAAAATACAAAGTTGTCTGCACAAGGAGGGTATATACAGTGTATCTTATAAGAACAAAACAAAATGCAGCTTCAGAGAGGCCCAATATAAAAAGAAATATTTGTTAAATTACATTATACTCCACTAGTGCTCTTGCCCTGCAAGCACAAGGCCCTGAGATTCCCCAGCACCACATATGCTGGGAGTGGTGGTGCACACCTGTAATCCCAGCACACAGAAGGCCGAGGCAGGAGGACTGCTCCAAGTTTGAGGGCAGCCTGGTCTCCATAGTGAGTTCAGGAGCAGCCTGGGCTACAGAGAAAGATCCTGTTTCAAAAAAAATAATTATGTTATATTCTAGACGTAATGTTTTAGGCTTGAATGACAGAAAGTCCTAAACAAATGGAGGGAGGGGAGGGCAAACTGTGGGAGGCAGCGAGGGGCTGCAAACCCAGGGCCTTAATTCAGACTTACCATGGTTGAGATGCCTGTAGGCAGGAAGCAGTTGGCTATAAAAATTGGGAATACAGGGCTGAAGATAGAAATTTGGGACTCAAATAACAGAATTCCCATCCACATAGTCATACGGGTGTGATTATGTCTAGACACAAAGTCACGTAAATAAATCATATCTAATCTTATGGGTGGTGGTGATATCAGAGACTGAGGCTAGCGAAGAGAGGGTCACAGCCCTACATGAGGGAATGAGGGAGAGAAAGACCAGGCAACAGAGGATTAAGGAATGACCAGGAAGTCAGAAAGACAGGCAGCAGCATGCAATCCCCAAGAGCCACAAGAGGGCTGAGACAAGGAGGTCAATTGGCTGTCAAATGATGTTGGGAAATTAGGTCAAAAAGGAGACAGAATGGTGGAAGGGACAAAGCATCTGTAATCCTGACAATGGACAGAGGCCAGACTGCAACAGGCTCAGGAGTGAGTTAAAGGAGAAGACGGGGTATAGGCGTGATGCGGCTGATTCTCTATTTTTAAGCATTAAAAAACTCTCTCTCTCTCTCTCTCTCTCTCTCTCTCTCTCTCTCTCTCTCTCTCTCTGTGTGTGTGTGTGTGTGTGTGTGTGTGTGTGTGTGTGTGTGTGTTGCTGAAGCTTGCACCCAGGGCCTTTGCACTGAGCTACATCCCCACTCTATTTTTTATTTCTATTCGAGACAGCATATCACTAAGTTGCTAAATTTCCCAGGCTGGGTCTGCATTTGCAATCCTTCAGCCTCAGCCCTGTGGAATGCTGGGATTACAGGCTGGCTACCAGGCCCAGCAAAACATTTTTACTTCCTATTATATGTAACCTGTAATTCCAGCACCAAAGCTGCTAGTGTGATTTTGCTAATGGTTGTTTATCTTGACTCTAGCTCATGAGATCTTGCCTTTCTGTTTTGCAACGTACCATAACTTCCTGTTTGACTGAATTAAATCTACAGGTATCCAAAGCCTGGGATGAAGAGAGATTGCTCCAGAGAGAACTTGCTCATTTTGGGGTCCCCTGAGGGCTATCTAGCCCATGGTAATTTCCCAAGGCCAGAACCTTATCTGATATTTTGGATATTCTGAAGGTAGAAGTCTTTCATTAAGATCTATTTTTTTCATTTTGCCAGATGCTAATGTGCACGATGGGATTTATTTCTCAAAGGAAGGAAGGGAAATTCAGTTTCAACTCCAATTCATTTAATACAAAGAGCGTGAAAGTCACTACTCCTACCATTACCACAAGGAAAAGGCCGAACAGACTAGAAATGGATGACTTTTCCCAGACATATGAGACAAACAGTCTTGCTGGAGGAAGCCACTGACCCAAAATCTGGAAAAGACTCCCAGCCAAGATCTGACCTGCAGCAGAAGCTGCCGGGGCTGTTGACCGGCAAGAACAGCTAGGTCAGGCACATCCAACCTTCAGCCCACAGGTGTGCACACCTGGGAAGCTGGTGATGTGGACCCATAAGACTTTAAACTTTTTAAGATTATATGAATTTTAGCTATAGTGTTCACAACTCAATCACATGTATTCAAGCAAGGAGTGTGTGGGTGACCACCAAACACCATGGAGGGGAGGGTGCAGTGTCACAAACACATAATCAAAACCTACATGTGTCAGACAGTAAACACACCCATGCAACTTGGAGAGTAAAGCACAGCGATTATAATAGTATTTCATGCTACCAATACATGTACACGCCTGTGAAGACAGGGGTTATTGTTATTAAGCAGACAGGTTAAGTTTTCTCATTTGATTATTAAACTTGGACTTGCTGTGCTATTTCATTTTAATGTTATCATAAAAAATATAAAAAAGCTTTGTTGCTTATATACTTTAATTATATTACTTTATATACAGCTCAAGGCAATTTCTCTTTGCTCCACCAGGCCCAGGCAAGTCAAAAGGCTGGACACCTATCTAAGAAAAATGGCTGGAGGCTGATGGTGGGCTTCTGGGAGAATGAGACACCCCCTGGAAGCGGCAGCTACAGAGGGCTCTATGCATTCATCGATTTTTATCTCCAGGAATCCCACCACATTCTCATGGTGAAGAGCCAAGAAAGATTCCTCCTGTTTCCGTTGGGAAGATGGAAAACAACCATCATGAAACATGACCGGAACATTCTCCATCACAGAGACCTGACTTCCAGGGAAAATCTTTTCCAAAACCTCATCCAGGCATGAGGATGGGCATTTCCAGACCCAGCCCCCTCTAGCCTGCCTAGCTCCCCCCAAGGAGGGCGAAGAAGGTCACATCCCAGAGACATAGAACCATTGAAAGGTGGAGACGAGGTCATGGAATTATAGGACACGTTTCCCTGTGCCTATACACCCACCTCACAGGGCTCCAGTAGGGTGACAGTGGATTATAGCTGAAGGTGTAGCAGCCAGACACAGATTCTGCCTAAGGAGGAGCTTGCAGCGGGGCTCAGGAAAACTGTAAGAGCAATTTCAGCTCAGGAAGCCCTTGTCATTTCTGGAAGGGTTTTCTGTCACACTTCTCCCCTAGTTTCACATCCAGGACTCTCCTGAGCCTGTGATGTGTCCCCTCTACGTGGAAATGGGCCATGACGAGTTAGCAAAGGCCTTCCCATTTCCTCCCTATCAGCCTCCCTGGTCCAGCCTGCCGCTTTCCCAGGAAGCGCTCACCTGTCCAGGCACTGCCTCCAAGGTTGGATCCAGTCTGGAATTACGACTTCAAAGCTCCAAAACCAATTCACGCGGATACAAGTTCAGTTCCCCTTTCCAGGGCTAGCTCCTGTCACTTGGGTTTGTTCCAATGGCTGGAGGGGAGACACAGGTCCAAAAAGGGGTCCTCTTTCTGAGGTCACTGGCCGCTCCCCAGAACAGTTGTTCCTTTTTGAACACATCCAGCCCCATTCCACAAAGGTACCCCTGACTCCCTCCTTTTGCTCTGACCTGAGTTTCAGGCCTACAGATTCACCTCAAGAGCATCAGCCAAGAACCAGTAATGGCTCAACCCTTCCAGTAGACACAAGGGCTCTCCTGTGACAGACGCAAGCAAAGGAAAAAAGGACTGTCCGCTACACCTCTCTCCCCAGCTTCCTACTGGGTGGTGGGTCAGAGTTACCACTTGGCTCACGGCAATTTGAGGGCCTGCTCTTTTCTGCTGCATGGCTCTTGGTGTGGATAAAGAACAAGAAAAACTGTCCTTCAGGGTCAATTTTTATCTTGGACACAGGATAAGGTGAGGATAAGCCGCACCCCACTGATCTGTCTAGCACATATGAATACTTAGCAATACCACAGTTGAAATCAAAGCCTGTGTGTATGCCTACATGATATATGTACACATACTTAATAACTCACTGTTTCACCTCAGGAGGGCTTTCTGTGTGCGTATGTGGTACTGGGAATCAAGAGGCAAACCTTCACACTCAGCTGCATCCCCAGCCCATTTTTTAAACTTTTGGTCTTAAGACAGGATCTTACCAAGTCACTATGTTGCCCAGGCTGGGCACTGTAGCCAGCTGGAGGGCACTTTAAAAGATAAAAATATACTCAGTGGTTTTTTTTTTGAAAGCTGATCACAGTTACAATGTAGTAATAGAACAAATCTTTTTAAATTACAAATGACTACAGTTTTTCTTCAAAAAAACAAAGATTGTGTGAAATTAAGATGTTCTGTTTGCTTCTCCTTTTTTACACACATGACTTAAGAGTTTCTACCAGCAAACACCAGTAAAGGAAGAAAAACAAAAGTCAAAGAACTAGGACTGAGTTATATGCAAAAGTGCAAGTGGAAAACACAGCCAATATGATAATATAAATATAGGGAAACAGTGTGAATATAAGCAAATGGCTAAGGAGTGAAAGACAGCCAGAAAACAGGACAGTAGATATGTGAGTTGGGAGTCAGAAAAGCAGCTTTGGGTGAAACAGTACAGTCTTGCCACCCTCCTCTCACAGCGTCCCACAGTTTGCACCTTCCGGAACATCCTTTCTCTGAACCTGTTCCCCACCTGTTGTAGGCAGCCCACAGTCTATGGGCGCACGTTGCCCAGCAGGCATGGCTCTGCCTCAACTGTCTCTAATTTTTAGTCTAATGTTGTGTTCGAAATATCACAGTTAAACCCATCAATTTCTTCTTCAGCGTGACTGAGGGCAAAAGACTCCACCTCTCTGGGCAGTCATTCCTTTCCTGTGACGCAGAATTCATGCCAGCACCTACTCCACTGGCCTGTTGTTAATACCTTCTTGGTAGGAAGGGACCACTTGCACAGTACATATATGTGACATGTGAGAATTTGGCGAGCAACCTCCCCATTCCTACCGAAGCCAGGGGTCCCTCACTCGTGTGTACAATGAGGCATTAGCACTGCCCCTCCCCCCAACCTCTCTTCCTTGACCCCAAACTCTGTGATTAGGCCTTTACTCTTACATTAGCAGCATTTATAGATTTCATGGTAAATGCTGTTGAGTCTGTGGGCTCACCAAAGTCTATTGCTCAGGACTGAATCTAAGGCCTGGCAGGTGTTAGGCACGCACTCAACACTGAATCAAATTCCCAGCCCCATTGAGACATTTATGATCTGTCTCTAGAGTAAAAACCAGCCAGTGCTGCTTGTGTTGTGACATACCTGAAAATACGATCTCTGCAAAACCTAGTGATGCGCTGTGATCCCACTTCCTTCTGCAAGTATCTCTGTGTTACAGAAGAACTCACGAGCATCCGGTCCAAAAGCCTTCTCACCTTGCTGATGTGGGGAGGTCATTCCAGTTTTTGTTTCTGCACCAGAAATATCTGAGCAGGGGACACCCATGGCTTCATTCATTTACATAAGAGACAACCCCCTCCCCCCCGGCTGTGTCCAGGCAAAGGGTACATTTGCTTCTAAAGACAGTGATTTTTTTCCTTGTAATTTAGACCTATCTTTCCCCCAGAGACATTCTAGGGTGATAAGCTGCACACCTGCCCTTCCCTCCCCTAGACATTCCACGGTGACAAAGCCAACCTCTCTTGGAAGGGGAAAGGACAAAGATGGTGACCAGGCTCACAGAGATCGGGCTCTCCCGATCTCTACATTTCTCCCCTGAGTGTGCAGCACCACCTGGAGTTACAGATCTTCTGTTTCACTTTGCGGCTTACGCGTATTCCAGGATTTTCTCCAAGTTATCATTTATGAAATATGGTTGAAAATACAGTATTTACATTTTTAAATGTATTACAGTAAAAGACACGTTGCCATAAGGCTTCCTCAGAATACCTTGAACACCCTTATCCCCCTCACGCTCGCCACTTTCTCACAAGCAGTTCCGGAAGTCTTCTTTCCCAAGTGTCTTTAAGTGTGCTGGGGTGGCTGCCTCGATGTCCTGTACTCATTCAAAATGTTGACGTTTCATGGTCATTTTGACTTTGAAGAAGAGCCATAAGTCACGTGATGCCAGGTCTGGTAAATAAGGACATGTTATCCAGTTCCTATGAGTCTGCCTTTTGCTTGGATGGCTCTTCACAGGAGCATTTGCTAAACTTTTGATCGTGTCTCATAAAGACATTCATGAAAGAGAACTTCTAGAACTGCTTTAGATAGTGGCAAGAACATGAGACTAGTGTGTTCAAAGTAAAGGACAGAATTTTGAATGGGATTAATGGTGATATGTCTTCCTGTAGCAAATTTTCTTAAATATTCACTGTATATTTTGATTATATCTCTTATTTATTCTGTCAAATTCCTCTCCTTTTTTCTAGAAAACCATCTTCTGGTGACTATTTGCTCTCTAGGCTTCTGTGAATCTGATGAACATCTTGGAACGCTGCTACTCTTCTAGATTGAACACATTTTAATCTTTATTGTTTTACTCTCTCATTTTGCTGGCTTACAACTGATTTTCTAAGGAAAGCTGCTTAGTGCTTGAAACATCAATATTTTGGATTTTATCACATAAAAATATTATTCTTCTTTTAACCTTTGGTTTTTAGGATGGTATGGAGGTGAAATTATTTTCCTTCAGAAATGTGACGGCATTATTCCATTGTCCTACAGCATCAATGGCTCCTGATGAGCCCTCAAATAGCCTTATGGTTCCTGTTCATTTCTTTGTCATCATTTTGTTTAGTCTCTGAAGTCTTTGGGTATTTTGTCTTTATAGTTAAGGCCCTAAATCCCTAGATGAGGGCTTTTTACATTTATTTGGCATGGATTTCCCATTTTGATGACTCATGGTATTTTTTAATTCTGGAAAAATTTTTCTGGTATTATTATCAATATTTTCTAGACCTCTACCTACTCCCTTCCACTGGTGTTTTCATTTGTCATGGATCTGGCACCTTAACTGATCATATATTACATTGTTCCTTTCTTCATGTTTTAAATATTTTATTCACTTTTTCTGCGTTATGAGGGAAAATGAGTACCCAACTCAGTCATCCTGGCTAGCAACCCCTAAGAGAGTGACTGAAGAAAACTTAACAGAAAGACCACTTCTAGAGAGGTATGGCAAGTGTGCAAGAACCACCAGGGCTGGCGAAGCTTCCCCTAAGCCTAAAAAGGTCAGAGGAGAACATGGAGTTATTGGAACCTGATGAGCTGTGGGTGAATGAGAAGACGTCTGGCAGGAGCTGTGGCCACAGACAAGAAAAGCCACCATTGCCAAAACCACAGCTCAGCGGAACATGGCAGTTTTGACCGATAAAGTCACCACAAACACCGAATTAGGGAATACCAACCCAGTACTCCTGGAACACAGGCAGGCTTAGGTTTCTGCAAACCTCTGGTCATGTTTTTGTTAACGTATTAATACACATATGTTTTTTTAAAAAATCACATTTAATATATGTTGTTAATTCACTGACCCTGAACTCTTGTCCGACAGTCCTGATTCAGGCTAAAAGCCTAACACGTGTTTTCCCCTGAAGGCATGCCCCAGCCTTCTCACACTTAGGAATGGTAGACAGTACTTAGCACTCTACTTCGGAAACATTTTAAACACTGAAATCACCCCAAAAAGATTACATAAAGTATGAAAGTATAGTGCTAAATAGACAGGGGACAGGGTGTGTTTATTTTATGAGATTTGTGTTTTTGCAACCTTCCCGGGGCCTCTGGATGTCATGAATATTGGAGAACCCTGCTCTGCAGCCAGAAGGAAAACTGCAACACACAAAAAAAAGGCATTTTTTTTCCCTCCTCCCAAGGTCTGCTGGGCACGCAAACAGGACACCCCACTGGCAGCTCTAGTTTGCTCTCCCACCTTGACAAATCACAGTCTTCAAGTCAGAAGCATCTAATAACCTCCCAGCACCCTCTGCGGCTGGCCCTCTGCCTGGGACTCTAGGGACATGCTGATCCATTCTGCCCACCAACGCTCCTCCCTTCAGTCCACATTTCCAGGGAAACACAAGGTCTCCCATCACGGTGAGTCCCTTCCCTTCCTTCTCTGTTTTGTCAGATTATTCCTTTTGTATTTCTTTACTAGTATTCCCCAGCTGAGACATCCTGGCAACAGGTTGAAGTCCTAGCATCAGGCAGCTGGGTTCCTGTTCCGAGCCCACCATTTGCTAGACATGTGAGTCTGATAAGTGTCATTTGATAAGTCTCCTGTGTGCTTCCTCCCCTGGGGTAATAGTCCCTTCCCCATGGGAAAACGGAGAGTGATTGCATGCTAAGAGCTAGGAGAGGTGCATGTTACGAACACAAGCATTTCCTTCCATTTCCTCAAACCCACCTGGATGAAATTTACTTATTTTGTGGTACCAGGCACTGAACACGGAGCCTTCACGCTGACCTACGGCCACAGCTTATTTTTTAAATTTTTATCTTAAGACAGGGTCTCACAATGTTGCTACATTGCCCAGGCTGGGGCTTGAACTTGCAATCGTCCTGCCATGGCCTACATCACCAGGCCCAGCCTGAGGCTTTAAAAATGAGGAGGACCAAAGAGAACTGGAGCTGCAACCAGTTCGGAGGCCGGAGGCAGCGGAGGAGCAGAGATGCAGCCACGTTGCCCCACAGGGCCCCAGATGTGATGGCACCATGGCTTCCCTGGAGGGTGAGGGAAGATGCGAGTCAGGTTCTCCACCTCCACCACCACCACCACCCCCGCTCATCCTGGCCTTTCCCAACAAGCACACTCTACGAGGCGTCCCCAAAATTAATTTCCCTACATATAGAAGCTTTAAGGATGCCTGTACACTGAACTTAGTGCCATTCTCAAAGCCTTAGCCTTACTTCAAATATCATGACACATGAATCCTAAACAAACATTTCAATCTTTTTCTTCTCCTCTTCCAGGGACCCCAGCTAGAACACTGGAGGTAAAACCAACCAACAACAGATTAACAAGAGACAAGCAGTTCACGGACGCAGATGTACAGGAGGCGTGCGGTCATGAAAAAACTCAAAACTTGGGCTTCCAGGGCAACTTACATGGGACCCCTCCCAGGTAGTGGGAGCTTTTACCCCTCTGTCCTTTGTTTCTCCATAAAGACCTAGTCCACCCCTGCACCTTGCCTTTGTCTGTGATTTCTTCAACATCTTGGAGCATGAAAAAGAAACCCCAAGGGCTGGAAGAATGGCTCAGTAATTAAAGCACTTGCCTAGCAAGCGCTATCTAAAGCACTAAATACCCAAATTCGATTCCCCAGCACCACATAAGCCGGGTGTGGTGGTGCACACCTGCAATCCCATCACTTGGGAGGCTGAGGCAGTAGGATTGCTGTGAGTTTGAGGCCAGCCTGGTCTCCATAGTGATTTCAGGACCAGCCTGGGCTATCGAGCAAGATCCTGTCTCAAAAAGAAAAAGGAAAAGAAAAGGAAAGACAACCCCTTGTGCTTATTATACAGCATCTTAACAAAGAACCAAGGTGTTTAGAAAAGTAACAAGGTAAAGGGGTTTGGGTTACAGGGGCAGCCAACAACAGGAAGGAATGTAATATGGGGGAAGGAGGAAAAAGCAGCAGCCTGTGCCCCTTCTTCTAGCAGTGCCTTGGGACTAACCAAAGTCTAAACCCATCTTAGGCAAGCAGTGGAGAGAGCAGAGTGTTTCTGATGCCTGCTGCTTCTCAATTATTTTCAGCTCAAAATAATCCGTATGTCAAGGTGGCTTCTGTGGGCACGCCTCCACTCTAATTCCCTCCTGTACCGTAGGAAGAATCTACTCAGAGCCCCATGCTCCTTGGTAGACAACCTCGGCCTAACAAGACATAAGCACACAAGCTTGAATTCACCTTCCTGGCTTGGCTGAGGGAGCTAGGAGGGGTGGAAGAATATGGCAATCTTTCTGGGTCATTCTCCTTTTCTGTATTATGTGAACAATAATATCTATTTTTCCAGGGCTCTGTGAAAATCAGAGATAACACACATTAGGGATTTAGTAGATCCGTTTGTGCATGTTGGGGACAACTGTAATTATTTCATTGTATGACCTAATGTCTTCAGTTTTTCAGTGCCCTTAGTGTCCCGTGGCCAGGTGCCATCAGGGGGCATCAAACACACATGGTGACCTCCCCCGTCCAATTAGTGCTGTCACACCTGTGGCCTTTTGAGCTACTTCCTCACATTGGACTTGACATAAACTAACATATCAGGGTGGGGTTTTTTCTTTCTTGTATTCAGCAAATTTTTTAAATTAAGTGCTAAGCTATTTATCTCTGGTTAGCCTACGTTATTATAGTTCAGTGTTACAGCCAATGAAAATCATTTTTATTAAGAGTACCCTCTACAACATTAGCTCTTCCTCTCAGCCACCATCTCACATGTCCATATTTAGTAGTAATTTCCTCTGTATCTTTATCCAAATCATTAACAGAAATAAGACCAGAACCAAACCTCTCTGCCTCTCCTGGAGGATGGCACAGCTTGGTAGGGGGCAGCCCCTTTTCAGGTGAATGATTTCCCATCATGCCTGCTGTTGGGTTCATTAGATCTATCACCTGTAGAAAAATCACCTAACAATCATATGGAAAAATTCCACCCAAAATGTACCTATTTCATTGTGAAGGGAGGGAGGCTCGATCTTGATAAATGTAACATTTTTCAGTTTGGGAGATTTAGAGGTCAACACCACTGATCATTATGAACACATTATTATTCCCCCACACGAATTCAAAATAAACATAATAAGCCACAAAATAAAGAGTTTTAATTTGCGCTCTATCTCCCTGCACAAGGGATGCTGAAATGAAAAGAGTTCTTCCCCAACTCTCTCTCACTGGGTCGCTAAGGGTTGTACAGTTTTGGTAATGTTTTGTGATGCAGATGATGGCAGTCTTCCTTATTACTGCTTTTTGCTACTTCCATGTTGACGCCCCATGCACATGATTAGTCAGTGTTCTGTTAACCGATAGCATTCCTAAGCACACCTACAAAGATCATCAGAGCAAGCGCACCATTTCCAGATGAAGTCATCTCTGGGGTTCCGGATGAACGTGAATTTGGAGAAAACACCATGCCACCTGCTAGACCTGAGTGCTCCAAAGAAAGCATTAGGCTTTTTGTTCCCATGTTAGAGGAGGAGTTGAAGCACCAGATAAGTTGCCTATAGATGAGAAAGGACAGAGGTCCAGACCCACGCAGCATACTGCCAAACACGACGCTCTGGAGTGCCACGCTATCTACCACCTATATGTACAGCAATTGACAACAACTGATCAGTCCCGGGGAGAGGAAGCTGTCATGTATAATTTTTTTGTTTAAAGTAAGATAATAAAGGCACGAGCAGCGCCACTGCGAGAAGGGAGCTCACTGCAGCCGGCATGGGGGTTCTCACCCAGTAAAGGTCCTGCTGTCCAGCCTCGAGGATTTGCAGAACATTGCCAGTGCAGCAGTGCATGGGAACCGTATACCCAGCAGGCAGCATCCTTGGCCGGGCATCTCTGGGGACCCCAGAAAGGGCAAGGCCACACAGCCTATCCCTGCAGCACACAGATCTGGAAAGCAGCCCTAACTGGTGCCAGGGGGAAGAGGGCACGGCCAGGTGCCACGTGGGGGCAGACTTCTCATAGCAAACATTCACCCGTGTCAGGCACCAGGCAAAACGCTACACAGACAGCTCACCTCATCCTGAAAAGCCTCAAAAGGACTCTACAAGCAAGAAAACCAAAGCCCAGAGAATTCAACGAATTTCCCAAGGTCAAATCCAGGGAGTCTGGCTGTGAGGCCGTTAAGGGGGCAAACTTCTGGAAAATGCTCCGTCCCAGCTGGGGGTGGACAGGGACCGGGGATGGCACGAAAGCTTCCAAAATAATGGACAGAAGATGAACAGAGACACACTCTTTCCCATTACAGTCAGTGACATCCCTGAGTGCCCCTGGGCACACAGCAGGCTACACAGCTGAGCTTCCAGTGGTTGCAGTTTTCTGGGTGCTGGTTCTTCCCCACTCCATTCAATTTTTCAGGTATTTAAATGTTTTCAGAAAAGCTTGGACAAGCTCAGTCAGCCAAGGCAAATCACACCTAGAAATCGGTCTGGGAGCTGTTTCTTATCCTCCTACAACCAGGGTCCCCGTGCCTGGAAGTCAGTTCTTCTTGAAAATCATATCTGGAATCATAAAATTGTGCAACTCTGGCCAATAACTTCCTCCGGTTTAAAATAAGAGCAGTACCCTGAAATTGCCCACCAAGGTAATTTTAAGGGAGAAGTCATTTCGTCGGTAAACCACTAGGTGGCAGATCCCCCCCCCCCCCCCCCGTGGAGGCGCACGTGTTACACGTGTTACACAACAACAAATTAGCATCCATGAGAACATTTTTAAACATATATATATATATATATATATATATATATATATATATATATATAAATGTTAGCATCATACGTCACCAGGAAGGTGTTTGTGGAGGTGATTAATTCATAAAGAAAAGTGTAGGGTAAAAATTTAACCGCGACCTACTTCTATCCCCTGTCCTCTAGGGATCAATAAAATTAGTGGAATCTAAGATTTAGAGGGAAAAGGAAATTGGTCCTGTGTGTGTCTCCAGCTGAGCTGTAAGTTTCAATCTCTAGGGACAGAACAGAGTAGGCTTGATGGTATTTTGCAGCTCCCACCCCCCCCACACACACACACACACACATGCCCCTCATGCCCCCCACTTTCTCTCTTCGAGATGAACTACCTGACCACCTTGGGCTCTCCTGGAGCTCACCCTCTCATCAAACTTCTGCCACAAGGTGGCAGTCAGCAAGCACTGGACAGCAGAGGAAGGGCAGGATCAAGGAAACCTCCCTGATCTGCAGCCTGGCCCTCCCGCTGAGGGAGTCTCTGGTCTTTGAGCAGGTGACTTCACTTCTCAAGGTTCAGGGTCAACAACCATATTTACAATCCATTTTATGAAATAAAGATAGGGCTGGAGTATAGCTCAGCATTTGCCTAGCACGCACAAAGCCTTGGGTTCAATCCCCACTGCTGCAAAAAAAGAAAAAAAAAATCTATGTACATATTTACCTGTACTGTTCTGGCTGCCCTGATATTCTGAGTATACTCAAAAACACTCAACTCTCTGTCATACAGTGCCAGGTCAGGTACACAGGTGGGTGAGGACACACGGTCACGGCTCACAAGCCCACCTCTCGGGTGGGTGGCACACAGCAGCAGCCCTCACCGTGTTTTTCATCACACCTCACAAAGACCCTCAGGAAAGATTTTCACAACTGCTTCAGAAAATGGCAAGGATGAGGTGATTAAAGCAACAGGGAGGATTCTGAGGGGAAATGAATGGCCTTGGGTCTCCTACTGTAGCAAGTTTAAGAACTCATATTTTTGTACAGTCTGTATGTACTGTGCGTGTGTGAGGTGGCAGTAAAGTTAACTAGGTTGATCACGCTGATTTCACAACACAAACGTGTATCAGATCATCCTGTGTAAACTTTAAATGTACACAATTTTCTTTGTCAATTATACTTTAAAGAAAGTGAAAATATATATAAATACAGTACAAAATATATTCGTGTAGTATACTAATGGGCATGTTTGCTACACTGCTTAGAGATAACGACCCGCAAGAGGCTTCCGGAGTTGGCATCCAGCAGCTGCCCACTACTGTTGACAGCGGTGTGGCCTTGGACAGGTCATTTCACCACTCAGCCTCATGGTGTTCCTGTGCAGAAGAGAGATGACAGCCTGTGGGCGTAGTGTGGTGGTTACAGGGCTTGCTTAGAGCGCACAAGGCCCTAGGTTTGATTCCCCAGCACCGCATTAAAAATTTCCTCCCTCACCTGATTTGTTTTTCCTCAATAAATTTTCCTGCCACTAGGCATGAAATTTCAATCACTTATGTGCTTTGTTTTCTGTCTCAGTATCCTAGAAGACCCATGAGGAAGGAACCACTGTCTGGCCTGTTTACAACTGCATCCTAGAGTCTAGGAAGGTAGCACGCATATGGTGGGCACTCTAGAACTCTACAAGAAACAAAGAAAAAGAGGAAGGGAGGGAGGGAGGAAGGGAGGGAGGGAGGGAGGGAGGGAGGGGAAAGAAAAGATTTCCTCAAACAGTTGCTGGTGAGTAGATGGTGTTTGTGAAGCTTAGCATAATGTCTGCGGACCGGTAGGCACTCAACACATGCTAAGAAGAATTAGGACTTGAGTGCCCTGGGGCAAGAGACTTCATATTTCAAAACTCCAGTTGCCACATGTCCAAGTGGAACACTGGTTTGCCCCAAGGGTTGGTTGCAAAGACACAGGCAACTCCTGGCTCTGCCCACCAAGGGCCATCTAGCCGGGCTCTGGGAATGAAACCAAGGCTTCACAAATTGGCAGCACCAGCTCATGCAACAGGAGGAGCTCACCCAACACCCTGTCCTTGTTTCCTAGGTCTGAGAAATACATCCCATACACAAAGTGTCCTGGTCACTTTCTCACCACCAGACATGATACCCAGCACCCACACCTTAATGGAGGTGAGGGTGGATTGGGCTCACAGTTTCAGAGTTCTCAGTCCACACACAGGCGGCCAAATCCAAGGGAGAAGCAATAATGGCGGAAGGGCATGGCAGAAGGCTTGCCGAAAGAAATCCTGCTTACCTCACGGCAGCCAGGAAGCAAAGAAAGGAGGGGCCAGGGATGAGAATCTCCCCTTCCAGATCACACCTCCAGGAACTTGTCCTCCAATCAGGCCATGAACTCATCAATAGATGAATCCACTGATGAGCATGACATCCCATGATCCCTCACCTTCCAACCACAGGAGACGTAGAGGTAGCTTCAGATTTAAACCATAACACAATGTGACTGAACCCACAAAAATTCTTTATCTGTGGTTCTAGAGATCCAGAAGTCTGAAATCAAGATGTGGGCAGGGTCATCTCTTCCCCCAAAAGCATCAGGACAGGCCCCCTGCTGCCTCTTCCCTCTTTGGAAGCTCCTCAGCTTTGTCCACATGGCTCCCACCTCTGCCTCTCTTCAAGTGACTGCCTGTCTCCTCGCAGTACTTCTACGACACTTGTCACGGAGTGAAGGTCCGCCCCTAGACCTAGGATGATCTCATCTCCACATTCTTAATTTAATTACATTTGCAAAGACAGTACAAATAAGATTTCCGAGTAAGGTCGCATTTACAGGGACAGGGTTAGGCCTCAGATCCATTGGGTGGGGAGGGGGAAGGGCAGGGCTCCATTAACCTGCAACATATATTATTAAATGTCAGATACTCCAGCACTTTGGAAAGCAAGGCATCAGAAAGCTTAAGTCATCTGCACGTGCGGCTCATGGCACGTGAGGCAGGGACACAGACGGCAGCTGTCGGCTCCGGAAGCCTCAGACTCCGGCCTGCACCAAGGTCTCTGCCAGCTGTTTGTCATTCAGACTGTGTTTTCCAAAGAAGCAATACCGAGAATAGAGGTCAAGTTCTCCAGCACATCCAGCTACAAAGACTTAACGTGACCTGTAATGCAGCCGATACTGCGTCGGGCACACTTCTAAGTCACAGCACACAGCACCACAACTCCGAGGGTTAGAGATTTTAAATGGCAAAATTAAGTAAGAGGTATTTTTGGGTTGTGAATACTAGCCCATAATTACTTATTTTTAATGGAGATTCTCAGGGACTTAAAAGCACGAGACAGTGATCGTTGGCCTAATCTCCCATGCATAGATTCTGTGCACTGAGGAGTCTCCCTACGCACACTGGCAGATAACCACAGGTAATGTGTAGAAATCAACTTACAAATGTAAAATAAAGCAGAAGACAAAAGCCAAAAGGCATTTTCTCCTAACACAACTCATTAAATCCTCCCATGTAAAACACTTGTCTCCACAGTCGTGTCATTTCAAGAAGGTTGTATCAATGGATCCACAAAGTTTGAACCTTCAGGAATTGGCTTTTTTCCATTCAGAATGATTCCCTTGTGATCCATCCAAGTTGCTGTATATACAGACAATTTATTCCTTTTCATTGCTAAATAGTACTCCATGCTGTGGACATGTCACAGCGCACTTAATTATGCACACAATAAGAGACGTTGACATCCATGTTGTTTACAGACTGGAACTATGACAGTCAAATTCTGCTTTAAACATTCAATGAAAGTTTTCTTGTGAACACAAGTTCCAATTCCCTGAGGAAAAAGTCCAGGAGTGCAATTGCTGATGGCCACATGGAAGCAAATGTTTAGTTTTATAAGAAATTGCCAGTGCTTTCCAAGGTGGCGGGGCCATTCACGCCGACCAGCAAAGTGGACATGAGTCACTCCACATCCTCACCACTAGTTGACGCTATCACATTTTTGCCATGGTAGATTGAGTGAACTCCCGTTGTGAGGTCACATCACCCAACCCTAACAGCGGTGCTACCAAACACCCTTCCACACTGGTTTGCCATCTACACATCTTCTTCAGTGAAATGTGTATTTAAGTCTTTTCTGTTTTCTTCTTTCACTCTTGGGTTTTTGAGAATTCTCCACATAGTCTGGATACAAAGCTTTTCATTTAATGGGCAATTTGCCATTACCTTCTTGCAACCGGAGCGTGACTTTTCATCTTTACTGGAGAATCTTTTGCCCTACAGGTTTTTCAATGTTTGACTTTCTTGTGTGTGTGCGTGTGTCACTGAAGACTGAACTCAGGTCCTTCACACTGAATTACATTCTCAGCCCTCTGTTTTTTTCAGACACAGTCTCACCAAGTTCCCCAAGTAGGGTTCAAACATGTGATCTTCCTGTCTCCGCCTCCTGAGTGCTGACATTATACATGTCCACCACCAAGCCCTGCTCAAAGTTTTCAGTTTTGATGAGGTCTAAGGTACCAATTTTTTTTTTTATCTGAGTTGTGCTGTTGGTGTTGAGTCTGAGAACCTCTGCCTGGCTCTAATTCCCAAATATGCTCCCTTACCAGTTTTCTTCCCTAAAAGTTGCATATTTGTCATGGAAGCCTTTTATCCAGTTCATATTTATACATGTGGTCTGTTACTAAGGGATCACACGTAGTTTTGCTTTCTAAAAATACCACACACAGACTGCAGATTCATAATTCCTCCTACTTCCTTTTTTTCTTCTTTCAAAGAAGCCGCTATGCAGTGTGACTGCTGAGGGCCGGGTACACGATTTCATCACAGATGTCAAACAAGGACAGCTAGCATATGGTGAGTCCGTCCTCTTCGGGCAACACGTCAGATGTTCTAGTCCTTTGGTGGGGAGCACAGCAGATTTGATTTTGATGGCAAACACACGGCTATCCTTGCTAATCATGAAGAAGACATTATATCAAGTGCCTAAAGCATTTAAAACAATATAATTCAGACCAGGCACAGCATCAAGTTTTAACACCAATTAGGTGGATCTACAATTTGGAGGGCAGCCCTACTTGGGGTCCCCTCCTGGATAGGGGGGTTTTATTTCTCTGTCCTTTGATTCTATAGAAAGACCTTTTCTATAACTTGATTCCTTTGTCTGCAATTTCATTCTTTGAAAAAATAGTTTTGGAAGGCAAGAGTTATTTGTTTACTGTCGCTTGGCCCAAATTTTAAGTGAATCACTCTTACTCTGGTCTGACCACTGTAGAACATTTTCTGATTTCTACAAACGATGTATGAGACACGCAATCACAAACTACAGGGGCACAGGCCTGTAACCCCAGCACTTAGGGAGGCTAAGGCAGGAGAACAAGTTCAAGCCCAGCAAGGGCGACTTGCCAACTTAGTGAGACCCTGTCTCTAAGTCAAACCTTGGCTGGGGATGTAGCTCAGTGCGAAGGCCCTGGGTTTGATCTTCAGTACCACAAAAATAATAAGGAAGTGAATATTTACATTTAAAATTCGTTATAGTAAAACAAAATTTACAGAAAAAAATGTGTTTCATACATCACTACGAATCCTCCCACCAAAATACCCCCTTGGTTCACACATACCTATCCCACGGCTCTTGCCACTCTCTGAAGCCGTTCTGGCAGTCGTCTTTCCTGGTTGTCTTAGGGATGTGTTCAAAAATGCAATGAATGCTGCTGCTGCTGCATGCCGTCCAACAGCAAGGCAGGCAGACATTTTTAAAAACATTACACATTAAAATATTATGGTGCCTCCTCATCCACCTTACTCACTGCATCTGGCACCGTGAAACTTCTGGCTTCTCTCCAGTGTCAAAATGACCACACAAGATCAGTGTTTTGAGCTGATTCAGGACGTCCAGGCAGCCATGACAGCTCTCCTAAAGAGACTCACAAAAGTGGACGTTCAACACTGCTTCAGAAAGTGCCCACAATGATGGGATGTGTGTGTGCAAAGCAAGGGGGAGCATTGTGAGGGGGATTTATAACTATGTGTCCTTTACTGTAATGATTTTTTAAATTTAAACACTCACCATATATTTTGATCACTCTGTAAATATTGTGAAACATTATCATGTAACACTTCTGTTTCTCGTAACTTTTCAGCACACTTGGTTTTAATAGCTTGTTATAACAAATAGTGACCAAATCCAGCCCACCACTCTTGTTTTTGTTTTATTTATAAATAGCCTTATGCATTCATTTCCATGTTGTCTATGGTTGCTGAAGTGTGAACATGACAAAATTGTGTAGTAGAAACAGAGACCCACACAGCCTAAAATATTATACAGTCCTTAACAAAAAAAAAGTTGTAATCTCTGTTTTATGGCATTACTACGGACGTAAGCCTGGACCCATCTACTCCAATGATGGCTTCTCATATCTGGCCTGCCTCCCTGTGTGAGTCACCAAGAAGACCCTCTTCCCGACTGAGCAATGGGATCTTCTCAACACTGTTCTCCAAAACCCACAAGACCCAACAGCACTAACTAGTCTCTTTGCCCTACATCCAACTCAACATATCCAAAGACAATACAAGAGTACTGTCCTCTTAGGACAGAACGACAGCTTTTTATATCATTCCACAGAGTTGCTCTGTAATTAAGCAAATATTGTCTCCCACACACACCATGAATGAAGTAGTATACCACAGCTGCAGTCCCTGTCCCAGTGGAGTTTACAAAGGAGAGGAGGGAAGGACACAGAGCAGGCAAAGGCCATGGAGTTAGACTAGAGCCGCAAAGGAGGCTGGAGCAAGCCTGGGATGCACACAGAGTTGATACTGGCATTGCAGCTAAGATCAAAGGGATCAACAAGCGTGAACAACGGCAGAGCCAGCTGCAACAATGATGTTTTTCCAGGCACAGGAAAACGGGCAGATTGCACAAGCCACCTTGGCAAAGAGGAAGGTGCTGGAAGAGTCTGTTTGTTTCCTTTGTCTTCATTGAGGATGATAAAGTGACACCAACACCTTAGAACAACCTGTGACCCAAAGACCTCAATGTACTCATTCACCCGGGCATTCCCTCCTGGCCACCGTGTGAGGATGTTATTCCAGGCCCCAGGCAGTCAAGGGCAGCAGCAGGAAGCTCCAGCTGGCTCCGCTTCTCCAGGATGAGAAAATGGGTATTATTTCCCAAAGGTGACCACAGCTGCCAAGCAGCCTGGTGCCACATGGTCACTGGTTAACTCGAGGAATATGCCAGTAGTCACTGATATGACTAGAAAATGCTAGATTTACTGTGCAAAATTATATAACAGGATTGATTTAAAAGACTGCTAAGAGAATCCTACTTATGCAATAAGTCTATTCCTCTTTGAATGGAAACACTGAATCTGGGAGAATTTGAGGCCATATCAAAAGGAGGGGGTGAGGGGTCGACCACTCCAGTAAAAGTCAACGGACTAAATACTGGATACACAGAACGTGGAGACAAATAGCCTGACCGGGGACACGTGGCTAACCACTGTCAAGACACTACTTAGCCGGGCCTGGTGGTGCAGGCCTGTTGTACCAGCACCTTGGGAGGCTGAGGCAGGAGGATCGTAAATTCTTCAAGGAGGAAGAGGAGGAAGGGAAGAGGAAGAATAGAAAGAAAAAAAAGAAAGAGGGGGAGGGGGAAGAGAAGGAGAAAATTGGAAACTAAAGGTCTTGAAGTATCATGAAAATACAGAGACAAAGCAGGATTCAAGGAAAGACTGGCACTGCCCACAGCATGAACACACTGCCCACAAGTTCAGTCCAGGGCTCAGAAAAGTCAGTGTCCTTTGTTCCTTTACTTAGCTGCTAACATGGAGTAATATCTACCCATTAAGGTATTTCTTTAAAAATCATTCACACCAATTAACAAAAAGAGAAGAAAGGCATAGGGACTTGGCAAGCATGTTGGAGCGTGTGTTGTAAGGGTTCAGAATAGTTTCTGGCTGAAAGGCGTCCAATTGTGAACGGGACCTGGGAATGTGAAAGGGGCACCTGGAAAAGCTCGTGTCCCTCCCGCCCTCTGCCAGGACCAGCCAAGAAAAGCAGAGTGAGAGCAAGTGGCAGGAGGCCCAGAACCCACCCTGGGTACCAGAGATGTCGAAGCAGGTGTTGCCGGTGACTGGACAAAGTCGATCACCCCGGGAGGAAACCAGCGTACAGTCAAAACAAAGCCAAGTCCAGAAAGTCAAGGCTAAAGGAACAGAGAGAACCGTAGCCCTTGCTGCACCCACAGGCCACAAGATGCTGGAATGACAGAAGCAGGGCTGGGTGAACCTCAGTGGCACAGCGCTTGCCCAGCATGCACCAGGCCCTGGCACCACCACACAAAGATCAGCCTGGCAATTTAGAAAAGGAATGTGCAAATTAACGAATTCCTACGATTGAGTAGAATAAATGTAAGGAATGATAAAAATCCTGCTCACTTTTTAAACCAAACAACCAGCATAACTCAAGGAAGCTAGTATAAGAAAAGGGACTGCTAGGCCCTGTTCCTCAGGGACACAGACATAAAAATCCACATCCGACTGGACCCCGAGCCCCACTGGGAAAAGCTCAGCCTAACACAGCCCTCCTGCAGCTGTCCCAAAAACGCAGAGAAATATACGTCACAGCATTAATGTGTTTTGTTGTATGGGTGCACATTTTTTTCAGCTTAGCCTTTTTATTTTGAGATCGTTGCAGATTCAGGTACCACTGTAGGAAATAAAACAGTCTAGGTACCACGTATCCTGTTTCTTGCAAAAGAAGAACACAGTATCACAACCTTGACACGGACATTGATCCAGTCAAGGTCACTTTGTATATGCACTGAAAAAGGACCCAACTACCGGGAATTCTTCACTGACGACTCATCTCCGCCCTGTGCTAATGCGGATTGAGGAACAGATCACTTTTATTCCTCACTATTTTTATGAATATACAAATGTAATACATAGTATTTACAATGAATCTGGGTGTTTCATACATCTGTGTATCACATCGACGTCACAACCCCTTCCCACCTTCTATCCTCCCACCCCCTCCCTGTCCCTTCCCCCAGCTCCGGCCATCACTTCATATGGTTCCAAAGAACGTCTGTGTTCTGGGTTTTCCAAGTCAGAGAAACTATACGGTGCTTAATGGAACAGATCACTTTTAAAAGAAATACGACCTTCAGCCAGGTATGGTGGTGCACATCTGTAACCTCTGCTCTGGGGGAGGCTGAGGCAAGAGGATTTCAGGTTTAAGCCCACTCCGGGTAACTTAGCAATTTAGTGAGAACCTGTCTCAAAATAACGATCAAGAAACCTGTGGACATAACTCAGTGTGGAAGCACTAGGCTCGATCCCTAGGACTGGAAAAAGAAGGGGAAAGGAAGAAAAATACAGTAAGATTTTCATCCATGCATTCACCTATTCTTTCATTATACCAGCCCTGAAAAAAATTAATGTCCACTTATTCAGCATTTGGACACACACTTGAAATATGCTATTGAGTTATTTTTCTGACAAAAACACACAAGTACTAAGCAAGCAGGAACTTAGCAATCGAGTTCTCCTCTAAACATCCTGGCAGAGCCTTACATCCATACAACAAGTGATGGCATTTCGGCCCTTGAGGGACTGACCCAGGCTTTGCAATACACTGACCACATCTCTCAAGCTCACCCCGGAAGCTGTGTTAGCACCCAGAGAACAGAAGGTACCCACCCGAGTGCACCGTGTGCACATAGAGAAAGCTCTTTGTCTTATCTCTCATTTTAAACCTCACATGCAAAAAGTGGCATTTCTTGTCTCATCTGTGCTCAGTCTCCCAGCACCCTGGAAAAATGTATACCAAGTAGCACAGGTCACCACAGTGACCCTAGGGTCACATTTTTAAAGATTCCTTCCTTCAGTGCCTAACATCGGAGGTTTACTGCTGACTTCACCAGCTGGTTCCTGGGAATACAGAGACTCTCTTTGCAGGCTGATTTTGAGACCTGGGTTGTCCCCTTGGTGAATCTTTTGGGTGCACGCCCCTAGACAGCATTCCAGGAACACTGCCAAAGCTCCTGTGTTTGGAAGATGATTGAATCCTCAGTGTTCTACACTTGTCAATGGATTCTTCCATTTCTGAGTACACGTGATCTCAGGTGGGGGGGGGCATGGATGGAGGTGTGTTGTTACTGAAGGTTATGGTACCTGCCTGTCTGTATATAAGTTCCTAAATCGTTGTCCTATTGTGCATGGAGATATGACAATAGCAATTTTGAAAAAGAAAAATTTAATAGACTGTGGTAAATAAAGTAGAAATAAAGAATGTGATCACTAAGTATACTGAATGTTAAATTTTCTAAATTATTACAGTAAAATAACTCTGCAAGTCTCCCTCCAAATACCACCCTTGCACCAAATTATCCCATCACTTCCAGAACTGGAAGTCCCTTTCCCGTGCCTTTTGTTGTGCTGTCATGGCTGCCTCAATGTCCTCAATTGATTTAAAACTTCCAAGGCCACTTTTACTTTGGGGAAGAGCCAGTAGTCACATGGTGCCAGATTCAATGAGTAAGGCCAATGAGGACACACTGACGTTTGTACAAGCCTGCCTTCCTGTGGAAGGGCACTCAGCAGCAGTGCTCACCATGCTGTGATCACATCTCAAAGACATGGCAGAGGACTTCCGGAACAGCCAAGAAAGCAACAAGGACGAGGGATAAGTGCGCTGGAAGGGGGAGCACCCTGAGGGTAAACACTTTTACGTGATCATTATTTTATGTAAACATTCACTGTACGTTTCAATCACACCAGTATGTTGGGGACAACCTCCCTCCCTGCAGTGGCGCTACAGCAGATCCCTCGCTCCGTGGGCTCTGCCTATGTGAGTAGTTCCTGCTCTGGGTACAGTCAGTCATTGGGAGGATCAGAAATACTCTGAGAAGAACCTGCCTGGCACACAGTGACTTGGCAACCAAAGGAGTTGTTGCTGCAATGTAAAGGGTGGTCGGGAGCAGAAACACCAAGACTTCTCTTGTGAGCTCTCTCAAGAACCAGAAGAGACAGGTGGGAGTGCAGAACAATTGGAAAGGACACCAAGAGCCGCCCCTCAGCAGCCAGGAGCAACCTCTCTGCAGAGAAGGGCTCTATCAGGCTTCCCACACCTGGACCAGGCCACACAGAGGAGTGAGCTGCAGGCCAGTGTGACAAGCTTCCTGTGTTCACATTCACTCTCCATCGCTCCCGTGACCGCCTGAGCTCTGTCTCCCATCAGATCAGCAGTGGCAGCAGATTCTCATAGGACACAGACCCCACTGTGAACTGCACATGTGCGGGATCTAGGTTGCGTGCTCCTTATGAGAATCTAATGCCTAAGGATCTGAGGTGGAGCTTAGGCAGTGATGCTAACAGTATACCCTGGGCTCCTGGTCTATGGGAAAACTGTCATGAAACCAGGCCCAAGGAGGCTGGGGACCTCTGCTCTAGACTGCCAGACACAGGTTGCACTCTGAGACACTCCCAAGCAAGTCACGTACTTTGAGGGGAACACCGCACTAAAACAGCAGCGGCACACAAAGTAATCTTAAAGAGTCAAAGACGTAACACAGAAATCCTTTCCTTATCTGCGAGGGATAGAGAGAATACTTTTCTGAAACTTTGGATAATATCCAACCCTACAAGTACCTTTTTCCATATACATGCATACCTACCATGAGAATGTGTGTAAGTTAATCCCAGTAAAAGATGAACAAGAATAACTACCACTCAAATAGATCTACAGCAATGCACTATAAAGAGATATTTAAAACTTAAGAATTGCTTACTTCTGGTATTTTCCATTCAATATTTTCAGGCTAGAATTGACCAAAGATAACTGAAACCCCAAAAAAGAAAACTGAGAATGAGGGTGGATGAATGTGTAAGGGAATTCCATCCTAGTGGGGCCGACTTGTGTCATCTGAATAACTATTATGGAAATTTCCATGGGGAAAAAGGGCAGAACTGACAGGGTCAGGCCCAGTAAGGATCCCACCTCGTACACAAAATTTAAAGGGAAACCCAAACATCCCCAAAATTGAGATAGAGAATATTTTAATGTGAAAGGAGTCTGCAATGAACACAGTATCACAAAGTTTAAAAAAAAAAAAAGCAGGATCAAGATCATTGACTTCTCCTTCTACCTCAGACTGCCATGGCTCAGTAGGTATGGAATCCAAGAATGTGCCACTCTCCCTGCACAGGGACTTCCCTCTCTCCATTCCATGTGCTTCCTGTTTTCCTCACATGACTTATCTTTGCATTTAATTCCCCGTTTTGGTTTGGATCTGAAACGTCCCTGGCAAGTTGGTTCAATCATGGGGGTTAATCCATTGTTTTCCTAAGCTATTAAGAGGGGGGGCTTGGTTGGAAAGGGCAGATCACTGGATCTTGACCCAGAAGGAGTAGATCACTAGGACATGACCCAGACCCGGAAGGATATATGCTAGCTCCACCCTTCCTCTCTCTCTGCTTCCTGTCTGCCATGAGATGAACAGCTTTTCTCCAGGTGGGCCCTCTGCCAGATCTTTCCAACATTGCCAGCCACTCATGAATGGACTGAGACCTTGTGAAACTGAGCTAAAATAAACCTGTCCTAAGAGGTGGGTGTTGGGCTTTGGATCTCTCAATGAAAAAGTAACTAGAACATTCCAGCACACAGATCTACAGATTCTCTTGCTTACTCTTAACAATGCAGTTTCTTTGTCCTCCCTCTGGTCCAGTAACTCTAACTCTGAGGATGGGTCCCTGCCAAGAGACTCCTACACGCATTAGAACTTGAGATCACAGCACTAGATACCTCTGTGTGTCCAGCTTTCTTCATTAACATGGGTATCCAAAAGTCCTTCTTCACTTAATCAACTGAGAAATAGCTTGAGCTTCCAAAAGGAACATTAACTAGGAGACAAAGGGGAGGAGCAAGCGTTCTCAGTGACCACACAGCCCCCATGCTTCTCCTTTGTGTTTAGGCAAAGGCAGAAGTGTTGGCTCCCAAGGTTCCGGTTCCTGGGACTTTCCTCCATTATCCAATCCCTAAGTAGCACCATCTCCACAGATGTCCCACAAAAGCGATGTTCAGAGCTCAGAGAAGTTTAGGAAACCTTGTGTACCTGAGGCCCTGCTTGCAATATGCAACACCTCACTGTGTAAAAATTCAGCCATAAAAACTGTACTTGCCTTAGCTTAACCCAGAATTGTCTATTATTCCAATATGAAATTTTTTCATCGATTTCAAAAAATTAATGTAAATTTCAAAAAATAACATTACCAACTAAATAGGGAAAAGAAATTAACCCAAATAATTTTTTTGAAAATTTTCCCATGCTACTTTTCTCTTCCTTTTGGTACTGGGAAATGAATACAAGGCCTTCTCATGGACCTGCATTTCCAGATTTTCGTAGGGGTTTTTTTTGTTCTGAAACAGGGTCTTGTTCATGGGCCAGGATGGGCTTGAATTGGGGCCTCAGCCTCCCAGAGCCATCACAGCCAGCTTATACTGCTTTATTTTTAATGACTTTGCATTTTGTCTGTCATTTACATTTTGATGAGTTGAGGGCAAGGCACCAGGGTATTTTCTTTCACTTCAGCAGGAAGGCCTCTGGGTAGCTACCCTACAGCGTGTCCATTGTGTACCGTGTCAGGAACTGCATACAGGCAAGCTAATCAGTGACAAGAATAGCCTGAGGAAATAATGATCTTTATTACCGAAATTTGCACAATTGAAAAGCGTCTCATAATTAGGCAACTGAGATCTCATCTGGCGCACCTACCGTAAGAAGATGGCCGCTCATCTGGGAACACCCATCTGCCCCTGATATGTCACTGATCGCTAACCAGGAACCTCCAGGAGGGAAAGCTCAGGCAGCCCCCAGGAGTGATGTGGAGCAGCTGCACATACAGATGAAATCTTCCCTCACTTGTCAGCTAGTCACCTCGTGCCGGGTGGCCTGGTTCATAACACACCATAAAGCCAGGGATGGAGATCCCTGGCATAAACCACTCCTAAATCAGTTTCCCTCCCCCCAAGATGGACATTGGATAAGAACCCTCCATCTGCCCACTGAGCCAACTTTTCAAATAAAATCACCATCCTCGTTTCAGCCATTTGCCTCTCAAGTTAATCGGTGTATAGTTGAGGCTATGACAGGACCACCGACATCTGGTAATTTGGCTTCATTTTGTTTTGTGCTAAAATGCACACGACACAAAATTCACCACCTTAATCCCTTTTTGAAGTGGCCTATTTGGTGGTGTTCTTACACTGCAGTGCAGACACAGAGTTTTTGCTTACAGGACGTGTTTCTCAGTGATCAGCTTCAGATGCTGTGGCAGAGAGGGCCAAGTGCCTCTAGGTGGCCTAGGTGGCACTTCATGTTCTCATCAGTCCTTGCATGACTGGAAGTGACCTTCCCGGCACTCTTGCCTTCCGCCGCACCATCACCTACACGGCGCTCACGGGCTCCCCCATTCCCAGAACCTTCTCTCACCCTCCTCAGGAACCTGCTGCCAGGACAGCCTTCTCAATTATAAGAGAAACTTAGGTTCTCAGCTCATTTCATTAAGAAAGCAGACCAACCCGGTCTGGTGGCACACACTGGCAATCTCAGTGGTCTGGGAGGCTGACACAGGAGGGTGGCAAGTTTGAGCCCAGCATGGGCAACATAGTGAGACCCTGTCTTAAAATAAAAAATTGAAAAAGAACTGGGAATCTAGCTCAGTGTGAAGGCCCTGGGCTCAATCCCCATACCATATACTGTACACACACAGAGCAAAGTAACAAACTCCCAAATCCTTTCCAGTTCAATTGCACCTGCCTGGGTGTCTCCTATACTCCTCAGTTTCCATCCACCAAGGACAAAGTTAGTGCTTATCAGAAAAAATGTCTTAAACTCATACTGCCCGTTCCCACAGGCTAAGTTCCTCACCCTGGATAACTCATGTAGTATTACGTATGGGAGCCTTTACCAAAATGTCTGGTCTTGTCAGCACACAGCCATGAGTCATGGCAGAATGCCTTGACGGAGGCCACCACAGAGCTGTTCATTGGCACTTCTGTCACATGTGCTGAATGGAGGAGGCAGGGAAGGCATGTCTGCTGAGTCAGTCAACAAAGTATGAGTTTCCCACTCATATGTGAAAAAAACTGGCAAGTGAGATAAGCTGTTAAAATATACGCTGGTCTTCTTATGGGGTTTTGTTGTTATTTGGTCAATTGCACTTCGGTTTGTTGCAGGGTGGGGGTGTTTTGTTTTGTTGATACTGAGGTTTGAACTCAGAGCCTTTATGCTGAGCTACATCACCAACCCCACCGCACCCTTTTTTTGAGACAGGGTCTCAAGCTGGGGTGGAACTTGCTATCCTCCTGCCTCAGCTTACCAGACAGCTAAAGTTACAGGTGTGCACCACTGTTCCCAGGTTAACTTTGCATTTTGAGCATAATGTGGCCAGTATCTCTACCCTAAACAAAGATTCGGAGGAACAGGAAGCATAAGATGAGGCTACCAACATAGTGCCCTGCCACCTGCAGACTTTCTCAGAGTTAATACACCGCTGAGTGACCCAGAAGCTTCACAGAGGAAGAAGCTCTACAATAACGGAAGCAAGAGAGTGTTTTAAGGACATTTAAGACACTTGTAGTATCTGTTTATAATTATAAAAGCAATGCATGTCTGTCATTAGAAATGTGGAAATGTACTGAGTTTAATGATAAAAAACAATCTAGCCATCATTCACCATGGTATTTCTCCCAATCTTTTCCTGCACACAGAATACACCTGTGTTACATGTGCTTCTTAGGCACTTTCTTGTGGCTGGACACCATGGCCAACACCCACAACTTAAAAGGAAGAGGGGCTTATCTTACAGGGCTCACAGTTTCGAAGGTCTCAGTTCACGATGGCTAGCCAGCTCTGAGGCAAAAACAGCAGTGGCAGAATGACCCAGGCAGACAAAAGCTCTTGGCTATGCAGCAGACAGGAAGTAGTGGCCTCCTTTCTAAGAACTGTGAAATTTTCTTTTTTTCTTACCTTATGCTTTCACCCAAACACTAAATGCTAAATATTTATGACAGAGTACCTCATATCTAATTTTAATGCAAAGTAAGATCCCATTCCTTTTACCAACTACTTACCGAGCCCCTATTATATGCCAGGTTCTGGTCTAGGTACTGGGAAGAAAGAAGTGGACAAAACAGTAAAACAAGATGCCTACTTTTCAAGTGCTTGAAGTTCTAATATGTTGATTTATTCTTTATAGAAAGATCTTTTTGAGCCACCAGAATTCTCCATAGGTTAATGGATTGCCTCGGTCAAAGTTAAACCTTACCAAGTCAAGGCTCTCTGATACCTGGGTGGAGTCAGCCATAGATCAGACATCTGCGCAGGAATGTACTAGAACCCATTCTGCCATGGGCTGGATGGCTGAGCCACATTAGTCTATTTAACAAGCATTCATTAAATATCAATCTGCTAGATTTGACAGATAAATAGAATGCTCTGCCCTTCATAGCCTCAGGATCTAGGGGAGATACTTTGTTGTGTGTGTTTTAACACAATAAAGTGTTGGAACAGAAGCACCAAGGGGAGTTAACATAGGGGAAGGATTCTGTCCCCAAACAGGAGGTACAACTGGGTTCAAAATAATATAGATTTCTTTTCTGCAGACTCTCTGATCTCTTAGTAGACTCTATGTGTTATGAATCTTCAAGAGAAACATGATATCCAATATTTTCTAACTTTTTTTTTTGCACTACTGGTTATTGAATGCAGAATCCTTGTGCTAAGCTACAACCTCGGCTCTTTTTCTATCTTTTATTTTGAAACAGGGTCATGCTCAGTTGCTCAGCCTGGGTTCAAACCTGCAATTCTCCTGCCTCAGCCTTCCAGAGTGACAGAATTACAAACACATTCTACCTTACTCAGCTTCCAGATTGTCTTTAAGTACAAAGTACCGTTCATCATTTGCATCAAGACAATGATGGTGTGAGGAACAGTATCCGCTATAATTTATTATTAAATTAACAATTCTTTTCTGGACAAACCAAAAATACACAATTTTTGCAGGCTAAATTCTTTTAAAATGTCATGTAAATCCTTCCATAACAAAATCTTCAAACATTTTATAGTAGATGTAGAAATATTCTTAATACAGCTCTAATATCGACCCTAAATCATTTTTACAGCTAAATCATGAACACATACCTTAGTAAAGGTGTCTGTGTTGGTTGGATAGCTTCATAGAAACTTTACAAAAACAACATTCCAATTACAGAATGCTGTTCGTGAAAATGAACTGTAATTCCTGTCACTAGAACATATATGCTCATAGTACTAATAAATTGACCTCTTCCGTGGCATTCTCAGAAAACTAGAGATGGTACATTTGGGTATATTTGCCATTTTTAATTATTTCTTTGCATCCTAAAACAGAAGGACAATGTTATGACTTTCATGTCACAATTCTTCCCAATCCCAGGAGGTTAATAGTCCAGTATTTATGCTGATTTTAAATACCTTCCAGTCTAAGACACATCCACAGGCAATTTTTAATCACTGCTTCTGACAAACTTTAGCAACTGTGACTTTCGAAAACTCTGACAAATAGCCTGGAAACTCCCTCTCTAACACAGTAGTTCTTGTTGGTGAGCTTTTCCGACAGGCAGGGCTAGCCAATTATGTCATAATGTATTGCTGTAATTAAGCATTTTGACAGGAAATGGACTTGTTTGTGTTCCCAGCCAACGTGCCCTGCCTGCTGGATTTCACACCCTGAGCTGAAGACAGGAATGAACAGAGACCGAAAGATACATAAACACAAACCTCAGCACCAGGCCCCAGGGCCTGAGGTTACAGTGTTGTCCTGCCTACCCAGTACACTAACCATGCTGCCTGGGAACTGTGGAACAAAGCTCAGCAGTCACTGTTGTAAGAGGCGGCCATGTTTGGACGTTCTCTCTTTCCGGTTTGGGCTGACAGTACAGAGTCTATCTGATTAACCACACTGGATAACTCAAGGGCAACCTTGATCTCTCCCAATCCTTGGCCATCCATGTCCAGTACATTGCAAATCCACTCAATCTCACCCCATGAAAATACTTGGACAAAAATCTGTCTCTCTTCCTCTTAAAGATCACGTTCAGTTATCTCAGGTCCTCTATTTTTCCTGGACGATTTTTCTTGACTATTAGTTACATCTTTTTGCCCATCTTTAGTCTAAAAGTTTCTCTTTAACTTAACTTATAACCTGCTTCCTGAGCATTGCCTATGTTCTTTTCATCTTAGTTTTTTTCTTTTAATGTGTTTCTGTGGTACTGAGGACTGAACCCAAGGCCTTCACACCAAGCTACCCACCCAGCCCTTTATATTTGAGGCAGGATCTCATTAAGTCTCTAAGTTGCCCAGGTGGGGCTCGAATTCCGGATCCTCCTGTCCCAGCCTCTCAGAGTGCTGGAATTATAGGGCACTGAGATTGGCCCCTTTCTCAAACGTGGTAGTGGGAGCCTAGCTCATAAGTTCTCTTTTGTGTGAGGGAGAAATTAGCAAGTGATTGCCTCCTAGTGCATGAACTAAAAAAAAGTGTCCACCAGAGATGATACGAGAGAAAGCTTAGAAAATGGAAACGTTGAGCTTGTCATGCTCTCTTTGAAGTGAGAGAACTCCTGCACGAGAGGTTGCTCATGGCGGGGCTGCAACCACAGTGTGGATACTACTCCCGACTTGAGCAAGTCACCGGGAACTGATAAGAGTTTTTCTTTTGTAGCAAGCCCAGGAGAACTAGTCCTAAGCCTGCTCCTCTGAAACTTAAGACTTCAGGCTCTCTGCCACTGTCCTCTCATGGAAGATGTCATGATGCCCTGGACAGGACATCATCCTCTCCCCATGGCCTTGGACTTCCTCTTCCACTGTTGGGATGGCATTCCTGTAGGGCTGTTCCCACATAGTCTCGAAATGTGTCACAGTCGCCCTGCTATGAGAGGCTGAGAAGCCACTCAGCAGGTCACATCTCACTGCAGGAAAAAGAGGCCAGGAAGAAGAGGTGTGGAGGAGCTGAATCAGGAAACTGATTCTATCAGCATCCACCGGGTGCCTTCAGGGGCCCTCCATTATGTAACCAAGATGAGTCAGCCAGCATGAAGGATCCCACAGTGGTCCCTTCCCCCAACCTGTCCCTCTAATTATCTGGGCAGCACAGTGACTCAGAGGGAGCACTGGAGACAGACTGATTCAAACCCTGCCCTCCTGAGTTGCTACTAAGTGACTTTGATCTAGTCGAGTCTTGGTTTCCGTCTGTAAACAGGAGTAAGTACTCACAGTGCCTCGCTGCGGACTGTCTTCCAAATTCTGCTAGCACGGAGCTCATTACAGAGCAAGATTTGGAAATCTTGGCCTAGGGGCCAGATCTAACCCAACAACTTATTTTATAAAGTTTTATTGGAACACGACAGCATTCACTTTGCCCACGGTGCCTTTCCTAGCACAGAAGAGTTAAATCTTCCCAACAGAGACATGGTAGCCCCAAAATCTAACATATTTACCATCTAACACCTTATAGAAAAAATTTTTCAGACCTTGAAATAAATCCTAATTTACCATCAGGTTACTCCACTCCGACAATCCTTGATGAACTCTGTAATTTCCTCTCTGTCCTGTTCTCGGGCAACCTCCTCACCCGGAATCCGAATGTTCTTCCCAACTGGGACAGATAATGTTTCACCTAGGCCTGTCTCTAGGAAAGTTCAGAGAATGTCTCTTCCCTCTCATTCCAACTCTGAAATACTGTGATTCTCGTACCATCTTGTCTCTGCTACCACTACAAGTAATCTCTTCCTAAGATCAGTTCCTTCGCTTGTGCAAATTCATGACGTCTTTCCAGACTTGGCTTCCTGTGTCCCTCGTCCTTTTTTCCCTGTTGAATGCATGACACTCACACGACACCAGGACGTAAGCTGCCAGTCCCCTGTGTCCTCTGCCTTTCAGGAAGCAACCCCTGCTCCATCTTCTCTATTTGGAGAAGCGTGGAGCAATCCAACAGCACCATAAAGTCTCAGTCTTGTCAGAGGAATGCTGAGGCCCAAAGCAGACGTTTCCTCATTAATCCCCACAGATCACCCTTCCCACACCGCACACCTGATGTCCCCTCCTCGTCCTTCCCTTTAGTACAAAAAATGGTAAAATATATCATGCGTAGAGGAACGATATGTAATCATAATACATCTATAGAGCTTAATATGTAGTGTAACATACAGCTGAAATAATAAATCAAAGACCCACACGGCCGCTACCCAACTTAGACAACGTCCGACATCAGCAGCCAGGCCCCCTCACTCCCCACCTTCCTCCGGGGACAGCTACTCTTTCCTTTCACTCCTCCCTACCCCAGACACTGGGGATTCTTCCCTGCCATTCAATTTTGTTTAAATGGAATCACACTGGGTGCAGTCTTCTGGGTTTTTACTCCTTTTTATCTTATCTTTAAGATTTGTAAGCTTTAACACGTGGAATCACATGGTCTTCATTCTTACTCCATATATTGTTTCATGAATATACCAAAGTACACTCATCCCATCCCCGGCTGACAGACAGAGGTGTCTGAACTTTTGCTCTATACATACTCATCCAAGTATATGCTTTGCAGCTTAACTGCTGAGTTGCAGGAATGTTCAGCTTTGCTAATGAGCGTTAAACTGTTTTCAGATGCAATTGTGCCGATTCACACCCTTAACATGGTGCAAGACTCCGCCTCATAGCCTCAAGTCACACTTCCATATTGTTCTATTTTTCTGAAAAGTGTGCACTGATATCCCTGAGTGGTTTTATATTTATATTAATATTAATTTATATTTCCCTGCTTGCTAATGAAAATGAGCATTTCCCATAAGTCTATTAGGTCCCTATGTTTTCTCTTCTGTGAAATGTTCATTCATGTCTTTTGCCCACTCTTCCTGTGTACTTTTGTGATTGACTTTTTTCATTGACTGCTGTATTTTTCTTACCTAGGAATCTTTCTCTTTCTCTCTTAATTTGGTCATACTAAGGATTGAGCTCCCAGTCTTTTTTTTTACATCTTATTTGAGTAGGGATTTTGCTAATTTGCCCAGGCTGCACAGAACTTGTGATCTTTCTCCCTCAGCCTCCCTGAGTACTGGGGTTACAGGTGTGGGCCAAAAATAATTTTTTTACATGGTCTGCATTCTAATTTTTTTTGGCCCATTGTATGTGTTGCAGTTAGCTTTCCTGGAACCGCTGGAGAGTCCCTATTTAGGAATTCCATCCCAAAGGACATCATACCTTGGTACCAAATCTGACTCACCTCATGTTATGGTTTAGATCTGGAATGTCTTGCAAAAGCCACATGTATTTGGATGTGCATTATGGGCATGTGGGAGGTTTCAGGTGTGTGGTGGGTTACAGGTATGTGGCAGATCACTGGGGCTTAACCTAAAAGGCACAGGTCATAGAGGTTTGACGCAGAAGATGTAGATCACTGGGACATGCCTTGGGAGGGTCCATGCTAGCCCCACCCACCCTCCGGGGCTTGGCTTTCTGTCACCATGCCATGAGCAGCTGTCCTCTGCCAGTCCCTTCCTGCCATGTGCTTCCACCACTGCCGGTGGCCAAGGAACGGACTGTGAGTGACCCCCTGAGACTGTGAGCTAAATCTTTCTTCCCTTAAGTTATGGATATCCAGTACTTTGTCACAGCAATGAAAAACTAAGACACCTCAGATTATCACATTTTGAGAACTGAGGACACACAGGTGGGGCCAATCTCAGTGTCTTTCCTGGGCCAGTATAGACACCTAGAAAGCCAACGACAGGTCTACCCATGATACTGGAAATCAAAACTAGAATTTGAAGGCTTCAAGGAGTACTCCAACATGCTTGCTTAACTATGGAATCCTCTGAATCACATTCTAGGGTTTCATTTAGCCCTCCTGCCAGCATCACCTGGACAGGTCCAGCTCCAGGGCCGGTTGCGCAGGGGGCAGAGGAGCCTAATGGCCATGCTGGTCCGTGGGCACAGCTCCTGCTCAGCAAATTGCCTTTGGTGGATCACACGTGACTCCTTCCACCAAGGGCCCAGCTGATCCCTTTAACATTTGCCTGAGCTCTTTCCAGGTCTAACAAGTATTAAGAAATAGTTTGTAGCTGGGCATGATGGCACACACCTGTAATCCCACTAGTCTAGGAGGCTACAGGCATTAGAATCACAAGTTCAAGCCCAGCCAAGGAAATTTAGCAACTTAGAGCCTTCCTCAAAATAAAAATTTAAAAAGCATGGAGAAGAGCTGGGGATGTAGATCAATATATATAGCTCAGTATGAAGGTCCTGGGTTCAATTCTTAGTACAAACAAAAGGAGGAAGAGAGCGAGGCAAGGAGAGAGAGCAAGGGACACAGAGAAAGAGAAACTGGAGCTTAGAGTCCACGCATGCACAACCTTGAAGGAACCAGCCAGTTTCCTGTTGCTGCACAGGACACTTCTGGCTCCCCACCCGGCTGCCCCTTCTCCCTCTGGGTTCTCACGCAACAGGCACGGAGGCAGGACATCTCCAGCTCTCCCTGCCCTCTGAGGGCCCATCAGCACCCCTCAGTGTGCAGGCAGCCAAGGATTTGAACCTGGCCCCTTTGCCAATACATCTCCCTACGCAGATTAGAAAAGTCCTACACTGTAGTCTCCCAAAGGTAAACACATAAAATGTATAAAGGAACTTTACTTCAACTTGAACTACATTTTCCAGATCTGACAGAGCTCCCCAAATTAAAAATCCAAAACTGATGCTATACCCATACAACATGCTTTATGTCTAGTTTACAACAATTTAATTCTAAAGGCAGAGAGAAAAATTTTAGTCCTTCATTTTCTATTGGTCCCTTTAGTTTCTTTTGTTGTTTTTAGAGTCTCATTCTGTAGTCCAGGCTGGTCCTCATTTCACTATATAGCCCAAGCTGTGAACTCAACAGCAATCCTCCTGCCTCGAGCTCCCAAGTGCTGGGATTACAGATATGCACCACCAGGTCCAGCTTATATGGAGCTGGGGAATCGAACCCTAGGCCTTGCACTTGCTAGGCAAATGCTTCAACCGCTAAGCTATTCCTCCAGCCCTCCCTTTAGTATTCTTAAGGCAAAGCTCCTTTCTGGAGCTGCATTTATTACCCACCCACTAGACCATCAATTATCTATGGTAATTCATGAGGCATAAATTAGATCCCCGACCACCACAAAAACTTATTCCACCATTGATCTAAACTTCCTTCCCTGAGAAAGGTAGAAAAAGGGCACCAAAGTTGATTGCGTTTTTTAAATTACCAAAAATAGAGGTATTCTTCGCCACCTATATAACACAAAGCAAAAAAGCACAGACAATATCCAGAACGTATGCACCTCACCCTTCGTCAAGTTAATGAAACAAGATCTTTTCCTTGAAGAAAAAAAAAAAACCACTCTTCCAAGGTCACCAACACCACAGAGTAGGTGAACAGATTAATTCTGAGGATGGGGGATGTCGGTGCCATGCACATTTCTTGCAGAACTGTACCTTAGGCTTAGAGGCTACGCTGACAGGCTGGCAAAGCCATCACATCAGGAAATTCTGAACAAACACGTGTAATCAGAGGATACTGCAGCTCCTCCTGAGAATACGAGAGGACACAGATTCCAATCAGATAACCAGACCTTGAAAAGAAGAGCCATTCTGAGCTGGACATGATGGTATACATCTATAATCCTGGCACTCTGGAAGGCTGATGCAGGAGACTTGCACGAGTGAGTCCAGCCTGGGATATTTAATGACTCAGAAAGACCCTGTCTCAAAAATCAATAAATAAGTACTTAAAAGGGCTGAGCTCAGTGCAAAGTCCGAGTTCAATCCCCAGTACTGTAGAGGCAGGACATTTCTCTCCTAGCTCCTTGGGAAGACATCATGGGAAAAGGCACCTCTTTGATACTTGGAGTAGAATCAGTCTCTTGGTCTGAACCCAAAGGTTTTTCTTCACAGACAATTACAGAATTGTTTTTAGAATGAGAGAATGGGGCTGGAAGAGTGGCTCAGTGGTTAAAGCATTTGGCTAGCAAGTGCTTAGGCAAGTGCTAAGTACCTGAGTTCCATTCCCCGGCACCACATAAAGCCGGGCACGGTGACGCACACCTGTAATCCCAGCACTTGGGAGGCTGAGATAGGAAGATTGCTGTTAAGTCCAAGGCCAGCCTGGGCTCCACAGTGAGTTCAGGACCAGCCTGGAGCACACAGCAAGACTCTGTCTCAAAAAGTAAATTAATTAATATAAAAATGAGGAAACAAAAATCATAAAATTAAAAGTGTTAAAATGCATGCTTCTCAAGCCATTCCTGCCAGAGTCCCCCATGCAAACACTAACTCTGTCAGGTTATCTACTCAGAAGAGATGCTCAATGCCAAAATATCATCACAAGCCAGAGAAGAGCCACAGGCACTACTGGGAGACAGGAAGGCCCGGCCCAGGCTGTACCTGCGCAGTCCTCTGGCACCTCGAAGTTAGCTTCCTCTTTGCAGGCTATAAGACTGCCCATGTGTCAAATAAGAACTGCTGCCTATAGTATGAACAAAATCCAGACAATGTATACAGCAACACATTCTCTATACGCAAGTTATTAAAAAGCTCATACCCAAAAATGCAATGGTGAAACCCGCACACTGGGGCTCACTGACTTTCATAGACCTGTGTCACTGTCTTCTACTGAACATGATTTAGAATCCACTTCCTCCAGCTTCTAGATGCGATCCTGGATCCCTACACCCTCCTAATAATTATCAGTGACCTGAGAATTCACCCACAGTTCAGCCGGGACCGCCACATTTCCCTTATGGTGGAAACCAAACTGCCATACGCTTTTATGTTTGCACCTGCCTAGACACTTCTAGAAAATCACTTAAAGTTCCACTACAATGATGACTCTTTCTGTTCCACTGCCTTCTTTTTAGAATAAATCAAAATCAGCTAAAAGTACAGCTGAAAAATATTTCTGTGAGTGCGGTGCCATTTTGATGGAAGCTGACAGATTAAAATTCTTAACAAATACACCCACCGTGGAATGCTAAAGTACACTTTAGGGCAATTTTTCAGAGCAATGGATTCAATTTATTCTTGTCTCCATAGAAACAAGAGGAACCACTCTATTATTTTCATCGTAGTGTTTCCAATTATTTTCTCCCACCATTTAGACCCGAGAAGAAGCAGGAAAGAATGGTGCTGACCACAAAACAAACCATAAACTTGTCATTTCCTTCCTGGGTGAATGAAAGTTTGCCCCTGGGTAGCTAATACCCTTGGGCCGTTGTGAATCACACACTAAAATTTCCAGATTTTTTTTTATTGTACTTAAAATCTTGCCACCTTGTCCCTTTTGGATGGGGGAGGGAGCAAAAGAGGAGGGCCTTTTACCAATTATGTAAACTAAGAAAACTTAATTTCCATAGAGCTTTCCTTTTGCGGGGCAGGGTGAAAATAACAAAATTAAGCTTTAATGATTATGGTCTGTCCATGATGAAGCAGGACCCTGGTCTGTCCCTCAAAGTTGTTAAATTCAGTGTGTTGGGGTTAAAACAAGCTGGCAGCAATACGCCCTGACCAAAGAACCAGCAGGCCACAACATCGTTTTGCACCGTGGGTTACTCACCAAGCACTACAGCTGTCTGACCCTACAAGATGCACCTGCTGAGCCGCCAAAGTTCAACAAGTTCCTCCTGGAGAGGCAGGATATTAAGTGATATGCAAGAGACTAGCCACGTCTAGGTTGGCTGCCTGGGCTTGAATTTTGGATCTGCCACACAGAAATCACGTGTGATTTTTTTACAAGAGCTTTCCATTTGCATCATGGCCTTGTGGGTTTATTCCCATGGTCAAAATTAGGAGAGACAAAAGCCCATCTGCAGCTTCCATGTCATAACGTGAGACCAAGACAGAAAGCCACCGGGAACTCGGGCCACGCAGTGCGAAGGACCCACTCCAGCTTCTACCTGTGTATTTCTTTTAAGGAAATCATTTGTCAAGATAACATGCAACTTTGAAGACGTTGGCCCTTTCTTTAACCAGGAATACACAGCAAGACAAACAAGCCTGTTGTACTAAATCCATAGGTAATCTGAGTAGTATTTCCAAACGCAAAATTACCATCTTTTTTTCTTGAAACAGGATCTCTGTAGTCCAGGCTGGTTCCAAGTTCATTGTGTAGCCCAGACTGGCCTCAAACACACAGAAATCCTCCTGCCTGCCTCAGCCTCCTGACTGCTAGGATTACAGGCGTGCGCCACCGTGCCCAGCTGATGCGGGGCTGGGGAATCAGATGCAGGTGCTTAGCGCTTGCTAGGCAAGTGTTTCAAGGGCTGAGCTATTCCTCCAGCCCACAATCTTTCTGTAATCTGTCAGTACTCTCTAAATATTTTTAAGCATTCTATGGCAGCATATAAATTATTTTTTTAGCAGGAATAACCTAAGTTTTCTACATAGTGATATTTGGCCTGTGAAGAAGGCTTTAGTTCTGGGTGCAGCAAAAAGCACAAGATACTCAAACAACAAATAGTTCCAACATTTAAAAAAAAAACACCACCACCACACGCACTTAACGATGAATCATTTTCGTATAAAGTTGGCCCCAAATATTCCAAGGCTCCACATTATTTCATTGAGACCGCTCAGCCCTAATACTCTAAGGAAACATTCCCCTGAGCAACCTAATTCATACACATTGCAACTATGTTTTTGTATCTAACCCCAATTTGCATCATATTTTCAGCTACTCACGGTCTGGGAATACAATCTGTGTTTGAATCCCCAGCTCCAGTTGGCTTTCTCTAAAATAAGCAATTTAAAATGTCAAGGAGAATCCCAGGGTTAGATGATCCAGGAAGGTGAGATAGCTTTGTAGACTCACAGCACCTGGGGCTTGGCTGTTCCTGAGCCAAACCTAATCACAAGTACTCACTGTGTCTCTGACCTTCCAGAGACAAGGACTTGAATAGCCCCCTATTGTTTATACTGACCCAATTCAAACGTCTCCACAGCTTGCCCTGGGGCGCTGACGGACACGCTCTCCAACCTCCAACCGCTATTTGGTGCTTGTTATTTTACCCCCGGATCCTACACAGTCGCGGAAAGATTTCCTGGTCATTCTTGGTAAAATAAATTTTACTTCAGTTTCTATTCAGGTGCAACTGGAATTCTTCCTGCTTTTAAACAAAAACTACAGCAGACTTTTTTCTGTACTGAAAATAGAAGTTGAATGTCTAAGCCGTTCTGTGAAACAAAAGCATTTCCCAGAAGCTAACGTTAAGACCAACAATGTGAATTCTCCGCCTACTTCTAGAACCTTCTTGAGACCACAAGAAAACAAATGCAGCGCACAATGGTAGCTCTCCTGGGAGCAGAAACGCACACACGTGGATGACCCAGTGCTGACTGTGGCTGCGTCAGGAAGCAAATCTGACCTGCTGTCGCAGGCTCTGCCATCTGGAATCTACAGGGCCTGGGCTGTCTGTCTCCAGCCCCGGGGGAAAACGCAAACTACAGAGACTGTTATTTCACTTTTAGGTAGAGTAAGAATTTGTCTTAGTCCCTTTTTTGTTGATGGGACACATTACCTGACACCCACATGTAAGAGAAGAAAGTTCTTGCCGGCCGGGCGTAGCGGAAAACAGCAGCTCACCTATCCGGGCAGGAAAGAGGACTGCTCAAAGAAGGCGGGCAGCAAGGGAGATATACCCTGCCAGGCCTCCCCAGGACCCGCCCTTCCGGCCAGGCCTACCTCTTAGCAGTCCACGGACTAATTAGCCTCATAATGCAACACCTTCCAAACACGTGAGACTTTTAAGACACGTTCCAGGTCTAACTGCAGTTTGTGTCAATTAGAAAGAAAAAATGCAAACCAGGTGTGGTGGTGCACACCTATAATCCCAGCTCTCTAGGCGCCTGAGGTGAGAGGATCTCAAGTTCAAGCCCAGCCTGGGCAAGTTAGCTATTGAGTGAGATTCTATCTCCAAATAAAAAGCAAAAGAGGGCTGGGGATGTAGTTCAGTGCAAAGGTGCTGGGTTCAATCCCCATGGAAAGAAAGAGAGAAAGAAAGAAAGAATTTTAAAAGAATATGAATGAAATGCGTTTATGACTATGACTTAATGAAAACAAAAAATATAGGAGTCAAAATTTAGTTTTTCATAATGACTAATGAAAGTAACAAATCAAGGGGAATAAAAGAGAAAACTCACCAGTAACCAAAATCAGGAATTAAAAACAGAGGAATCAAAATTTGATTTACAAGGAGAAAGGCAAAACAAAAGGAAGCAATGCTTTAGAAATAATTTCATGGCAATCCATTTTTCCCCAAGAAAAAACATTTTATCAAAATGGATTCACTAAGAAATAAAATTATTGGGCTGGGTGGGAATGTAGCCCAGTGGTAGAGCTCCTGCCTACCACACCTGATACCCTGGGTTCCATTTCTAGCACCAAAAATAATTAACCTATCTCATAAGCCATAAATAAATGGAATCAGGAGTCAGTCTCCTTCCCAAAAAGAAAAAAGGGGGGCCACGTAGTGGCAATGGTGAATTGTAACTGTCAAGGGAGAATACTCTTCCAGAGATCCAAAAGAAAGGGGGACACCCCCCGACAACGTCTTTTTTGAGACAGAGTCTCATTCTGTAGCCCAGGCTGGTCCTGTACTCACTACGTAGCCCAGGCTGGCCTTGGACGCATGGCAATCCTCCTGTCTCAGCCTCCCGAGTGCTAGGATTACAGGTGTGGGCCAGCACACCCTGCTTATGTGGTGCTGGAGAATGGAACTTAGGACTGTGTGCCTCCTTGTAAGTGCTTTAACCGCTGAGCCATTCCTCCAGCCCCCGATAGCGCCTTAAGTAACTCCATGTCACTGGTGTAACCTCGACAGAAAACTCAATAAAGAAAGTTAGATGTCGCTTGCACTGTTCAACACTGACAGAAACAGCCTGAACTGTTGTTTTTTTTAAACAAACTCAATCCACTAATAGTTTTAAAGTACGCACATATGTAAAAATCAAATAGGGTTTATCCCAGGAATTGAAGGCTTGGTTTAACATTGCAGGATTAATTCATGCAGACACTGACAGATTACAGAAGAAAACTATATTAAGACAGAAGAGATGTTTCCGTAGAAACTTGACCTCTATCCGTGCCTAGATTAGGAAAAGAGGAAAACCCAATCTAACAAAGGACACTTAGAAGAAAACTCCCAGCAAGCATTGTTCTCAGCGCTGAAACAGTGACGTCCTTTTCTTTGGGAAAAGAATAGAACGAGGCTGTTTATTGTCACCACTTCTAACCAACTCTATCCTAGAAATGCTTTTCTCCTTATTTGGTGGAATCGCACTTTTCCACATTGATCTTCCAGTTCTTATTTCATCCCAGCCCAACCAGTAGCTAGATTTTTCTCTGTCCTTTTTCACTTCTTCCTGTAGGAAGATGGGGAGGGGTTGTTGTTTCTGTTTGGGTTTGGGCTTTTTTGTTGTTTTTGGATGGTTTGGGTGGTGGCACTGTGGATCCTATACCCCCAACACATCCTGAGCTACAGTCCCAGCTCATTTTTTAAGTTTTCATTTTGAGGCAGGGTCTTGCTAAATCACCCAGGTGGGGCTCGAATTTGCCAATCATCCTGCCCAGAGCACGGGGATTACAGGTGAGGACCACCAACCAGGCCCAGTTTATAGGAAATATTTAAAACTAACTAACCTAGCCTTTTCTTTCTTTTCTTTTCTTTTCTTTTTATTTTTTAAATAAGATCTTGCTTTATAGTCCAGGCTAATTGTGAACTCACGATGTAGCCCAGACTGGCTATCATGGCAATCATCCTATCTTAGCCTTCCAAATCCTGGGTTTGTATAGACGTGTGCCCCACAACTAGATAATTTTTATACAGTGCTGGAGGATCAAACCCAGGCCCTTGCACATGGTAGGCAAATGCTCTAACCACTAAGATACACCCCCAGCCCAAAATTAACTTTCAAATGTTGGGGATGTAGTGAGAGCACTAACCTAGAACACACTGAAGCCCCGGATTCATTCCCTAGCAACAAAATAAACAAATAAAAATAAACGAAATAAAATTAACTTCCTTGAACTTCCTTTAGACCTATGTCTATCCAATTTCAGAGTATAACATATGGTCTAGGAAATATTTTTGAACTCAGAATAAACCTATTTCTGAAGCATTTCAAATCTGACTTAATATTTACAATTACCTGTATTTGTTTACCCGGTCTATTCTTCCAATACTTCTTCATGACTACATAAAACCTATTAAGCAACTATACTGCAACTGGTGCTTTATAAAAAATAAAAATAAACACTGTAAGCTTTCCTTAAAAATTCATGCCGGCCTGGAAGAATAGCACAGCAGTTAAAGCCCTTGCCCAGCAAACACAAGGCTGAGTTTGATTCTCCAGAGCCATATAAACTGGGCATGGTGGTGCACACTTGTAATACCAGCACCCTGGAGGCTGAGGTAGGAGGACTGCCTTGAGTTTGAGGCCAGCCTGGGCTACACAGTGAATTCAGGACTAGCCTAGGTACAAAGCAAGACCCTGTCTCTCAAAAAAAAAAAAAAGAAAGAAAGAAAGAAAGCAAGCAAGCAAGCAAGCAAGCAAGCCATGCCCTGAGGAATAAACCTGAATAATTAAATGTTTTAGGATTTTTTAAAATAGTTCAGTAGTGAAATTATGAAGGAAAAACCTTCATTTCCTATAACCGATTCTGCTCTACCTCCCAGAGAAAGAAGGCTTCGTGCGTATGTTCCCATCCTGCCCCACTCTGCTATCAAATCAGAAGCCTACATAAATAAACACTAATTCTGGCTTAAACTAGAGAGTGCTGCGGTCATGATCGGACAGTAAAGTAATTTACCAAGGACAAGCACTGAAGCCCCAGTGTCTTACCAATGCCCAAGGCGGGGCTCAGGCCCGAGGGTCCTGCTCATCTTGCGCAGTGTGAGAAGTTGCTGGTGACATTTCCCACCCCTTTTTATTTTCAGAGAGACACAGAGCTTACACTCATCTTCTCGGCCTGGTCTCATTTTCTTTGGGAGGACTGAACACTGCACTTAGCAGAGAGAAAAACAACAACAGACAAAACAGACACAGCTGAGACTATTCACAATCTGTAACCCACCTTTGATGTTCAAGGTAAATTTTTCGATTTTAAAATTGCATTTACCTCCGATGAGTATCAGGATGGGGTGTAATGATATCTTGCCTTTATGACTATGGATGCACCTTTTTATAGATGTGCTTGTTTGGTGAGCTCCCTATTTCATATGCATTGATGAGCGTAATTGTAATTAGTTGTCTAGTTTGGTAAATGAGTCTTGGGGATAATTTACGAGTGCCTCGAATTTTTGGCTCAGACTTGACATTTTGATGTTGACTGGGATGCTTTACATATCTTGCTAGCCGTATGATAGCTCACATGTACAATGAAGAATGTAGCTCCAGGTAACTTACAAACAGATGGGTATGCCTTGAGTCAATTCACTCACTACTTATTTTCCTCAAAGGGTAGTGAACTTCTACTGCCCAAAAAGGACTCGAAAGCCTGAAAAGGAATTTCTAAAAATATTCTTACTTTCTTCAAGTCAAATGTATTTTCCCATTTTATTGGTATACACACACACACACACACACACACACACACACACACACACACATATATATATGTGATACATGTTTACATTGAACTTGAGTATTTTGTGCATATATATATATATATATATATATATATATATCTCAAGTCAAAATTACAAATTCTTTCTCTCTTCCTTTTTAACCCTCCAGATCCTTCTCCCACTATCCCCCCATTTAGTTCTGCAAAATAACTGTAATCTGCTCAAGTCAAATATATCGAAGCTATAGATTAGAAACCTAATTTCTTTTTTTAACATTTATGCTCAGTGTACACATCTTTCTACTTTATAAACTTAATAATTTTGTAGGATGAAGAACAACCACTTTTATCGGTCTTCTTATTAATATTCCAATAACCTGGCCAAACCATCTTCCAACATTTACCACCTCTTAGAAAATTAATTAAATGCCCTTGGACATTTAAACTCTAATTAAAAATTTAATATATCTGGTCCTTTCACTTCAGACACATAAGAAAATGTCTTAGGTTGGATTCATCACCACAACTTGAGGCATAAATTCATATCAAAATGATTTATTAAGAAAACTGATGGTGAAGGCAGGGAGCACGGTGATAGGTAAGAAGCAGGCCGCATCAGGGCACAATTTCAAGCAAATGGAGAGTGACTGACTCTTTCCCACGAAGGATTCTGGGAACAGCCGAGATGCAGGCGGGAGTATTATGCCCCACTGTGCCTCAGTCATGGGCCAAGGGCAGCACCCAAGGGAGTGAAAATTCTCCAGCACTTCCATCTGTGGCCGCCTGAGGGCAGCCCTCCAGCAAAGAGATGATGCCGGGAACAGTGTGCCCAAACGTGGTACAGGGGTCCAAGAGACACAGGCAACAGGCAGACCCCACCACTCAGATCCATGTGTGCCTCTCCCACGTTCACTCCGCTGATCCTGCAGGATGGTGGCTGCTCACAGCATCTCAGAGAAAAGAGTTTGAGTGGAGTCAGAGCGGCTGGCTGCGTCCAAGCTGTCATTGGTTTTCTTCATATTCTCTATAGGTCTCCTTCATTGTAGCCAGTGTTTGTCTGCTGGGGTGACCCAGTGGTCACCTCTGAGGAGAGGAACCCGCGTTACCAGGCCTGTGTCACACAGCAGCTGCTATAATCCATTGCCTTCTCACAGTTACAAATGCTCAGCACTAAGATGCCCTGTTGAGTCCAGGCCCCCATCGGGTGGCAGTCAGTGTCCTTCCTCATGGCGCCCTGTCCCTATACTGACTCCTTTGCCTGCTGGGTCACCGTCAGGAGGAAACCAACATGACCTGACCAGGTGGCACCCAGCACGACGGGAACAACGGAAACCTCACTGTGTCCACTAGTGACGGCATCCTCTGTAGCCCACCAGGCATGAAGCTGCATGTACAGGAACCATAAAGCCCCCAGGACTTTGAGAGTGACAGTAAGGAGGGCCACTCCTAATTCTCCTCCTTGGTCCCAGACCGTACACTACCTCTCAGTCACAAAGTGACTGTTGGGTCCAAGATCTCCACTATATTTAGAGGGACAGTAATCTGACCCCACAGAGTGCCACCTCCGAGTTGCTCCCAGGCTAAGCTGTCAGGAGGACTCTCTTTAAGGTCTGGAGCTGAGCCTGATTGGAGAATGGGTTCACTGAAAATGACCAGCAACTGTTCTGGGTCCCAGATCAGGAATGGTGTTGAAAAATAGTAGGGACAGGAGTGGTCCCGTGTGTAAGAGGCAAGTCCCTTAAGCAAAGGTTGAAGAATACTCCTTGCACTTCTCGGGGAAGCAGGATTGGCCAGCTTTCCTGCTGCTGGGACAGAACACCTGGCATCTACTACTTAAAGGAGGGGAGGTTTAATGTGGCTCGGTAGATTCACCCCGTAGCCAGCCATCTCCAAGGCAGGCGCATCATGGCAGAAGGGCAGGGTGGGCGAAGCTGCTCATTTCCTAGCCCTTGGGAAGCAGAAGATGAGCACCAGAGAGAAAAAATCAGGAGCCAGGTCAGATGAACCACCCAGACACACCCAACATGTGCTCTCCTGATTCCCTAGGTGCCACTCAAGCCAATCGAGTTGACTACCAAAGGTAGCCATCACAGCAGGACTATAGAGGGACTAAGAGTGGGTAGATGGAGAGAAAAAGGGTGGGGAAAGAGACTTGTAATGGAACATAGGCATAGCCAGAGGGCCCCATGGTCTATGTCCATGGTTGCACAAAACTGGATGTGTTATGAGCCCTTTGATCTGAAGGAATGTCGTGCATTACCTTATAGCAGAAAGCTGGGTATTTTATGTGGCCTTAGATGTGGCAGTAAACTCCAACTCATATCTAGAGGATACAGGAGTCCAAGTCACAGTGAAATCATTGCCCACATGATTCCAGGTAGAGAATGTCTAGGTTAATGAACTTGCCACCAGCAGCTGACTGGCCTCCTTAAGATTGCAGACAGGCAGAGCAGCAGCTATATTAGCTTTGTTGCAAGGGATACAACTCTTTGGGGCTCATACACAGCCTTCATCCCTCCTACCCAAGTAGTCCCACTCATTAGCTCACTGGGATGGCCAACAGCTCAGGCAGGCCAGGACAAGATGAGTCACATTGTCTACTGGTTGGCCAACATCTCCTCTGGAGTAGATGCTCCCTGGTGGGTCCCAGTATATGATACCAAAAGCATCATATGGATCAGTAAACCCATGCAATCACTCTCATAGGCACATCCACACACCTTGCTCCCAAATCTCTTTGCAAATGACCTCTTCCAGGAACCTTTCAAGCCAGGTGACCATGACCACTGCTCTGGAGTCTAAGTCTTTACCTGCAGCTTCTTTTCTCTTCAGGAAGCAGAAGTCCTCTGTAGAGAGGACGGGACCCACAATGTGCACCAGAGCCATTTCCAGCTCTGGTTGTGCAGCAACAGGATTCATTGTTGACTCACCTTGTGACACTCAGACAAACAGGCTCAGAGTATCTTCCTTCATCAGTCAGTCATAGAGAGTCCCCCTAGGGTATAGGCTTGGGGGAAAATGAACACAGGTCACACAATAAGGTGTTTCAAGCAAGATGAAGTAAAACCCAAGGACTTAAGAGTGTCTGCTCTTGCTGTAATGATTGTCTTTTGAGAAAAGGAATTGAGTCTCAGAAAGAGAAACACATGTGATTGTTTAAAACCCTGCTCATGAACACTCTCATCATTAGCCTAGCAAATGTTAGTCATTCCCTGGACTCAATATCAACGGTTGCTGGTGCACTTTTGGTATGTACTTTTAGGAGTTTTGCCCCAATGGTCTGGATTGTCTTTGGTCCTCAGTTTTCAGCCACTTCACCAAAGCTGCTGGAAAGGATGGCTCTTCTAGGAATTTTCTGTACTTCAAAAAGTATGGAAACCAGGTGTGCTGTCACATGCCTACCATCACAGCACTCTGTCACCTGAGGCAGGAGATGGCAGGTTCGAGCCAATTCTAGACAACTTAGCAATTTAAGCAAGACTCTATCTCAAAATTAAAGGAAAAAAAAAAAAGACTGAGTATGCAGTACAGTGCAAAGGCCCTGGGTTCAATCCCCAGTACCACCAGAAAGAGAGACAGAGACAAAGAATTTCATGAAGAAATAATTCATCAAAATGTGTTAAAATAGGAGTGGTGATATTGCAATCTTGATTTTTTTTCCTCTGGTTTTTAGCAATGATGTAAACTTTTTTTAAAAAATGTGACCCTCCGAATTTAAGATTCTGATCCATTAGATTTACAAAGTTATTTAAGAGCAGGGGACTGATTGCCTTCTGCCACAGGTGCTCACTTTCCTGTGCCTTAACATATGCTCTTGGAGGTCTTTCAGTTTTCAGGCACTGTTTCTGATAATTTCACTCTGAGAGCCTGAAGTCCCTACTTCTGAGGGATGGTCCTGGAGCAGTATAGACCTCCCCAGCAGTTCGATGCTGTGGAACAATTGGCCCTGCTCCTGGGGCCACCTGGCTCAGCAGAGCCCATGATGCTAGCGGGTTTGGTGATTGATAAAGTCACCGTCACTAGCCAGCCCCATCGGGAGAGCACCAGAGTGGACCCCAGGATTCTGTAGCTCAGTGGTGTTAAGCATCTTCGCATCGTGATGAGACCAACCTCCAAAATTCTGTCATTGTGCAAAACGGAAACAGTAGCTACGAAACAGTAACTTCACATTTCTCCCTCCCCAAAACCCGAAAGCCGCCATCCTACTATTTCCATGAATTTGACTTCTCCACACACGTCATGTCAGTGGAATTGTACAAAATTTTGCCCTTTTGTGGCTGGTTTGTTTCATGTAGCACAACATTCTCAAGGTTCATACGTGGCGTAGCACATACCAAAACTTCCTTCATTTTTTTTCTAAAGCTAAATGATACCTCATTTTAAAAAGTGACCATCTTTCCTCCTCTATTCACTGCCAATGGATGCTTGGGTGTCTTTCACCTTTAGACCACTGAGACATGAACATGAGTGTAAACATTGCCCAATTATTATAATATGTAGAATCTTTTCCTAGGTACTTACATGAAACTACCTAGAATGATGCTATGTTTCCCATATCTGTGCCTTTGGAAGCTCGCTGCCTGTGCCAGTGATCTGGACTGCTGTTGTCCATTTCCTGCCCCACTGATTACTTCCTGTGGGGTCTCCATCAGCTCCTTGAGCAATTTCCTTCCTCCCACAATACACTTTACTCAAGCAGGGGCATAGAGCTTCCCCGAGATCCTACTGTGATAGATGAGACATTTAACACAATACCTTTAGGAACAAGTGACAGAAACCCCATTCCTAACTGAGCCAAAAGGTTTGGTGGTTGACATAATTAAAAGTTCATAGGCATACTCCTAGCTTGGGCATGGCTGGATTCAGAGGCTTAAAAAAGCTCAAGATTCAAATATTCTTTCTTGGATTTAATTTGTTCTGTGTTCCGTATTCACCAAGTGGCAGCCTCTAGCAACTCTAGATGTGTTCAGCCCTTCCCAGTAAGTCCCCGAGGCTGGCTCTGACTGGCCCAATGGGTCATGAATTGTTCACTATGGCCAGGAGTATACATGTTCTTATTGGTCAAAGTGGGTCACATGTCACATACTCCCAAAGCCATAAGGCTCACAGAAATGGCAGTTTCTCTAGCCTCTTTTCTAGGCCCAGAACTCATTCTCAGTCCAGGAAAACGAATCTTCTCCGAATTATTTATGATGTGAGTATCCATTCCCTCAAGAAAAACTCAATCCCTCCCAACAGCAAGGGCCAGCCATGAATTCTACCAAGTCACTCATGTCCAACACAATAGTGTTCCACATGGATGAGATCTCCTGAAACCTGGTTAACTCAATCTGAGGTGACACCACAAATGGACACCAACAGGTCCACATGGTGCTCAGCCATTCCTTCTTCCAAGTGGAGATGAGGCCTATGTTATCTTTCCTGTAGTCCTGGAGATTTCTCCAGGCCCTTCAACAACTTAGAAAAGAAGCCATATTGTCCTAAGATCCAACAGTAAAATGTTGACCTGGACTGGTCCAGATGAAGACATTCAGAAGACTCATTTGTTTGAAGTATTTACTGTTGAAGAGCTCAAGGAACCCTAAATGTTACCATGTTTTTTTTAGGTTATAACAATATTACAGGTTAGGGTTATGACTGCTGGGGTAGAGACTGAAGCAATGCCAGATGTGGAAACAGAAGTCTCTAATCATGACAATGGTCTCTTAGCTAAGAGGGAAGGGGGAGGGGGAGGAGGAAGAGCCACCACCCCCAGAACAGACCAGGGAAAGATGGAGCACAGCAGCTGCTCCTGGAAGGACCCCACCCTGAGAGCCTAAAGGCAGCTGTCACCAGCCCCAGGAGGCCAGCAGGGCCAGAATAGAAGCTGGGTTGCTGGGGGCCATGTCACCACAAGGACTTTAATCCAAATGCTGCAGGGCTCACAGGCCTTTCCATGATGCCTGCTGCCACCCACACAATCATCCACATAGCAGGAAATGGGCAAACTATGATGCTTAATGACATAAACCAGACACAGAAGGTTAAATATCACATGGCTGCCCAGAGAAACCCAAATACAAGCAAGTAAAAGAGCAAAAGAAAAGCAGGACTAGGACTCAGCTCAGTAGTTAGCATGCTTGCCTACCATGCTGAGAGCCGGGGTTCGATTCCCCAACTCCACATAAAAATTAGGCAGGTGCAGTGGTGCACGCCTGTAACCCCCGGAGGCCAAGACAGAAGGCGAGCTGTGAGTCCAAGGCCAGCCCATGCTACATAATGATTTCAGGACCAGCCTCGACTACAAAGCGAGACTTTGTCTCAAAACAAAAAGTTATGTATATGGTGGGGACAAAAGGTACGGAGAGGAAGGGAGTTGGAGGAGAGGGCAGGAAGGCGGGAAGGAGAAAGGGAAATGAGTCATGTGCACCAATCCCCCAAGTTTCATGGAATGACCATGAATCACAGATACATACTAAGTTTTTGGGGAAAGGAATTAATTTTAAAATATATGATCTTAAGTTCTCTAATGATTAAACTTTCACACAAAGTGTGAAAAAGTGTGTTTAAAGAAATAAATATTTTTACTTATACCATGTTTGGGGAAATCAAACCACAGGGCCTTAACAAAACATTTTTGGCCAAACTCAAATGTACTTTGGCACTGAGAAAGATTTCGCTTCAGCTACATCGCATGGCGGGTTCCAATAGAGTTGCTGCATCTTTAGTGGCTTCGAGTGTCTTTTCCCCTCCTCACATCAGACCCCTTGGAAGTTTATCCTGTGTGCCATAAAGGTAGGAGGGTGGGAAAGGGAAAGAAAGGTAAAAATGATTAAGATGAGATGTGAATATGTACAGTTCCTAATGTGAATTGTGTATTGCAAACATAATAACAAAAAATTATGGAGAAAAGAGAAGAAAGTCAATATGCCTCTGGACATTTGGGTGTTTCTAAGTCAGGATACATTGTCCTGGAGGTAGCCAAGCATTGTTTATGACAGTATGTTCTAGATCTTCTAAATCTGTGGTCCTCAACCTTTTCCAAACCAAGGGCCAGGTTAGCTGAAACTCATTCCCCACAAGGGAGTTTGGTACTTGTTAAGTAAGAGGTTGTTGGAGGATAGCTTTGATATGGGGAGTAGCAGAGCAGGGCCTAAAGCTCCACCTCCTGCCAATCACCAGTGGCATTAGAACCTAATAGGAGCACACTGACAGGAGGCGGAGCTTCATTCACAGTTCATCAGTCCTACTGGCCATGTTCTTCCAAGGTCATAGACTGGTACTGAACCACGGCCCAAAAACTAGGGGGCCCTTGCTTTTAATTAAATTTGTCAGTATAGACATGGAGGTGATAAACATTTTTATAGCAGACTTTCATGCAAGAGGATGATCAAAGGTATCTATAAGTGATGATAAAAGGAAGGGTTTTAAGTAACAAAAACTAAGAGAGGTTCCTAAACATACTTGATTTTGATCTTATTCTTAATAGCTCAGCTCTGATATTCTGACTTTGTGTGAATTCTTTTCCCCTGTGTGTGTTCATTATGCAAATAGGTTTCATGTTGGCAGATATATGCATGAACATGACATATTACTAATCATTTCCCCCATGGCCCCCCTCATCCTGCCCTCCTCCCAGTTCCACATATTTTGGGGGGATTGTTAAAATGCGTGTCATGTATTTTGATCCTTTTGTTACCCACCCTTATGATTTGGATCCAGGAATGTCTCCCAACAGCCTTGAGTTTGAAGGTGATCCAACATGGAGGTTAATCCACTGATTTCCTGTACGGCTAAGAGGCGGGGCTAAGATGAAAGGGGTGGGTCACTGAGGCATGACCTGGAAGGGCATAACTCCCTCACCACCTCTGCCCTTTGCCCTCTGTGATCCTTCCTCCTGCAATGCCATAAGTAGCTGTTCTCCGCCAGACCATTCCCCTGTGCCCCCACTACCAGTAGACTATGGACAGACTGAGACGTCTTAAATGTGAACTAAAATAAACCTTTCCTCCGTAAGTTGTGGGTTCGGGTATTTTGTTCCAACAGTGAGAATCTAAGACCCCATCATTCCATCCTTATGCCTCCCCCTTCTTTCTCACCCAATGACAGTCTCCCTTGTCTTTCTTATCCTCTGTTTACCCATGCTATGGTTCCATCCCTTTCTTGAAGATTCAGGTTCGCAGTTGTTCCAGGAGCCCTCTGCCCTGGCCTTGCCATTTGGATTCTGGGCACAAAGTGAACGCTGATGAATGGTGATGGGAACCAATATCAACAATGGGAATTATGACATGCCTCTTTTATAGCCTAACACACTGGGAAACCATACTTCCTTTGTGAAAATAAACTGCTCTTGATTAAAATATTATTAAACTAATGAATATTTACTAATTTGACCAAGTGAAACCCATCTTAAAGTAAGGGGAGCCAGGCCTAGTAGGACAGGCCTGTCATCCCAGCACTCTGGAGGCTGAGGCAGAAGGAACACAGTTCAAGTCCAGCCAGGGCAAAACTTACTGACACTAGGGACACTGAGGGTGAGAAGCACGCACAAACACATAAACACATAGTCATGAATGGTTGAATGAACCACGTTCACTGAAGCTCAGTTCTCCCCATTTTACTTTAAAGAGAAACCTCGAACTGTCATTTGGAAGACAGTCCAGGTTACTACACAAGATTGTATTACTTTAAATTAAACTCAAATTTTTCCTTAAGTCCCAATCTTTCAAAACTCTTTGGCCCGCTCCACGTTTCCTCTCTGCTCCTCCCTCGGCTGGCCTGGTCTCTGCCCCGCAGTCCCTCTGCCCACTGCTTGCAGGGAACACATGGCTTCCTGCTCCAGGAGTTATTTCCAGCCCTGACCCCACCCTCACCTCAGCTCCAAAGGCATTCCTAGGCCCGTGATGGAGACTTCAGGGTGTGCCCTAACGAGGCCCCTAACAGACACATTCTCTCAAGACTGCCTCATCCAGGGGCCACAGCTCTGGCAGCACAAGTGCCATTCTCACTAGCATCCTCAGTCAGTGTTCAGATATTTAAATTTCACAAACAGACTCCAGAGCCTGCTGAGGGCACTGTCACCGAGAGAGCAGGGCCACCTGTCCCTGCAAGGTAAAAATGACAACTTCCAGCATATTCAAGGATGTGGTTGCAAGGCCTCTTTCTTTGTCTATGGTTCTCGAAGTAATGTCCCCAAGTGGATGCCAGACTGAGCCAGACTGGGAATGAGTTGGGCTCCTCCCTGGTGAGGCTGAATGTCACCATATTTAGAAGAACTTCAGTGTAGAAAATGTCCCAAGAGTGCTGGGCCGGTGAAGCAGGCTTATAATCCCAGCACCATGGGAGGCCTAGGCAGGAGGATCCCAAGTTCGTTCTCAACCCCAGGCAACTTAGCAACTTAGCAAGACCCTCTGTCAAAATCAAAGTAAAATTTAAAAAATGTAGTGGGATGTAGCTCAGTATGAAGGTCTTGACTTCAGTCCTCAGAATCATAAAAAGAACAACAAGAAAAAAAAATGATCCAGAGAACAAGGGGCTGAGCATCCCTGGGCTGGGATCCAGTGGCAGAAATCAGGGTCTGTTCTACAGACAAACTTTCTTTCTTTCCAAAGGAGTCAACAACTTAGCAAGCCCTTTCCCCAACAGCTGTCACAGGAGGAAACCTGAGTGTCCCCATGCAGTGCACAGATATTCCCTGAAGTTACTAACAACACAATTGGGCTCCTATGCAGCACAGTCTGCTGTGTCAGCCCAAATCTAGGGGATCCTTTGCAAGGAATCGCTTTCACCCTGGGGATAGTCCGATTTCATCCCATCAGGGTCCAGATGTCGTCAGCAAACCATTAAAAGCCCCAGCTTCGGATCTGAGCCCTTTTGTGAAGCAGTGAAGACCGGGAGGTGTGACATTCCCTACGGTGGCCAAACCCAAGTGAAAAATGAAAACTTAAGAGGTTTAGGGCTTCAGATTGAAATTTCTGCGCTCTCCTGTGGAGCATGAGCCCTGCCCATTCGCCCAGTTTCACAGTAGGTAATCATTATCCCCCTCACCCTCCCTTCAGGGTAGAGTTGAGCCCCTTAAAATTCCCAGCTCTCTACAGAAGAAAGTAATGTAAGGGAGCCTGGTGAGGGGGAAAGAAAGGAAAATTTTCAAATTCCACTTCCCCACACAGCCCCAGGGCACCCATGCTAATGAGATATCAGGAGGATCCCTGACTGTCCCCTCACTTCCCAGGCGTCTCTGCAAATCAGCTTCACCGGCCACCCACCCCCTAGCAGGCCTGCCTCTTCCTAAGCTTCTCTGTGATGCTAACCTGTTCTGCCTAGCCCGAAAGTCTCCTGCTGCTACCACTTTAACCAATCCCAAGGGATCAAGTCATACTGCAAGGTCGCCACCAGTAACTTGGGAGAAATGGTCTTCAATCAATGGGCCAAGTCCATCCCATGAGGTCTGAAACCGCCAGCCTGGGTGGGGACGCTTCCACGAATTCCTCACAATTGTAACTGAGACAGCAGGAAGAAAACCGTCCAATTAAGTAACCACCGCCTGCGGGGAATGGTTCCACACGCAAGGCAAACATCCTTCACCTCCCCCCAAGGAGGCTTGTGGGGTTCCCCCCACGCTGCCCTTTCCTAAAGAAAAGAAAGTAGGTTCTCATTATGGCTTGAGACATTAATTCTGGTTTTAGAGAGTTTAGCTGATTTCTTGTAGGTGCTAACCTGTTCTGGCCACATGGTATGGGTGAGATAATTCGTTATGACCTCACCATGCACACCTTAATTGCTAACATTAGTCTGTTTATACGAGGTCCGAGGAGCTGCAGGTGCCGCGATCTGAATGCCATGGTCACCCGCTCCAGCTGACCTTCTGTAAACTCTCATTAGGATCCCAATCTGGGAAGCCGGGAGCAGGTGGTAGATAATGAAGCCTGGGCGGGGGCTGCTCATTACGGTGCCCACTGGCCCCTGTCTCACCTGCGGTCTGCTCCGGGCAGTTTAGACTTAGCTGTGACCTCCCTAGCACGTGTACCAATCTGGTGGCCAGCAACGATGCGTCCAAACTATTCCCAGAGTCCCGGCGGCCTCTGGGGAGCCCTAGGACTGGATTGCACTTATTCGTGATGAGTGGCTGCCCTCCAGGGCAGCGTCGGGAAGGGTTATTACTTTTCCAAATGCACAAGCCTCATTCTCCCCCAGAGTTTGCACATCCTAACCGTCAAGGGGAGGCCTTTCGCCTGCCCAGCCGGAAGCAGGAAGGGATTTTACCTGGGGTCAGGCCTGAGGACAGCAAAGCAAATCTTGCTCATCACACACCAAGAAACACTAGATAAGTTAGCAACTTTAAACTGAACCAACTGTTTTATTCAATGTGCATTCCTTGAGAATCCTGTCACATATTCACAAAACAAATGCATCTGACTGTCTGAATTACGTGGCAAGACACTGCTTTAGAGGACTTTTAAGGGACAAGAAAGACACAGATGGAAGCCAAGCCACTGCCCCCAAAGAAATCTTGAATCTCTTCTGGGAGAAATCCACACAAGACAGTCTACTGAGTACGCATGAGTTGGTCCTAAGTTCACCAGTGTCCAACTTGTGGTCTGCCATTTTGGTTTGGTCTTGGTTTGGCCTTTTTTTTTTTTTTTTGCACTTTTTCCACTGGACACTCCTACACCTGTCCCTATCTGCTGAGTTCCTCATTCCCAGATCTTTCAGCTGTCTTTGATCTCTGGCAACTCCTAGACCGTCTAGTTTGCCTGGCCTGACTCCCCGCTGCTGTCCCCCTGCCAGGCCTGCATTCCTGGTAGAAGTACGACATCCTTTGCCTTCCTCTCTGGTGTCAAGGGTCCAGTTTCACAGGGATCACAGTTTCCACATCTCGTCTTTAGTCGTCAGCTTGCTTTCGTCTCATTTTGCAGTTCTGGGTTATTCCATCAGACCCACACCTCCAGTGCAATACCCCCAACCCCCAAATGCCATAGCTCAGTGCCTCTCCTGGCCAGTCACTAAGGGCAAGCCAGGGTCAGGGTCAATGTCTGTTCTCAATGTCAGGAAAAACCTAGGAGCATTCAGAGACCACAGGACAAACTAACTTCCAGGCCAGGAGCATCCTGATATGTGAATAGTAATGACAATTCATGTCACAGCTGTGTTTGTGTTTTGAGACCGGGTCTCGCTCTGTAGTCCAAGCTGGTCCTGAATTCACTGTGCAGCCCACGATGGTCTTGGACTCAAGGCAATCCTCCTGCATCAGCCTCCCGAGTGCTAGGATTAGAGAGAGGAATAGCTCAGAAGTTAAACCCCTTGCCTAGCATAAGAACCTGAGCTCGATTGCACAGCTGTGTTTAAAAGAAGACAAGGGGCGCCTTCTCCTCAGCACCTCCCATGGTCTGAGGATTTACAAAGGTAAGAGATTTAATCGGCTTCCAGTCAAGATGGCAGCTGAGTAACAGCACTGCACAATGTCTCCTCATCGACTCATTTAAAAAGTCAAGAAGATAGTTAGAAAAAGCACGTCTGGTGTAGCTAGGAAACAGAGGAGCATCCCCCAAAACTGAAAGGTTACCAGCAGGAGGCCAGAAACTCCAAAGGATCATCGAAAGTGGAGGAAAAAAAATCCCCCTGGCCCAGGAAGCCGCCGCAGCTGGCTGCAAACGGCTGGAGCTGCAGGCAGCTGAGGACAGAGGAAAGATCACGGGGACCTGAACATCTGACAGACAGAGCACACAACAACGGAAGAAAAGGCTGCGGGCCAGTCTGAAATCCTGAAGTCACATCCAAAGAGGAGGAAAGAAGCAGCCAACTCAGAGCGGCCCTGAGGTGCCGGCACCCACAGATCACAGACAAGGTCCGGAGGCCAGAACCTCAGCCCAAGGTAAGCGCGGATCCGGATAAGTGGGAATACTCAGCAGCGGGTGGTCCCAGCCTCTGAAACACCAACCCGCGGGTGTGTGTACTGCAAATGCAGCATGCGCTCTCCCTAGAAAAGGTCCCGGGATCCCAGATCAGAAACAGGGCTGATTAGCCATCTCAGACAGTGACGTCAGCAGGAGCCATTTTCTTTCCTGCGCACCAGAGACAGATGCAGCAGAACCATGGGGAAACGTGGTAACAAATCTCATACAAAAAGACCTGACACCCCAGAAGATGGTACCAGGGATACTGAAATCACAGAACCCAAAGAAGAAAAGGGCAAAAATGACGGTAACTTCTGGGCCCAGATACTCAGTGAATTAAAGCAGGAATTAGAACAGGAAGCAAAGCAGGAAATAAAACAGACAGCTCAAGAGCTACAACACTTAGCTAACCGAAAAGCAAGCCTTGAAAAGCAATTAGAGGAGACCAAAGAAGAAATGGGGAAGCGCAGTTACAAATCTCCTGCAAAAAGACCTTATGCCCCAGAAGATGATCTCAGGGTAACTAAAGATGAATATGGCAAAAATGATGGCAACTTCTGGGCCCAGAAATTCAGTGAATTAAAGCAGGAAATATAAACAGACAGCAGAAGAGCTACACTAACACATAGCTAAGCAAAAAGTAAGCCTTGAAAAGCAACTAGAGGAGACTAAAGAAGAAATATACCAGAAGATAATGAAGACAAAACAAGAAGTTAGAGAAGAACACAACAGAGATATAGAAAAATTGAATGCAGATATTCAGGAAATGGAAAACACACAGAAAATAATAAGCAACCACTTTAAACAACTTCAGAATAGAATGTCAGACCTAGAAAATAAAGTGCCTGAGCTGCAACATACAGGCCATGAGGAACACAAAGTAAATAAAGAAAGCGAATCATTACAACAGCTGATAGCTGATTCAAGGAGAAACAACCTCAGAATTATGGGAATCCAGGAGAAGACTGAGGACAAAACAAAAGGCTTAAAGGACATGTTGAATGAAATAATGGAAGAAATTTTCCCAAATCTAAGAAAAAAATGAACATGGAACTATTGCAGGCATATAGAACACCAAACGACTTTGATCAGAAGAGATCCCCATCATGACACATCATAATTAAAATTCTAGAAAGCCAACACAAAGAGAAAATACTAAAAGCGGTAAGAGAAAAGCAGAAGTTGACCTACAAAGATAAGCCAACTTCAGACTTCTCAATCCAGACTCTAAAAGCAAGGAGATCGTGGAGCAATGTCATCCAAGCACTAAAAGAACATAAATGCCAACCAAGACTGCTATGTCCAGCAAAATTATCTTTTAATTTAAAGGGAGAACTTAAAACTTTCCATGACAGAGAAAGCTTAAAGGAATTTGCAGCCACTGAGCCACTATTGCAGGGAATACTTAAAGGAATCTTAGAAAGTGAAAAGGAGGCCAGTGACACCAATGACCCCACAGGAAAAATGACAACAGCTAGAGGAGAATGAGCCGAGAAAAAAGTATGTTAGTAATCAGTGAAATATGAGTAAATAAGTTATGAAAGTTAAAAAAATTATGAAATAACTAAATTTGCCTTCATGTCTGTCACTTTAAGTATACTTACGTGGTATAGATTTAAGTTCATTTAATGTAGCAATGTGATATAGTTTTAACTTTGTTTTAGTGTAGCAATTCACTTATTAGGTCACTAATGAAAATTTATCCTAAGGAAACTGATTGATGTAAAGATAACCCTGTGAATGTACAAGTATGCACCTTCAAATATTCAGCTAAGGCATTTGAAATTTAAATTTTTTTCTTCTCTCCCAAATTTACTAGTCTTTTGAACTACATGCCTGTAGTTATTTTCTAGTGTGAACTGGCGGGTAAGGCCAGGTTTAACAATAACAACAAAAATATAGCAAAATATGGGGAAAAAACCTTTTAATGAATATCCCAATAAAGGGATTGGTTGGGTTCAGAGAAGAGGTATCAAGATTTAACTACTGAAAATCCATTAGAGGAATAGGAAGCTGAGGTAGAGTGGTGACCTAAGTGAAATGACTTACGTGCAGAAGATTAATATGTTAAACAATGTATGGTTTCTCCAACTTGGAAAACCCAGAACACAGACATTCTTTGGAACCATATGAAGTGATAGCTGGAGCCAGGGGAAGAGATAGGGAGGGGGTGAGAGGGTAGAAAATGGAAAGGGACTGTAAAGTTGATGTGATATGTAGATGTACGAAACACCCAAATTCATTGTAAATACTATGTATTACATTTGTATATTAATAAAAATAGTGGGGAAAAAAAAGACAAGGGAAGCTTATCACTGCCAGGTGGCTGGGCACAGCATAGGGAGTGAATTTAATGCACTAAATCACTACATATACATAGAAGTCATGACAGGAGTTGATGCTGTGGGTTCCATATTACTTTCCTAAGGTTCAGAACATTCTGAATTTTTTAAAAAATAGAGACTACATTGCTTTCATCAGATATTTCTTTAAATTATTCTTATTGAGAATGTTCGTTTAGCATCCAAGTGCTTCTCCCCTGGCTCAGTATCTAGTGCAAGGAGTGGGCAGCCAGGGCACAAGAAGGAGACTTTCTGGGGGGAAACATGAAAAGGGAAGCACCCCATTCCCCCTGCTCAGAACAACTGGGAAGGGGCTGACCCACAGAGATGAGAGCTGGGAATGAAGCCAAAGGGGACAGCAAGCCCACCTACCACAAAAGGTGGTTGAACCCACGCCCAGCGACATAGTCAAGTTGCCCTTTGATTTGCTTGGCAAAAAGAGAGTGAGAATTTATAGACAATAATACCCTTATCCTTAAACTAATTGGTTTAAGAAAAATGTGGATGGAATTTGATGTCTTGGTTATAATCTTAGAGTCTTAGCCCATTTTGCCTCGTCATAACAAAATATTGGACACTGGGTAACTTACAAAGAGGTCTAGTTGACTCATAATTCCAGTGGTTAGTGGGAACTGCCTGGGGCTCACTCTGGCCAGGGGCTCAGAACAAATGGCTTCACAATAGCAGAACCACATATAGAAGAAATCACCTGACCAGTGCTTTCGTTACTTTATTCATTTCTGTGACTCAATACCCCACAGCCACAAAGGAAGGGAGGAAAGATCTATTTAGCTCACAGGTTCAGAAGGTCTCTCACACACACAGAGCATCCATGGGGCAGCTGGCAAGATGGAGGTACATGGCGGAGACAGAGCCTGGAGTGCTGCTCACCCCATTGGGGACAGAAGCCACGTGGGTGGGAGAAACTGGATGAACTTTTCCAGGAAGAAGCTGCAATAATGTTTCTTCTTTCTTCCTCCCCTGACCCATATCTTGGCCGGCAAGTCAAGAACACCTGAAATCTCTGCCTTGGGCAACCCTCAATCTCAGCAAGTTAATACAATCCCTCCAGATCAAACCCCAAACATCTGCCCCTTCCAGCCACTCTCCGCCTTCCAGTATCACACAATTCCAAGTACATGAGGCTTTTGAGGGACACTCAATATCCGAACTAGAGCAGCCAGAGAGCAAAGAAAAGAGAAGGCAGGACCAGGCTCCCCCCTTTTATAGCAAGACTATTCTCTTCTTTTAAGTTTTCTTTTTATTATTTTCCTTCTTTTTATGTACTTATCACTGAACTCAGGACCTTCACCCTGAGCTATATCCCCAACCCTTTTTATACTTGGTTTTGAAACACAGTCTCACTGAGTCAGTAAGCTGGGCTAGAACTTGCGATCCACTTGCCTCAGCTTCTCAGAGTGCTAGGACTATAGACTACACAACCACATCCAGATCTTTTTGGGTCTTCAGCCTTGAAACCTGCAAGTTCTTTTTTTCACCCTTTATAACTTTATAATGGTCACATTCTTACCTACTTAACTTTTTAACATGAATTTCTTATTGTTCAAATGATTTGCACGTAGTTTCTCGGCTGGTCCCTATCTACATCAATGAACAAAAATTGAAAAGGAATTTATTGGAATGATTTGGGATGACTGGACAACAGGAAAGTCTAGCCACGTTATCCTAGAGGAATCACTCTGATGACACGGCCACGAACAGAATTCTTTTTTTTTTTTTTAATGTGAACCAAATGATACCTCTCTTTCCTAAAATTGTGGATGTTGGGTATTGTGTCCAGCGACCGAAGAGCTTGCTAACAGACAGGCAAAACTACGTGGTGTGGACTGTGTCTCAGGAGTCTTAAAACACAAACCTGTGTTTCACAACGGTAGAATCTGTAAAAAAAAAAAAAAAAAAAAAAAAAAACTGGGTATTATTAAAAATAGTCAGTGCCCAGGTAGCCTGAGTCAGTCATTCCAGCAGGCTCAGAGCCTCACAATATAGAAGCATAACTAGTGGATGATTTTTAAGTGTGTAGGCCATGGATCACTTTAAGAAACATTAAAAAGCCAAGTGGTGTGGCACGTGCCTGTAACCCAACGCTCAGGAGGCTGAGAGAGAAGGGTCCCAGAAAAAGAGGGGAAGAGAGGGAAGAAAAGGAAAGGAAAGGCAAAGCAAGGAAAAGAAAAAAGAAAGAGAGAGAAGAATGCTAGTAATATTTACAAAAATAAAGAAATTTGTGGGGCTGGAGGAATAGCTCAGTGGTTTTAAAATACTTGTCTACCAAGTACTAAGTACCTGAGTTCAATTCCCCAGCACCACATAAGCCAGGTGTGGTGGCGGACACCTGTAAACCTAGCGCTCAGGAGGCTGAGGCAGGAGGATTGCTGTGAGTTCAAGGCCAATCTAGGCTGTGTAGTAAGCTCAGAAACAGCCTGAACTACAGAGTCAGATCCTGTCTCAAAAAAAAAGTTAAGAAAAATTATACAATAGGTTTTCTTAGTCACTTCCCTGTTGCTGGGCACACTACTCAACACTCACATTCACAGACCTGAGGGAGAAAAGGTTTATTTTAGTTCACAGTTTCACGCAGTCTCAGTCTCTGCATGGGCCACTGGGGGTGGCAGGAAGGGTCTGGCAGAGAAGGGCTACTCGGGGAATCCTAGAGGAAGGACCGGAGACCTCCGGAAGAAGCCATGGCAGGGGTTCACATCCTTCTGGGCCACTAGCCTGTCACCCACCCACCACCTGTAATGCACAGCTCCCAACTCGGCCCCACCTCCCACAGCACGTGAAATCCATAGCATCCAATACACGAGGCTTGGGGGACCCTGCAGATCCAAACCACAGCACACGTTACATGTGTGGGAAGGAGAAATAGCTGTTTTTCCTCAACCCTCTCAGGTTCTTGTTTGGAACAGACCCCAGGAACGAGGATTAACAAGAGAGAAATGGAAGGGTGCACACACTGGAGACACCGGGGAAGGAGTCGTTCTCAAAGAGGTGGCGCTGGCATGGAGGAATGGCTCAGTGGTTAAATGCTTGCTTTGAAATCTCAAGGTCCCGAGTCTGATTCCCCAGCACTACATAAGCCGGGTGTGATGGCACACATTGGTAATCTCAACACGTGGGGGGCAGAGGTCCAAGGCCAGCCTGGGCGCCATAGTGAGCTTAGGACCAGCCCAGACTACACAGCAAGACCCTGCCTCAAAAACAAAAAAAAAAAATCAAAGAGGTGGCTCTGAGCCCCCACTTACCTAGCCTTGTCAACAAAGAACTGAATTGTTAGAGAAGGGCCAGGTAACACCACAGGACATGGTGGGGGTGGTGAGCAGAGACAGAGGAGTTGAGGGTTAGTCTGCACCTGTTCTCCTGGCAGGGAGCAGTGGGAATTCTTTGTCTTTATAAATCTGTGACCTGTCGTAAGCTAGTGGAGGGAGGGCAGGGAGCTCCTCTGTATCTGGTTGCTAACTGTTCCAGCGCTTGAACTTGGGATCCTGCTGCCTCAGCCTCCCACAGTGCCGGGAGAACAGGCCTGTGGCACCGGGCCCAGCTCTGTCTCCTTCACCGCTTCCAGCTCCCTGGTCCCTCACCCTCTCGGGAGGCCCCTTCAGGTGGGTCTCCCACAGGCATCAGAAGAAATGGCCATTTTCTCCAGTACCTGTATTCACTGATTTCTTTACACAAAGAAAACGAGACACAAAAAGGACTGCTCAGCAGATCAGTTTTGCAAAACTCGGAGGCTTCTGACAGATCTTTCCTGCCTGACTGGAGGCAGTAAATTCCCATCAGCTGACCGACCCGGGCAGGACAGCTTGCAGGGAAACATAACTGGACAGACTGGCTTTTCTTAGTTTTTCAATCACTCATTATTTTGGCCAGCCTTTAAAAAAGAAAAAAGATGCCATGCAGGAAGCACTAGTGGTGCCTGGTTTGGTGCGGGCCTATAGCTAGATCAAGGCCTACAGGGCCAGGCTCCCAGCCCTTCCCTGTCCTCCTTCGACTGCTGTGACTTGTTTCGATCCTCCAGGTCCCTCTTTGGCCCCCAGCGTGCAATCTCCCACCTGCCCCAACTCCCGCAGAAGGTTCATTATCCCTCTCTGCTTTAAGAGAGAGGTGGAAGGAAGCGAGAGCTTTCTATCCAAAAAGACAAGTCCGTGGGAATGACAAATCAGGTAACCGGAAATTTCCTCTGTCCAGAGCCCCCCACCCCCGCAGCACCTCCAACGATCGCCCACTAGGCTGTCCACTCAGCCGGGGCTGGCCTGACCTCTCATCCGAATCGCCAAGTCCAGATCAGTCACCCTGTGACTTTGGCTTGTGGCTTTACTACATACACAGAGCCTTTTCCTCCCTGTTGTGGAGCCCCCAGTCCCGCTGAGCCTTCTGGGTAGAAGGGCCCTTCGGAAAGCATGGCTTGGCATATTCGCGAATGCTGTAACAGATCTGCCCTGGGTTCAGAGCTTACGGTTCTTTTTTGTTCTTTTCCTTTTTTTTTTTAAATACCAGATACTATTTTATTAGTAGTATATGTCAGCATATGTTTGTGGTACATAAAGCTTACAGTTGGCGGAACTGGTATATATGCTTTTTTTGAAACAGGGTCTTGCTCTATAGTCTAGGCTGGTCCTGAACTTGCTATGGAGCCCAAGCTGGCCTTGAACTAATGGCAGTCCTCCTGCCTCAGCCTCCTCAGTGCTAGGATTATAGAAGTGCGCCGCCATGCCCAGTTTATGTGGGACTGAGGAATCAAGCTCAGGGCCTGGCACTTGCTTTAACTTCTGAGCTACACCCCAGCTTCTCTATACATACATACATAAATACATACATACATACATACATACATACAGATAGACAGATAGACAGACAGAAAGGCTTATATTCTTGATCAGCTTTGCCCCCCTTTACTCTACTCCTCCTCCTGCTCCCCACTTCCCCGCACCCTCATCTCCAGAAGCTCTGACTTCCTATTTCGTAAATCTCTCCTTTACTTACTTACTTATGTTTGCAGTATTGAGATCCAACCCAGGGCCGTCCTACTGAGCTACATTCCCAGGCTTCTCATTTTGACACTGAAGGTCTCGCTAAGTCTCCGAGTGGCCCAGGCTAAGCCTGCCCGGTGACCCCGCTGCCTCAGCCTCCCTGAGCGCCAGGCATGTGCTTTTGTTTTACTAGCAAGTCTCATTCTTACCAGGAAGAAGCAAAGGGCTTTGCATGTGCGTCCGGAAAGGACAGAATCTTTAACATGTTAGAGGCATGATTGTAAAAAGGAAAACATGGTGCTACCACCAGGGGCAGAGCAGCAGGACAGCGGATCCTGGGGGAGCACAGAGCAGACTCCCAGCCCCCAGAGTCCTGGCCACCAGGGGAGAGGCTGTCACACGTCAGGCCCTCCTCTTGTCCTGGGCCAGAGCTTCTAAGCACTCACAGAGCTGTCCATTCAGTTTGGGCTCCTCTCTGAGCAGAAGGGAGGAGGAACAGGCTTTCAGACCCAGAGCAACAGAACCCCCAGCGTCAAGGTCTGTCCAAAGCAAAGATACATTTATTTGCAAAAAGAAATGCTCAGAGCTGCAGTGGACTTTTGGTTGACCTCCAAACCTGGTGCCCTTACCTCTCACTCCCAGCTCACTGTGCTGCTACAGAAGCTTCCCAGGGTGACAAGCCTTGGGTGCTGCATCACGCCTGTCCCCTGACACTGTCATAACCTCTACCCAGAAGTCTCCTCCCCGGGCGGCCCTTCGAACACCCCACCTGCTTTCTGTGCCGTGATTCCGTTGTCCACTGAAGTCAAACAGTGGCTTTTTACAATCTCCTTTGCTGTTCTTGTATTTCTTGGTGCTGAATGTTTTATTTCCCCATCTAAGAATTGCACTGACCATAAACTGCCCACCTGACCTGTCAGTTGCACAAGATGAAATATCGCTTGGTTTGTCTAATACGAAAAACCCAGAATGTGAGTAAACAATTCTCAAGTTTAATGTGTATCACACATATATATACTAATAAAAAATGGAGAAAAACAAAAGAAAGCTGTCTTCCATGAAACCGGTCCCTGGTGCCAAAAATGCTGGGCTCTGCTATCTTTGATGACAGGCCCAGGTTCTCTCTCTTTCTTTCTTTTACTTTTTTTCTTTCCTTCCTTCCTTCTTTCTTTCTTTTTTTTTTTTTTTAACAGGGTCTCACTCTGTAGTCCAGGCTGGTCCTAAAGTCATTATGTGGCCCAGCTGGCCTAGAGCACAGGCAGTCCTCCTGCCTCAGCCTCCGAGTGCTGGGAATACAGATGTGAACCACCATGACCAACTAATTTTAATGTGGTACTAGGCAGTCCCGCCCAGGGCCTTGTGCATGGTAGGCAAGCGCTCTAACCACTGTGCTATCTCCCCAGGCCCCAAGCCCAGTTTCCTATGCACCTAAGCCATCCATCTGGTAGGTGGATCCCGGCAAGGCCCAGACTCCAAGGGAAAGGACGTTTTCCTGACCTTCCTTTGTTGAACGCATCCCCAACGACACATGACTCCACGCTTGAACCGCCCTGTAATTTACCTGCAAGTTGGTCATCGCAGCTGGAATGTCTAAATTAACCACTCGGTCAGACACGCCACACAACCTAGGCCATTGTGTGGATTTGGTTCTCCTCAGTATGCCCCTAGGACTTTATAATGTCCACATCAAAACAAACAAGCAAAGCCAACGTGAGGGCCGAGTGTACCGGAAGCTTCCCTCTGCTCAGGCTGGCTGTGAGCCCAGCTGCTGTAAATAAAGAAGGCTATGGGGGGAGAGGGGGTCGAGAACTGAGCTCTGTACAGCAGGGGCCATTTGAAGAGCCGGAGTGAGGAGGGGCACGAGCTGAGGGAGGATCGTGGTTGGAAGCAGAGTTGCAGCAAGCTCAGGAAGCAGGTAGTTTCAGATGTCAGAAAGTCATGGGCGTGGAGGTGCAGGCCTGTAATTCCAGCACCCTAGGAGACTGAGGCTGGAGGATCTCAAGTGTGAACACAGCCTGGGCGACTTTTAGCAAGAACCTTTCTCAAATTTTAAAAAGTAAAAGTGGCTGGGGAAGTATGCAGCTCAGTGCAAAGGCCTCGGTTTCAATTCTTGGCACAACCACCCACCCCAAAAAATGCAACACCTTTTGCTATTCCTGTGAATAAAACATCTTCTTAATATTTAATCAGAAATGATAAATAAATTCAGCCAAATCACAGGCTACAAAATCAATACTAAAAAGTCAATAGCTTTCCTCTACACCAACAATGAACTCACTGAGAAAGAGCTCAGAATAATCCCATTCTCAATAACCCAGCAAAAAATTAAATATCTAGGAGTATGCCTGACCAAGGAAGTGAAAGACCTATATGAAGAAAACTACATTACACTGAAGAAATAAGTTGTAGGTGATATCAGAAAATGGAAAGACATTCCCTGTTCTTGGATAGGCAGAATCAATATAGCCAAAATGACTATACTACCAAAACTGATATACAGATTCAATGCAATTCCTATCAAAATACCAATAATTTTTTCACAGAACTTGAAAAAATAATCCTTAAATTCCTATGGAACCAAAGGAGACCTACAATAGCCAAAGCAATCTTGAATAACAAGATTAAAGCAGGAGGCATTACAATATCAGACATCAAATTATACTATAAAGCAACAGTTGTAAAAACAATATGGTACTGGCACATAAACAGACAGGTAGACCAGTGGAACAGAATTAAGGATGCAGAGACAAACGCAAAAACTGTCTGCTACCTGATCTTTGATAAAGGAACCAAAAGCATACACTGGAAAAAGGATAGCTGCTGGGAAAACTGGACATCCGCACACAGAAGAACAAATCTAGTCACACATCTGTCACCATGCACCAAAATCAAATCAAAGTGGGTCTAAGACCTAGATATTAAAACTCAGGAGGCTGAGACAGGAAGTTTGCTGCGAATCCAAGGCCAGCCTGGGCTCCACAGTGAATTCAGTACCATCTTGAGTTACAGAATGAGACCCTGTCTCAAAATAATAATAATAATAACAATAAATAAAAGATAAAGAGGGAAAAAGAAAGAAGGAAAGAAACAAATCTGGAAAAAATGGGTAAGAAAGTGCTAATGAGTATTTAATTTTTTAAAAAAGATAGATACGTAAAATTCCTACGTGAGCCGATGACCCCACTCCTAGATGCGAGCATGTGTCACTTAACAACGGGACATGCTCTGAGATGTGAGTTGCCAGGTGACGTCATCCTGGCACAAGCGTCGCAGACTCCACTCAGCCAGTGCATGTGGCCTCTGTACGCGGCAAGAGATGCAGGACACTCAAGGTCACGAGGCCCCCGCGGGTACCACACAGTGTAAGATTTTACAGTCGCCTTTTCTTCTTATAAACAAGAGCAACCCTAAAATCACAACGCCACACAGGAAACCCAGATGCCAGGAACATAATCACGGAGTGGCATCATCACGTGTTATGCACAATGCATAATTACACATGCTACGCTTTTGGAGAACAGCGGCACTGCAGGTTTGCTCCCACCAGCAGCACACTGGCTACGACATCACTCAGTGATGGGCTACTTTCAGCTGCCCCTGACAGAACCACCACCATCATGGACTGAGTTGTCCTCGTGTGCCACCCGACTTGAAAGCAAGGACTCAAATAAAGGCTTGTGCGCAACGTGCACAGCAGCATTATGCAATCTAACCCAAGCCAAATGCCCATTAGTGAAGGAGTGATGCGCAAAACGTGGTACGTCCCTATGAGGGGAATACTACTTGGCCATAAAAAGGAATGAGGCACTGACACATGCTACCATGCAGATGAGACTTGAAAGCCCACTAGGGGGAAAAGCCTGGCACAAAGGGTCACATGTTGTGCAATTCCATTTACATGAAACTTACAGTGGGTAAGCCCATAGAGACAGAATGCAGAGTGACAGTTGCCGGGGGGGGGGGGGGCAGAAAAATGGTGATCAACTATTTAATGGGCACAGGGTTTCTTTTAGGGTGGAGAGAATGTTTTGGAACAGAGAGACAGAGGTGACGAATGTACATCTTTGTTAATATACTAAATACCACTGGATTGTTCACTAAAAATTTAATTTAAGCCAGGCATGGTGGCACATACCTGTAATCCTATCAGTCTGGGAAGCTGAGGCAGGAGAATCTAAAGTTCAAGCCCAACCGGAGTAATTTAGCAATTTAGTGAGAACCTGTCTCAAAATAGAACATTTGAAAAGGGGTGGGATGAAGCTCAGGGCAAAGGTCCAGTACCACAAAAAGAATCATTTTATGTCATGTGAATATCATTTTAGTTTTCAAAAATCTTTTTTTAAAAAATTCTGAGATATCTAAACATGCCACTCTATTGCTTTAAGTGTAGTATACTTCTGTGATACAGATTTTAGTTCATTTAGCTCATGTACTGTAGACTTAAGCTTGTTTAATGTAGCGATTCACTCATGTGATCTTGGATGTAAGTTTATCCTAAGAAAACTGATTGCTGCAAGGACAACCTGAATATCTTTTGAATGTACAAACATTTACCTTTCAGTACTCAGCTAAGGAATCTGAAATTTAACTCCGCTCTTTTTCTTTCTCACCTTTTCTAACTTTTGGAATTTCATTGTTATAGTTCTCTTCTTATGTAGACTGGTGGGCGAAGCCATGTGAAAGAATCTCAACAAAGATATAGTTAAGATACAGAAACAAAGAACTTTTGGCAAATCACCCCGATAAAAGGCTCTGCTGGACCCAAAGAAGAGGCATCAGGACATGGCCACTGCAGCCCATTCTAGGGGTGGGAAGCTGAGCTAATAAGTGGTGATTTGAGTGGTAAAGTGAGTCAGATGCAGAAGATTAAATATGGTAAGTATCACAAGGTTTCTCTGATTTGGGAAACCCAGAACACAGGCATTCTACAGACCCAAATGAGTGTGACAGTGAGGTTACAGGAGGATAGGGAGGAGGTGGGAGGACCAAAAATGGAGAGGGGGAGGATCGTAATATTGATGTGATATGTATGTGCACAGAATATTCAAGTTCACTGTAAACATTATGTATTGCATATATATTAATAAAAATGGTGGGGGGAAAATAAAAATCCATTTTTAGGTAAATGAAAATGGGAGGCAGGATGAGGGGTTCTGGAGAAGCCACAGGTCACTCTGGCAATGGCAGCCTGAGTGTGGGGGTGCAGGATGGGACCCTGGAAAGGCAGCTTGCCATACATCAGCCAGTAGGCTCTTTCACAAGAGTGCGTTGGAAATAGAGGGTAAGAAGATGAAATCACCAGGCTAATGACCCTCCAGCTTGTCCACCTTGCTGTCACGCTGAGATCTATCCCCAGTTTTTACTCCAGCGTGGCTGTGACAACACATTTCTTGAAGTCCCTGAATTACTGGACCCTTTGCTTGAAGCAAATGGACATGAAAGGACAAATTCCACATCACAATTCTGCAGGGCGGGCTGGGCACAGGTCCAGCCCACACAGCATAGAACATCATAGCACATCAAGGTCCTGCTGGTGGCCAGGTGAGGCAGCAGGTGCGCAGGATGCCGGGAAGAGATGCTGGTTCTACAGTCCCTTCCCAGGCCCCGCACCGCCCCGGCAGGCTGCCTCCTCTAGTGTCCACAACACACACACATACTTTCTCCTCTCTAATTCGGCCAAGGTGGACAGAACCATGGAGACCCCAATGCTACGGGCTTGAGGCTCTTTGTCATGAATAATCTTATAAAAAGCCCAAGCTGGGCCTGGGTGGTGCAGACCTGTAATCCCAGCACTTTGGGAGCCTGAGGCAGGAAGATTGCAAGTTTAAGCCCAGTTTGGGCATGTAAGTGACTTAGCAAGATCTTGTCTCAAAAAAAAAAAAAAAAATTAAAATCCCAGGTCCATCCTGTACCTGGCTTCTGACCCAAGTAACTTTAATGTCAGGAAGTTTCTTTAGTATCACTAAACCATTTGGAAACCTTCATACCAAGAATAAAGAAGAAGGAAATGTGTGTCTCCTTGAAAGCCACTGCCTTTCCCATGGGAGAGAGCTGGTGCTTTGATGGTAGCTGCAGGTGGGTCCTCACCATTCTGAAGGCCGGAAGTCCTAGGTCAAGATGGCAGCAAGGCCATTCCTACTGAGGTTCCCGCAGGGGCTGCACGCAGCCATCTCCGCCCAGTGTCTTCAAAACATGCTCCCTCTGTGTGTTGTGGCTTAATTCCCTGTGCTCACAAGGACCCCAGTCGGACTGGATTCTGGGCTACCCTAATGATTTTATATAAGTTAACCACCTCTTTATAGACTCTATCTGTAAATTCAGTCACATTCCGAGGTACTAAAGTTCAGGGCTTCCACATATAAATTTTACAGAGATACAACTGAATGCATAACAATAAAAATATATTATTTGAGGTACTGGAAATTAAACCCAGGGCCTTCACACTAAGCTACATTCTAGCCCTTTTTTCGTTTCATTTATTTATGTATTTTTATTTAGAGACAGATTCTCGCTAAGCCATTAAGTCACCTAGGCTGGGCTCAAACCTGTGACCGTCCTGCCTCAGCCTCCCAGAGTGCTGGGATTACAGGCCCAGCTTAGAGGAAACGTGTATTTAAAATAACGAAGGAAGGAAACGCTTAGCAAAATCCAGGAGAAAGTTTCTGCAAGTGAAACCTCAAAACCCAAGAGACAGATTCTAGGAGTAAAACTTCCCACCTGTGTAACTTGGTGACTGGGGCGCTTGCGTGTCTGTGGGGGCTCTGACATATGTTCCTCCCAAAACCTGAGGACTGAGCTGAGCAGCGGGCACCTCCAAGCCCCCCTCCCCGGGCCCTGCAGACTCTGGCTGCAGCTTTACTGACAGACCGGGCAGCTCTGAAAATAACAGCCACCTGGAGAGAAGCGAAATCAGTGAAAGAGTCCAGGAAAACCTTTTCTCCAAACAGGATCCTTTTCAGTAAACCAGATTCAAAAGTTTCCAATAAGAAGTTATAGAAAACAAAATATTTACACCCAGTGTGTTATGCATGAGTAGTTTTAAGAAAACACCAGAACTGGCTGTGGCTAGAACAAAAAACATTTCACAGGCTCTTTGCCTGTACAAACTGGTCATCGCCATCTTGGGGCAGGGTAGAAAAGACTATTTTTTTTTCAACAGCCCTAAGTATTTTTTTTTTGTTTGTTTTGATGCAGTTAATTTGAAAGCTTTATTTAAATGTAAACTGAGTGGATGGGTTTGGAAAGGTAAATCGATCCACTGCGGATGATAGATAGCCGAGAGGGCCCAGTGGCCTCTTTGGTGAGAACATTTTAAGAGGGATCGTGAGCTCCGTGCGGGAGGAGGAACGGCAGGAAGCTGGCACAACCACAAGCGGGAGACTACAGCTTGGCCTGTCTGCAATCTGTTCTTTTTTGTGTGGTTATTTGGGCCTGGCTGGCCGCTCCTGGCTGCCAGCGCTCTCCAATCAGGTATCCCCCGACGCCACAAATATGCACTTCTGGTCACGTGCCACGGACGTCACAGGCATTCGGCCAGGAGGCATCTTTGGCCCAGTGGAAAAGGTGCGCGGGATAACAGCAACCCGGGGAGGTGGGTGACCACGCCTGTGTCTTCATCAACTAAGGAAAAAAAATGCAATGTTTGGAAAGACCCACAGCTGGGCGTGGTGGCCCTTGCCTGTCGTCCCAGCGCTCTGGGAGGCTGAGGCAGGACGACAGTGCCTTCTGAGTCCAGCCTGGGCAACTTTGGTGATTGAGCACAACTCCGTCTCAAAGAAAAAGGTAAAAAGGGCTGGAGGTTGAGCTCAGGACGAAGGCCTGTGTAGCCAGCCGGATTTATCCTGCAAACGCTTTCCCTAGTGTCTAAGAAACCACCGGGCCAATTGCTTTCTTTTTAAGTGACGATCTTCTTACTGTCCGAAACCAAGATTGCTGTGTGAAAATTTCTTTATAAACTCTACGTTTAAGTGGGTGGGGGGTGTTTCTGGGGAGAGCACAGCTTCGGGGGCACTGGGTTCCAGATAGCTTCCAAACTGTGAATTCCCCCGCGCTCCGTAACAGGAAGCTGGGAGAAAAAGCTAAAAGTGAAGTCGCGCTTTATTTTCATTACTGACAGGCGACCTCCTTTTTTTTCTGCTTCTGGAATATTCCATTCAATACTGACAAAAGGAATACTGTAGAAGGAAAGCAGCGCGAACAGCGTCACGGGGCAGCGGTGACTCTGGAGTCCCAAGGCGTCCGTGGAAGGAGGGGTGAGGTCCACGTCCGCTCCCCGCAGGGACCGAGCCCTCTGCGCAGCGGCACTGGTCCCTTCATGTCCCCAGCGCCAGGCAGGGGACCGAGCCAACGGCAGGTTGAGGCCCGGTCAGGTGCTGGGACACGCCGGAGCTTGGTGAGAAGCAGACTTCAGGACGGGTGGAAGTCACAGCACCCGGCGCCCGGCACGCCAGGTTCAAACCGGGACAAGCTGAACAGCCAAGTCTGTGGGGCGACTGGGGAACAACTGCAGCAGGGAGATCGGATCCTGCGGAGACCCGCGGGACAGGTGCGGCCGCGCCGGCCAAGGGGACACTGCGCTGAGCGGCAGGACCTCTGCCGGGGAGCCGGGGTCTGCAAACACTAGCAGAGGGGCCGAAGCAGCCACCACAGGACGGAGAGCTGGCTGCAGGCACACCCAGGGGTGGCCGCCGCTATGGCGACAGCAAAGCCGGGGCGCTCGGGAACGCGAAGCAGACTGACCGGTCGCGCCTCCCGGAATTCGTTCATTCAGAGCACAGCGGGCGCGGGGCCGAAAGCTGCAGACGGGACGCCAAGCAAAATGCCGGCTGTGCCTCTGAGAATTCGCGGCGGAAGAGACCAGAAACAGTATGGCAGCGATGCGATACGCAGGTTGCGAGGGGAGATGGCGGGGAACCTCCAACCAGATGAAATCTAAGCGGAGGACGGCGGGAGCGGGGCGGAAGGGCTGGAGCTTTCCTGCCCACTGGGCTCTTGTGTTTTTTATTTCTGCAGCGCCAAGGCGAATCTGGCAAGAAGTCAAAAGAAAACAAGGGAGGGGTGGGGAGCGGAGTGGGCCCTGGGCAGAAGAAGGAAGGAAGGAGGAGGAGGAGAAGCAGAAGAAGAAAGTTAAAAGAAGAAAATTAGAATAAAGGGCTCTAATATCTGACCCACTGCAAGGACTAAAGGTAACACCACGATTTTAGAACAATAACAAGGAATAACTAGCTCATAGGAGGCTGAGGCAGGAGTATTGTCAGTGTCAGGGCCAATCGGGCTTCCTAATAGGACCCTGTTTCAAAACAAAAACCCTACTGCTACATCCAACAACCTGTGGCATCTTCGACCGGCAAAGACACCACACGAACTCTCACGATCGCGGAACGTTGACTCGACTGTACTCTAGTCCGCAAAGCCCAAGCTTAAATACCCTTCCATACCCACATTAACATACAAGCAATCTAATAGGCTATACATTAGCGTACAAGCAATCTAATAGGCTAACATTAGCATACAAGCAATCTAATAGGCTAACAAACTCTCCAGACCCATCACCCTACCTTGGGACTTCCTCTTTAGAACAGTCCCGTGGTTCAACACCTGATCCAAATTTCAAGCAGAACACCTGACTTAAATTCCAGAGAGTAAATGCTTCTTCGTGGAAAGGAACGTGGCCAAGGTCTGCAATGCTGAGGCTCTCGGGCCCTGAGGGCCACAACACAACCTGAGTCTCCAGCTGACAGGTGGGCAGGGTCCCATATGCTCGTGGGTCCCCCCTCACCAAGGCTGATTCAGCAACCACCACAGCTGAATGTCCCAACCTCCAGCTGCAAGTGTGGCCCTGTCCTTTGAGGAGACCAGCCACTTTGTAGCACGTTGAACACTCTGGATTTCCTCTGCCTGGGATGGCACAAATTCCAGACACAGCTTCTGCCCTCCACACCCAAGGCAGCTTTCTTATTCAAAGACTGAAAGGATTCTATCTACTGAAATAAAAACTCTTGGACCAAAGGATCCATTTCACAGCAAAGAAGCTGTAGCCATGGGCACATGACCATGTGGTCACTGGGCCAATCACATACCACCCAACCAAGAGCAGCGGAAGGGTTTTTTAAAGAAGCGTCTGGGTACCAGTTTGGAAAGGATGTCTCATCCTCTGCCATGGCATAACATACCCTAACTGAGTCGGCAGGAATTACATGCTACTAAATATGTTCCCACTTGGTAGAACCCAGAGCCCACCCCACTCTACAGGTGTAGAAACAGAAGCAGCCCCACTCGCCATCACCTCTTAAGTAATCTCTGCTTGCCCTACAATTTTGGGCAGGGTAAATCTACAGTTTCTTATTCCCAGAAGTGGAAGACGTTTATCTAGGGACCCAGCAGTTACCCTACTGAACTTGAATCCATCGTTGCCATCATTCAAAAGGCAGGTGTGGTCGTTCGGATCTGGAGTGTCCCCCAAATGCCTCATGTTCCTGTGGATACTGTGTAGGGTTGGGAGGTGGGGCCTGGCTGGAAGGGGCGCATGCTGGTTCCGCCCTTCCTCTGTTACCACCACTATGAGGATCTTCACTGCTGTAGCTCCAGGTCTGGCCCTGCCCCCACTCCAGCCCTGACATGTGGTTCCATCATTCTCCAGCTGCCCACCCATGAATAGACTGTGACTTTCTGAAACTGTTAAGATTCAATGAATCTTTTCTCCCTACGTTGTGGATGCCGGGCATTGAGTCACAGTTACGAAAAAGTAACTAAGACAGCAAGTCACCTTATCATTAGGGAAAAATGCCCCTGATCATGGGTAGGTTAAGAAGTCTGCTGCTACACAGAAATGCCACACATTTAGTAATAAGGTGTCCCACTGGGACATCTCCTGGTATTTCCTTGCCATTTCAAACATAAATTAACAGGAATAGTAGACAACCTAAGAAAAGCACAGCAATCGGAGATTCAGGGGTAAGAGTCAGACTTAACTGGGAAAGCCATATGGACTAACGGAAATGCTAACTAAGATAACAGGAAATTTGAAATAAATAATAGAAAAGGAAGAAGAAAGAAAGTACCAGCTATAACCTTGAGATCAACTATGCCAGCAAGGGCAGTTGTTTATCCCACTAATTCTGCTCCTTAGTTTCCCCCAAAATCAGGACCAACAAGAATCCTAGAGGAGCTCTTCCCAGAAGGAAAAAGCTTGTCGTAAGAAGCAGATAGAAACTGGGCACGGGTGCACACCTCTAATCCCAGCACTCTGGGAAACTAAGACAGGTGGATCACAAGTTCAAGCCCAGCCTGGACAACACAGCAAGACCTTCAGTCAACGTTAAACAACAACAACAACAAAAATCTAAGGGTTAAGGATGTGGCTCGGTGTGAAGGCCCTGGGTTCAATTCTCAGTGCAAAAATAAATAAATAATACATTTTCAAAAAATCAAATCAAATAAAAAACAAATTTAAAAAAGTAAACACAGGGTGGATGACTCAAAGGGCGTACTGTAACAGACCTTGTGGCTCCAGCCCTCTTTGAGACAAACACATATTCTTGCAGTAGCTGGCACTGTCAGCTGTGGGTGTCTCACAACAGCGTTCCTCTCTGTGCATTGCTGTCTGTCCACCATAAGAAACTGCCCTCCCTCCACGGGGCAGCCCCAGCCAAAAATTCAATTGGCTTGTAGCTGTCAATCTTTTAAAAGTTGAAAATATCTCATTTTAAGCAAATTAAAAGAGCCCTTTTTCAACTCTAAGTAGACATTCTTAGGATTTATGAAGGAAGTGGGCTAATAATGGTGCAATATTCTGGGGAAAGTGATTATCTCTAAATCTCTACTTGAATCAAACGGCCACATGAGCAGGCGTCCCAGCTTTTTAAGATCCCCTCAGCCTACCTCTGCACACATTCCACCTGACCCACCAGCTTGCTACTTTGGGTTCTCAAGCCAAGATGTTCTTTCCTCTCTCTCTCCTTCCACCCAAATTCTGGCTTTAAGGCGCTTGATTCTGACCTCATTTACTTGATCTTTTTTCTTATCTTAAACTTTATAGTTTCTGAAGTTGGCAGAATTAAAATCTGTTTGTTTGCCCTGTCTTCCGAGGCCTTTCTTCTTGGGGTTTAACCATCTAGGGGTTTCTAAATACACCTGGAGTTTAGAGTCCTCCCTCTGTTGCTGCCAGCAGGCTGTAGATGATGGTGATAAAGGGCAAGCACAGCTTTCAGCTATGGTGAGGGGCCTCTTTCCAAAGCACGTGTGTGATCCAATGCCCACAGGTGCATGCCCTTGGTTCTTAAAGTGACAGTGCTCACACTCTAGTGTCTGACAGTCTCAGAACTGTCAACCGCCTTTTTCTCTTCCCATAAATGATTCTTGAGATTCAATCTACTGGCATTACATAGGAAAGTGAAGAGCTCCAACCTCAGAGAGATAATGATTTAAAAGTTAGAGCTCATTCCATCTTTAGCGCATGTTATGATTCCCTCATCTTTAAGAAACTTAATTAGCTAGGATCCGGTGAGCCTAACTGGTGTGTTAGAAACAGAAAAATAATTACTAATATGATTGCTTAGAGCTTGAATTGAAAGCTTAACTCTGCTCTTTTTGAACTATAATTAATTTGTAACACAAATTATTGTGAAATATGAGTATAATCGAAGCACCACAAAATACATTAGAGATTTGAAGATGGATAATGTAGATATGATTAGGTATACCAGGGGCCACTATGGCTCCAGGTTTACCTTTACTGTTAAGTCTTCTGTTGCTGGACAAAATTTTGAAAAGAAGTAGCTTGGAATTCTCCTTTAACATAAAAGACTGTATTTTCTTTACACACTTTTCATTTTTCTCATCTCCTTTTCACCACTGTCCCATCTTCCCTTCCTCCCTTTCATTCTACAGTACCTCTGTTTTCTTCCAATGTTTCTCTTTCTCTAGCAGTTCTCCTTTGACTTAGCCTTTCTCTCAATATAGGCTGAATCATTTCCGTTTTTAGATAACATACACACTAATTATTGCAGAGTAGGAAGAAGCCACCATCAAGACAACGCAGATGCTTCAAGTGATGCTTATCTATGTCTTCAGAAACTGTTTTCTAAGCCAAAAAACCAAGACATGTGTTCCAACAAGTATGACAGCATATTGGAGAGCAGCCATGTTACATTTCTGGAATTGACACTGTATAATAAAAATTTGGGGCCTATAGTCCTGGAATCCTTGAGGTGGGAAGATCTCAAAGGCATGACTTTGTGAACTCAGGAGTAACTCTTCAGCCCTGCCGTGGGCTTCCTTCACTTCTTGGACCTCAGTTTTCCTACCATCAGTGTCCTTCCTCTGGGTTATACTTTAAAAACAAGTGTATTACATCTACAAAGCCCTTACTAATGGCATCTATGTACCTCTTTTGGTTTCCTCTTTCAATTCATCCATGATCCTGTAGATAGCCGCTCACCTAAGCTGCTGTAGGTAACTAAGCTGTCTTGAAAGGCTTATTGAGCATTTGGGGGCCTAGAACTAACATCCACTCAAATGGCAACAGAGAAGATGGGGTGCCCAGCATCAGAGAATGAGGCCAGACCATGTGTGGAGCCTAACCACAAAACCAGGAGTGAAGGAAGAACAGAGCCATAGGTGGGACTGGTCTAGTCTTAAGAGTATATGTCACTGTTTAATGGCCAGGTAGCAAGAAAGGGCATAATCTGCCTTTCTGTTTTGTCATCTCCATCTCTACCTCACATCTTCATCCTCTGGCCTTTGTGTCTTAGGGAAAAATAATAGAGCTGGAAAAGGGACTCCAGAGGCACCTCTTCCAACCTGCATGGACAGTTTATGAGCCTGGATCCCAGAAGAGTATGGTACTTGTCCTGTTATGTGATCATCAAGGCATGTCTTGAAGTCACTCAAGAATCAAGGCCTTTTCATCAACACTTCGCTGCCGCTGTCTGGAAGGATGTCAGGACAGTGAGTAGATGGTCATTAGGGTTTAGATCTGAAGTGTCACCCCTCAAATTTCATGTCTACAACCTTCCTGGATCATGAATCTGCCATACTCAGCTGTAGATTCATCTACTGAGTTCAGCAGCTGAATGTGCTGGTCAGTGGCGTGGGCTGGTAGGGAGTGATCGCTGGAATGTTGTATTCTTGTTCCTGGCTCCTCCCTTTTCCTTCTGCTTCCTGGCTGCAGTAGGGTGAGTAGCATTTCTCTGCCATGCCCTTCCACCATGTCATTCTGACTTGGAGCCCACCAACCTGCACTGAATCCTCTGAACACCTGAACCAAAAGTCTCTCCCCTAGGTGTTGAGTATTTGTCCCAGCAATGGGAAGGTGACAATACAATGATAATAAAACATTAGGCCCTGGCAGGAGTGACAAGAAGAGAAAGAATGAGTGACTTATTTTTTAAAGGCCATAATAGGAAGAAGAAATTAAAGAAAACAAAGGGGAGAAAAGGAAGATGAATGGAGGGAGGGTCATGCTGAGTTGCAGTGATTCTACCAGCAAGCACACCTATGCTAAATAAAGCCATAATTCTGTGGATTCCATTCCTAGGAATTTATCCTAGAGAAATGAAAACTTGTCCACCAAAGACATGTATAATTATGCAACACTATGCTTAGTATTTAGCCACTGGAACAACCAGGTGTCCAATAAAAGGATGAATGAGCAAAGTCCGACACGTCCATTGGAAAAATTCTGGTCAACAATATTGTACCCATGGCCCTGGATAAATCTCACAGGCATTCTGCTGAGCAAAGACAGCCAGACAGAAAACAGGGCCCACTCTATGGTTCTAATTATGTAAAACTTCAAGAACAGATGAAAATAATGTGTAGTGAAAAAAAAATATCAGAACAGCAATTGCCTGAGGTAAACGGCAGGAGGGGTGGAGAAGGGGGCTGGGAATTAGCCAGAAGGAGGCAGGAGGGGCACTTCCTGGTTGGATGATGACGCATAAGAATTTCAGTTACACGCATGGGGTGCAACTGTCAAAATTCATGGGAAAATACACCTAACGTCTGTGATATCTCATCGCGTCTAGATCCTCATTACATGAGAAAAAAAGACCCACAAAAAAACTACCCAAACTAGTTAATGATAAGCATGTGCAAGTGTTTCAAGCTGACTCAACTTACCTAAAAATGTGTCCAAGAATGGAGAGAGATGAAGACAAATCAAGTAAATTGTTAATTGTTCAGCTTAGGTGCCGAGTGTCTTGGTGGACACTGAAATTATTCACATTCATTGTATGCTGGAAACTCTTCATTGAAATAAGAGAAAAAGTCCTTAAAGGGCACAGTACATAGAAGAAACAACAGGCTGCATTTCTGTGCATGAGTATTTTTTAGCTAGAGTCACCTGTTAAAATAGATGTATGGAGAAAAAAACATGAATGGATGTGTGAAAGGACAATCACAGGAGGGAAGTGTAGGAAGTCAGGTCACCCATTTCCGAGCCACCCCCTCGGAAGATGGCTCTGTTGCATGCTTTCTACAGATAAGCATCACTTTTATGTATTTCCAGAGGAAGCTCCAGCACTCGTTTCCTTCTCCAGTGTTTCTGCATTCCTTCCTTCATTTTCCATCTTTCTCACATTCCCTACTGCTCATGGTCAAACTCATGATTGATACGACTTTAATACTCCATCAATTGTCATAATCAAGGGTCATTCACTTTTTCAAATGATCTGTGTGCCCATCATGCCTGCTCTGGTCAGATATGAGTTCTAAGCATTGGTGTACAGAGGGCTTGGTGGCACAGGCCTGTCATCCCAGCACTCTGGGAGGCAGAGGCAGGAGGATTGCCAGTCCAAGTCCACCCTGGACAACTTAGTGACATAACAAGACTCTGTCTCAAAAATTTTTTAAAAAGGCTGAGGATGTAGCTCAGTGCAAATGCCCTGGTTTCAATTCCCAGTACCACAAACATACATGCACACAAAGAGAGAGAAAGAGAGAAAGAGAGAGAGACTAGAGTAAGAACAATGTAAGAAGAATCAATGTACAGATCCCAACCCAGTCTGGTCAGTGTTGAGCTCTGATAGGAAGAATTACCTTGCAGTGGGGCTCAGCAGTTAAAGTGCTTGCCTAGCAAGCGCTAAGTCAAGTGCTAAGTACCCGAGTTTGATTCCCTAGCACCACATAAGTGGGGTGTGGTGGCATACTCCTGTAATCCCAGCACTTGGGAGGGCCAGCCTGGGCTCCACAGTGAGTTCAGGACCAGCCTGGGCTATAGAGCAAAACCCTGTCTCAAAAAAAAAAAAAAAAAAAAAACTACCTTGTAGTTCGTAGCATTAGGATGTGGGGCTAAAACTTAAGTCTCCTTTTTGTTACTATAATAAAATACCTGAGGCAGACTACTTTATAAAGAAGAAATGTTCATTCTGGCTCACAATTTTGAAGATGAAAATATTTTGAAACTGCATCTTCTTGCTGGAAGAATTTCAAGGTGGCACTGATGACCAAATGGCAAGAGACAGGTCACACCATAGATGTCTTCTGATCTTTCTTCCTTTTCTTATAAAGCCACCAGGACCCAATCATGGGTGCTCCACTCCTATGACCTTATCTAATCTTAAATGCCTCCCAAAGGTCCCACCTCTAAACAGCACAATTGGATGAAGTTTCTACACTCTTAATAGATCACCAAGGGAATTAAATGTCAACATATGAGCTGTGGAGGGGTACTCCAACCACAGCAGTCAACTCACATTCCCAAGAGGCCAAGCAAATTATTTAAGTAAATTTTACATTTCACTTAGCATAAAATTATTTTTCCTTGTAAATATCTGATAATGTCCAAATAATATTCTACAATTACCCTGAAACAAAAAGTCAAACTAAACACAAGGTCTTGTTATTAGTCCAGGCTGGCCTTGAACTTGCTATGTAGACCAGGTTGACTTTGAACTCATGTCCTTCCTGGGACTATAAGCATGCACCATGGCACCTGGTTAAAACCCGTATAGCCTTATGATATAATTTGTGAGAGCCATGGATGTATAAATAAAGCAAAAACATGACATCTTGCCTAGAGCTTGTGGCCTTCACTCTAGGAGGCCCATGGCAGCCACATGGGACACCTCAGGCTATAATCCAAGACACTGTCCTTCCACTGTCTCTGTCCTGCTGCATGCCTCTGCTAAGAAAAGAAATATGCCTTTCTCCGATAGGTGTGTTTCTTTAGGTGTTTCTTCTTCTACTTCTCTAAGTTCCTTGACCATTCCACTATGACAATCCATAAGTGACACTGCAATTATGTGTTCACGCTAAACTGTGAATCCAAGATTGCCATGATCTCAAGGCCAGCCTGAGCTACATAATAAATTCAGGACCAGCCCGTAGTACGGAGTGAAACACTTCTCAAAAAAAAAAAAAAGAAAGAAAGAAAGAAAGAAAAAAAATAGAAAAGAAAAGAAAAGAAAAAGAAAGAAAGAGAAAAGGTAAATGTGCCCTTATCCACACACTGGGTGAATCCAAGAGTAGGTGCATGGTAGATGACACGAAGGAACTCTCACCACACCATCCCTGTGCCCAAACATACAATGTCCCAATCCTAACTCAAACAAAATGTTCCCATCCCAACTCACTGAGTGGATATGTCTTGTTATGACCTACCCTGAATTTCTGTCTTCAGTGGGCATCTGCTGAGACTATCAATCAGTTTCCCAGGCAACCTGCCTGGGATGGCCCTGAGCCGAGGCTTCATCAAACAGTGGTCCTATCCTTCCTGTCCACAATATGGGGCAAGGAATAAGCACTTCCCTTCTAGGATTTGGCCTATGGATCCTGCGGTTGAATAACAAGCTGTCCTTGCTGAACACACTTGTGAACTTTCAAGATGGTGCCACCATCTTGGCTGGCCATGTGGAAGATCCAGAGGGCAGCTGTGGTGTCTCAGTTACTTTCCCATTGCTGGGACTGAATATCCGACATCTACAACTTTAGAAAGGGAAGGTTTATTTCAGCTCACAGTTTCAGAAGGTCTCAGTCCACTCTTGGGTGGCAAGCGGTAGTGGGAGCGCATGGCAGAGGCCCAGGGGGAGGAAAAGCTGTTTGTCCCATGGCAACCAGGAAGCAGAGTTCAGTGAGTGAGAGAGGGCAGAGCTACTATACGTTCCAGGTCAAGCCCCAAGTATCCACCCCTTCTAGCCAGGCCCCACTTCTTAACAGCACAGGGAATCCATAGATACTCCATAATATACAAACACATGAGGCTTTGGGGGACAGTCCAGATCCAAACCATAACACACGGCACATGAAGGGAAGCAAAGATGAGACACAAGGAGAGGCAGATGCTGTTGGCAGCCTCTGAGCACCTGGAGCCAGGAGTGTCTCCAGCCAGCTGCAATCCCTTGGATTTTATAACTATATCAGCTAATAAATTTTATTTTTCCTTAAGCTGGTTTGAATTGAATTTTTGTCACTCAGCATCAAGAATTCTCTTTTATTACTCCATTCTCCCAGTTAACTGGTCAGAAAAAATCCGAAACATCTGTAACTTCCCCCTGACCCCCGCATTTAGTCTGTCTCAAGCCTTAGGATCTGGGATAACTGCCCCTCCTCTTCTTTTCTCCCCTCATCAATATGCTAATAGATTCATTTGCCTTTCTAAGGACTTGCAGTAGGTTGTAGTGCAGTCTTTCAGCCCCGCCTCTGTCTAGACCCTCCCCCACCCCAAAAAACGGACCCACTTTCCTGAAGCATATGCCTAATTATGTAATTCCCCACCTTGGAAAGTTTCCATGGGTATTCATTGCTTACAAAATAAGAAAAAGTGGGGCTGATTAGAGCACCCTAACTTTGATCACCCAGCAACACAGGGTAGCTGAGTGTGGGGGCACATACCTGTAACCCGCTACAGGAGGCTGAGGCAGGAAGATTGCCATGAGTTCAAGGCCAGCCTGAGCTACATAGTGAGTTCAGGACCAGCTTGTGGCACAGAAGGAGACACTGTTTCAAATTAAAAAAAGAAGAAGAAGAAGAAGAAGAAGGAAAGAAAGAAAAATAAAGGAAATATGCCCCTATCCACAACACTGGGTGACTTAAATTGTAAAAATTTATTTTCCACAGTCCCTTGCGGCTGGAAGTCTGAGATCAAGAAGCTGGCCATTTTCTCCCTGTGTCTTTATAGGGCTTTTCTTCTCTACCTGCATCCCAATTTCTTATTTATTTATTTATTTATTTATTTATTTATTTATTTTTGAGACAGGGTCTTGCTCTGAAGCTCAGGCTGGTCCTGAACTAACTACATAGCCCAGGCTGGCCTTGGGCTCATGGCAATCCTCCTGCCTCAGCCTCCCAAGTGCTGGGATTATAGGCATGCACCAGAACACCCAGTTTATGTGGTGACCCGACCCGCGGGCCTAAGTTATTCGGGGGCCGCGAGGGGAGCCGAAACCTGCGAATGAAGAATGGGCGAGAAAGAGGCGGGACTCAAGGAAGCAGTTGCTTGTCAAGAGTCGTTTACTGAGTGCAGTGCGTTGAATTTAAAGGCAGCTTTAGGTAGGGGAGGGGTCTAAAAGGAGCGTAGTGGAAAAGTACAGAATCTTCTCAGGCTATTGCCCAGGGACAAAGGTGGGTGGAGGGGGATATCTTTGGGCCTTTGCCCAGGGACGAAGGAGGGTGGGGGACTTCTGTATTGCTATCGCACTTCTCCATTCTCAAGGCCAAGCCGTTACCTAGTGGTTTAGTTAAGAAGTCTTTCTTCGGGCCTCAGCTGGGTGGGGAAGGTTGGCTAATGGCTGTTCTCGGTTCCCAACATCTGGTGCTGGGAAATCAAACTCAGGGCCTTATGCTTGCTAAGCAAGAGCTTTAACTGCTGTACCATTCCTCCGGCTCCCCCCAATTTCCTCTTCTGCAACGACAAATTACATTGGATTAGGCCTATACCCATGGTCTCATTTCAATTACTTTTTTACATATATTTCCAATTATAGTCACATTCTGAGACAACAGGAGTTATGACTTCAGTGTATGAATCTGGGGGAAGATGCAACTTTGCCCATAACGATTGCTCATTCTGATTTTGTAAGATGGCTTCCATCAATACATTCAGGCATGTCAACATTACCTCTTAACCCTCCTCATATATTTAACTCTAGGGAAACTCTTCTCAGTCTCTGAAGAGTTCCATTTCCTATCTCAGGGAAATGATTCCAGCAGTTCCTTTTGCCTGTTATAACTATTGATCCAGATATGTCAAGTTCATGGGTTCAGAAACATCTAGCAGATTAATAAAGCAGGTGTGTCTGAGTGGGTCATGGAGCTATGACAGTGATATAATCTGGCCCCTTCCCCTCTGGCATTCTTCCCATGGCATTTTGCTTCCCGGCCACCAGGAACTGAGTAGCTGTACTCCCCTGTGCCCTTCCATCATGATGTTCCTATCGTGGAGCCTGTCAGCCATGGACTGACCCTCCTAAACTGTGAGCTGAGGAAACCTCTTCTTCTTTAAATCCTGGGTGTTGGGTACTAGGTCTCAGTGACAAGAAAACCAACCAATGCACCTGGGCTATTCCCTCCTTTTTCTACCCCCATTTCTTATCTGTCCATCAGAGCCCTCCCATCCTTCGGTGCTTCCCACATGCCCGGTCCTTTGAGCTTCCTTGCTGGGATTATGTTCTCATTCCTCCACAGCAAGTGCTAGACTCTCCTCTCAAGAGCACGTTCCTCTCCCATTCCATTTGTGTTTGGTGACACTCCCAGGGAGAGAAAGCCTGGGCATTGACAAGAACAAACAGCAAGTGCTAGACTCTCCTCTCAAGAGCACGTTCCTCTCCCATTCCATTTGTGTTTGGTGACACTCCCAGGGAGAGAAAGCCTGGGCATTGACACGGTCATGTGGCCCAACTTCAACCAGTCAGATCCTATATTCGGGTGATTTGCTTCTAAGCAGAGACAAACCTGATAGGAGGTAGTTGGAACTGAGTCACTTGATCACAGTTTCCCTAGTGGTTCTTGGGTCCCTCCTGCCGCAACCACCAGACCTGCTCTGGTCCCTGTCATTATCAGCTTGTCTGTTACTATCTATTCAGTGAACTACTTAGAATCCTCTCAATAGAGCTATTTTCCAGACTTTACCTTCACCAACCATCTCCTTAATGTGCAATCACAGATCTCTACTAAGATGCTCTGAGTACCACAGATCTCAACTGATGTGCTTTGAATACCCAGAGCACAATGTTAGCAAGTACCATCGCTAGCCCTAACATCTCCTAACATGTTCTATTTCCGCTTCATATAAGATAGCTTCCCCCCTTCTCCCTCATTATTTTTAGGGGGTCCTTGGGCTAGAATCCAGGGCCCTTGCAATGAGCTCCAGCCCGTTTCTATTTTTGATTTTGAGACAGGGTCCTGCTAAGTTGCCTAAGCTGTGTGATCCTCCTGCCTCAGCCTTCCAGGGTGCCGCAGTTTACCTCATTCTCTTATGAAGGAGCTAGTCCACTTGTGCTCATTACCTTCTCAGAAGGATGTCACAGGGCAGGAAAGAGAGAGAAAAGAACATTTCCTAGAAACAGAAAGAGCTCACAAAACAGACACAAGGTAAACAGACGGTGTTCACCAAGAGGAGGATCCGCCACCTCACCTGCCCAGTCGCCCCAGACCAGGCGATTCCCAAGATAAGAAATATGACGGAAAGAGGGAAGCAAATGCACAAAGCCAAAATGCCATGTGGGCCTGGGCGGAAGAAGCCTTTTATCCTGGGCCCAGGTGGAACTTAGGGTGGTCGTGAGAGCCCATGAAGAAAACCAATAGGCGGTGTGACATGAAGCATGCTGGGGAGATGCACACAGGTTACCAGGCAACCAGAAGAGGCGGAGAAGCCGCAAAATGAGCCAGGAGAGAGGCCTTGCCAGACCCTGCGGAGGGCACGGGCTGCGCCTCAGCTGCCTGCATGACCTGATAACGCAGAACCACCGGGCGTGATGTCTCAGCACACAATGTGGAAGTTATCAGATTATGTGAGGCCCCGGAACTAGTCATGATTCCTAAAATGGAGGGAACCCCAACTGAGTTTACTCCAACTTGATAAACAGTAGGACTCACAACAGGTATTAAGTTGTTAAAGAAAAATGTGGAAAGAAATCACTTTTTTCTTCTTACTGAGGTTGCGTACTGAGATTTGCCCCTCTGACTTATTTATTTCTGTACCAGTCTCATCTTCCCTGCTAACCTGTCACACAGCAAGGATGGCAGATCTCTCAGTTTGTGTCCTCTGCAAAGGCCACCACAGGGACTTGTCCAGAGCAAGCACTCTGTAGCTATATTTTTAGGTTGAACTGGACAGAAGCAAGGACAGGTTGAGGAATTTCCAGCAGGATTGGATTAGCAACGGCAAGGAGATGTTTGTTCTTGATGTACGGGAAGAACGCTGAGCATTTTGCACATTTTCATGGGAAAATGGAAACGCTACATCCATGGTCTGGAAAGATCAGTGGAATTTGTGGAACAGAGCGAGGGTTTCTTGACCCAAGCAATCAGAAGGAACTGGCAGCGGCCCTCCCTGGTGGTCAGAGAATGCTTGCACTTTTGCAAATCTGAACCACAGAATTTGAGAACCAGAGGGGATACTAGCCATCATCTAGCCAACACCCTCACTCACAAGCAGAGGGAACCTGAGGGCCAGAGATATGTGGCGATTTGCCCAGAGTAACGGCACCGAGAGCCAGAGCAGGAACCTGCTGGCTTGGCTTTCCTATAGCAGGAAGCCCGTGTCCCCTCCCCCTCCACGGGGACTTGCACACCCTCAATTCTACCCTCCTTCATCTCCACTGTCCACCCTCCCCAGCCACCGGGTAAATTGTAACAGGAAGCAGCTGGGCCTGATGATGCAGACCTGTAATGCCAGCACTCTGGGAGGCTGAGGCAGAAGGATTTCAAGTTCAAACTCTGTCTGAGCAACTTAGTGAAACTCTGCCTCAAAATTAAAAAAAAAAAAAAAATGAGGAGGCAGGTTAGAGCAAAGGCCCTGGGTTAGATCACTGGTACCACACACACACACACACACATACACTCTTACCAGAGATCATGACAAGGTTTCAAATGTCTTAAACCCCCAACACACACCTGTAATCCAACACACACGCCTGCAATCCACCCCTCTGGGCCAGGCCCCAATCTCCCAACAGCACGTGATTTCATAGCCAATTCATAACATCCAAATTCACGAGGCTTTTGGAGGACATTCCAAATTCAAAACACAACACAAAGCAACTTAGCCTCGCTAGAATTTCTTCACTTATAAAACACAGGAAGTAATAATAGAATGTCCCCTGTGTAGATGCTAAGAGCATTCCCTGAGCACACATGTGTAGATGAGGCCTTGGCACACAGTAGGTAATGTCACTTAACACTTCACTGCCACTCACTGTCCGTGACCATCCCACTGCCTCTTCCCAAGGTGATGGGCACCAACTCCTGAAAGTCCTACCGTCTATCACCTTGTCCCTCCTCCAATCCAGCCTTCACTACCATCCGAAGGATCTTAAGCAAAAGTTTGGTCATGTCGCTAAAAATTTGATCTGTCCTTACAAAAATCTTAACTAACCATGGTTTCCCATCACTCTTAAAATAAAATTTCAGACTTCTAGCAGAGGTCAACAAGATGCAGCCTGGTCAGCCCCTGTCCATCTTCTGCCCTCTCTCCTGAATTCCATCCCAAACCACACTGGCTGTGCAGATTTGTCTACTTCTTCTTGAAAATAATAAGTTCTGCTATCTTCAGGAGGGGTGGGGGCTTCTATTTTTGTTTACTCTCTGTGGTGATTAAGGCGGAGTTTCAACTTCATTGGCTTTCAGATCCATGCAGGGGTTAATGGAGCACAATTCTGGGTGTGTCTGGGTGGGTCACAGCGTATATGACCTTGGAGGCTCTGTCTGCTCTCTGGTCCCCCCTCCTCTCTAGTGCTCTTTGTGAACTAAGCAGCCTTACTCTGTCAAGCACTTCCATCATGATGTTTCTACCTGGAAGCCCCCCAATCATGAACCAAAACCATGAGCCCCATCAAACCTGTCCTCCTTTAAGTCATGGGTGTCAGGGATTCCATCCAGCAACAAGCGGGCTGACTGAGCCTTCCCCACCCTGAACTACGTGGTTTGTGGGAGGAGACACTTCCTTTGGTTCTCACTAGATCTCAAGATCCTCGAAGAATGTTTGGCATCTAGGAGAAGCTCAATAAATAGTTGCTAAATGAACTCAATGTAATTTTTCTCAGCACAGATGCTGGTTTGTCAGACAGGAGACAAAACCACAAATACTTATGAAACTTGAGCACCAAGAAAATCTTAAAATAATATTATCTGTTCTTGGCAGGGACTCCGACTTTGAGAAACCCTGCGCAAGCTTCTCCACACTTGATTGTCTCTGCTGTTATGTATCTCCAGAATCTCTGAGGGATACACTCTAGAGACCTTTGGAAGAAACCTACTTCTTGCTGTGGAAAGATCTGTAGATCAGGCAAGCCTGCGAGCTACTTGAGCATGAAATAAATGGCACAGTTGATGGCCCTTTCCACTTACAATTATTTATAGGATTCAAGTGAGGAGTTAGCAAATTAATGACAGATTAACTTTAAATCGTCCTTCCCTCCCAGTGCTTTTACTGTAATGACTTGCTATTTGAGATAGATATCATTGTTTTAAAAAAATAAGACAAGCAGGGACCAGTGGTGCAGTCCTGTAATCCCAGCCCTCCAGCAGGCTGAGGCAGGAAAATCACAAGGTCGAGGTCGGCCTAGGCAGTTTAGCAACTTAGCTAGACCCAGTCTCAAACAATAAAAAGGGGCTGGAGATGTAGCTCAGAGCAGAGGCCCTATGTTAAATCCCCAGGATCAAACTAAAATAAAATAAAACAAAAAGCTTATTATTCTTTTAAAAATTCCTTTCCGTGGGCTAAAACACAAGATTCCAAAAGAGCATATGTCATTAATTATTCCGATTAAGCACAGAGTCTCCTGATATGAATATTTGAGCATCTTTTAATCATCCAATCTTGTTCTCTCTTCTTCGCCCACCTTCTATTTCCACCCACACTTTATAAGGAAAGGAAAGGGGAAAATAAGAAACACATACAATATACACAGATACACATCTGTGGAGGAAGAGGGGCCTCAAAATTATTCATGTACAGAGAAGGATTTGCATATATACAATCTATTATAGATGTATGCATGTGGGATAGATGTATGCACACATACTCATAAATAGTAAGCTCTAAGTATTTATTAATTAATTTCGAGGGCCACCTTCATACATAGGTAAAATATTCATAAATGCATGAGCATACATAAGTATGCTTGCATATATATGCACACCTGTATGCACACATGTATATTATTATACATATTTACATAGTAATACACATGATTTATAACATGAATGTATATGTGTGCTTAAGCACTATGTACAATTATCATGTTAGTTTATGTGTATGTACCTGTGTACATACAAGCGTATATGTATATTACTTATATTCATAGTTTTTACAAAAGTATGATATATGTGCAGACTACATATGTATTTAACACACATAATATGAATATATATGCTCATATACATTTATGAAATTTTAACCATTTACAAAGATGACCCAGAAAAAATTAATAGAGCCTGTTGGGGCATACTAAGTATTTATGTCCTTAGCGTTAAGTCCTCAGTATTATTTTTGTCCCTTATGAAGCTACACCATTGTCTTAGTTACTTTCTCATCTCTGTGACACAATACCCAACATCCACAACTTAGGGAGGAAAGATTTATGGTAGCTTACACTTTCAGAAGGTCTCAGTCCCTTCATGGGTGGGTGGCTGGAAAATGGTGGAATCACATGGTGGGACCCCAGCTAAAGCCAGAGCCAGAGCTGGTGCTCTGGAGGCAGAGCTCCTCACAGCAGGGCAGAACACAGAGAAGTCTTGGAGGAAGGGCAGAACCAGCACACACCCACCAGGTCAAGCCCCACTCGCCCGCCCCTTCCAACTGGGCCCCACTTCCCAACCCTATACAGTATCCAGAGGAACACAAGGCTTCTGGGGGACACTCCAGATCCACACCACCACAACCATCACATGCATTTCTTTGAAATTTTATTGTTCAGTAATCCCTAACCTTCTGGGAGGAGACATTGGTGGTAACCGTCTTATCTGATCTAAATTTCACACGTTCTTTTCATCCTCAAACTGTCATATTGTGAGTGATAGTAAATAGCCCATTTTTGTGGGATGATGCACACTGGTGACCAAATGTGTCACCCGTGTTATTGTATTCTCAATGTCCTGGTTCTTCCTTCCCCAGGAGCTTTCTTAAGCTCTGTGAGCTTTACAGGGAGCGTGCACCAAGGAGACAAAGTTGGGGAAGGGACCAGACATGGAATCCCTGCAAACATCTTGGCCATCAGTCAGTCTGACTTAACTAATTCATTTCCTTGCCTTATGTGTACAAATAATTCCCTTAGATTTCATGAGGGGAGATTGTGACTTCTGCATTACCTAACCAATGGGAAGCAGAGAGAGAAATCGGCAAGTTAGGGACAAAAATCCCTCACCCACCATATTTCAGTGTGCCTGTCACTACCACCTGGCAAGGTTGATACGAAAGCTTCATCTTGCTATCCTCCGCACCCCTATGTCCTTCCTTATTTGAACAGATGAAACCCTTGACACAGTTTATTTACCACACAGGAAGCTGAAGTAAATTAACTGTGGCATAGATAATTCCTTCACACACCCTGAAAACCCCAGAGACACCCTAGAATGTTACACATGTGCCCAGAAGTCCTGCTGTGGGACACCTGTCCTTCTTACATTGTGCATCTCCACTTGGCCCAGACAGGTCTTCATGAACTACTGACCTTATCTCAGGAGACAGATGATTGTTCCAGAAGCTCAGGCCCTCTTTTTCTTCTTTCCCCCTCAGTACTTGGGACTGAACCTGGACCTTTGCGCTGGACTGCAACCCTAACCCTTTTTATTTTTATTTATTTGAGGGAAGCTCCCTCTAAGCTGTGCAAGCTAGGTTTGAACAAACAATCCCTCCTGCCTCAGCCTCCCAAAGTGCTGGGATTACAGGCCTGTGCCATTATGTCCAATTGAGGCCTTCCTTATTAACCACTGGTGCAGAAGAAGTCCCACTTCCTAACACCTGACAGACAGTTGGCAGGAGGCCCCTCTGCTCCCAAGGGCTTCCCACCCCCTAAGCCCACACCTTAGGAGGGCAACCAGAATCCTCCCGAGGAAAAAAACCCTCCCTTTAAAAGACTAAATCTTTTAAAGCCATCCTTCAACACATCTGCCCTCTGTGACAACATTTCTGTGAACCAAATTGTGTTATCACTGAGCTGTGCCCATGGCTTGCCTTCTCTGGACTTCAGTTTCTCTCTGTCAACTAGGGATGTCGAACTAGCTTATCTCTAAGCTCCGCTCAGCTCCATTGCTGTCCCCTTTGATAAATGCAGGCATAGGAAGCTACTGGCATTCCCAGCTCTACTCCATGAAGCAAAAATATTTGACCAGTTTAAGGGAAGCTCACTATATTAGTTTGGGTTCTTTCAAAAGGCAGAATTTATAGAAATTATAACAAAAAGGATCTATACAGAAGACTTACAGATCCAAGGAAAGAGGTAGGCCAGGATGGTGGCGTGCACATGCGAGAGCTGGAGGGTCCGATGGCTGCCAACCCGCGAAGTAGAACACCGTCCGGGACTGCAGGATACCCGGTGAGAGTCTGCCGCAGATCTCGGATTGTTCGAAGAACAATGGCTAAGACCAGAGCGTGAAGATCAGTGACTGAAGACCAGAGACTGGCAGACAGGCGCAAGTCGAGATAGGAGTGAATCTGAGCGTGTAGGAAGTCGGCTTCCCCACAGTGAGGGCAAGTGCTTTCCCAGAGGAAGAAGCAGCGATAATCTTCCTTCTTCCTTTTATACAGTTGGAGTTCCAGTCGGCCCTCCCACATCCGGGTGGGTGCTCTTCCCTCATTGGCCGGCCCACAAGTCACTCACGCTCTAATCCAGGCTGGTTCTACATTCTCAATCTAGGCGTGGTTCCCAAACCCTAATCCAGGTGTGGGCCTGATTGCCTCAAATTGACATAATCTCTCCAACCATCACACTCCTTTCTAGTGAATACAAAAGTAGGAGCTTGGGAGATCTAAAAGTATTTAGTAGTCAGTACTACTGTGACCAGCGTGGCAAAATAGAACTGTAGAAGTTAGATCTATTTTTTCCTTCCTTTAGAGAACAGTGGCTCCTCCAAACCTCCTCAGACATAGGGCATGAACCTGCAGCTCTCCTCTTCTCACCTGGATGAATGAACAGACTATGCAGAGGCTGTCCCAGAAGGTCCAGGTCCAAGTTCATTGCCAGGGAGGGAAAGGTTTGGGTCTGGGAAGAGCGGAAATAAGCCTGAACGTGTTCATTGTCCCACTGTATCCCTTCCCCCACTGTGCCTTGCTATAAAAGACCCTGACACACCTCCCACAGAGATGGTGATTAGAGACAAATGAGTCCCTCCATCTCCCCAGGGCTAGCTTTGAATAAATCCTTTTTTCCTTTTTATCAAAATAAATGGCCTTCTATGATTTGATCAGCAGTGTGTAAATCTAACCTGAGCATGTGTAACTGAATGGCCAGTGTCAGTGTGAAAAAAAACCACCCTGCACATTGACATCACTTCTAGTAACTGCAGGAAAGGGAACACACACTAGCACATGTCACTCGACATCCAGAAGCAACAGAGATGATTGTAACAACCCCTCGTTCCTGGTACATGCTCTGGATTGCTAGGACAGGCATATAAGAAAATCTGAGTGCAATTGAGAAAAAGGTAGGTAGGCAGATTATGGAAGATTCAATTGTGTGTGTGTGTGTGTGTGTGTGTGTGTGTGTGTGTGTGTGTGTGTGTGTGTGTTCCCAGTACTGGAGATTGAACTCTGAGCCTTCACACTGAGCTACACCTTCAGCCCATATTTTATTTTGAGATAGGATCTTGCTAAATTGCACAGGCTAGGCTTGAATTTGTCATCTTCATGTCTCAGCCTCCCAGAATACTGGGATTACTGATTTGTACTGCTGGATTCAGCTACTTCAAGTTCTCTTTTTCTTCCTTCCTTCCTTCCTTCCTTCCTTCTTCTCTTTTGACACTGGGGATCAAGCCCAGGGTTTTCATCCTAAACTACAGTTACAGCCTACTTTTATTTTTGATTTTGTGACGGGGAAGACTTAGTTTTCTATTTGTGTACTTGTATGCAACCTATTAAACCACGGGCTGCCTTAGCACTGGGTGGGGGAGGAGTAGGGAGGAGATGAAAAGCAGAAATCCTGCAACAAATTATTACTGACTTCCTGCATTTTGCTCTGGGGGTAATCCTGCTTCCCCTCCTTCCGTCCACGAGGAAGAGAAGAAAGTTCTTAAAGTGAGTCGCAGAAAGGAAGGATCACGACCCCATCCCGTCCTGCCAGGAGAGGTTGCAGCAGAATTATTTCCTAGGGGATGTTTTCGGGTGTCCTTTGCATTTCCTTTGCAGTGCTTATTTCCTGGAACCTTGAATCTCTCAGTGGTTGTTGAGGAAACAGCCATTCTGCTATTAAGGTCAGAGAAGACAGGCGCTTTTGCTTAAGCAACGCAAGTCAGCATGACAAGCAGAAGGCACAACTGGAATTCACTAAGTCCTTTAAAGACACATCTGCCCTGTGACAACATTTTGTTCTTATTTAGTAACTGGCAATTTTGTTTGCCAGTAACTGTAATGGAGGGGATTAATATGACTGGTTTTATTACCTGCTGCAGCAGAAGTGATGAGTTATCCTCTAGTGCCTATTGCACTCTTCTATCTTTTTTTCTTTCTTTCTCTTCCTTTCTGTCTCCTGGTCTTACTTACTTTCTCCTTGCTGGGACAGAATATTCCACATCCACAATTTATGGAGGAAAGATTTATTTAGCTCACAAGTTTCAGAAGGTCTCAGTCCACTCATGAGCAACCGGCAATGGTGGGATCCCATGGCAGAGGCTGGAGAGCTGCTTAGGGCACTGCTGACTGAAAGCCAAGTGAAGAAGGAAAGTGTTGATCACTGGAGACTCAGGTAAGGTTGGAGCTCATCCAGTTATGTTTCTTCCTTCCTTTATTTAGACCTAGTTGCCAGGTGGGTCTCCCACACCCAGGGTAGGGGTGCCCCTCCCTCACTTCCTGGTCTACAGGACAATGACAAACACCTGAAAGTTCTAACCTGGATACCCCTCAATCTCAACAAGTTGACACGATCCCTTCAGGTCAAGCCCTAAGCATCCCGCCCTTCCAGCCAGGCCCTACCTCCCAACAGCACATGCACCCACAGTTATACCACTACATCTAGACACCCGAGGCTTTTGAGGGAGACTCCAGATCTAAACCACAGCACTCTTTCCTTGTTACCTATTATGCAATACTGGGGATTGAACTCAGGGCCTACCCACTGATCTAATTTCCCAGTCTTTTCTATTTTTCATTTTATTATCTTTATTAAACTTTGAGACAAGTCACTAAGTTACTCAGGCAGTGCTCAAAATTACAATCTTGCCTCCGCTTACCAGCTTGCTGGAATTATAGGTTTATAACCACCTTACCTTTCTTAATTATTGTTTTAATTGGATAAATTTATGGGCTGCAATGGAATAATATGGTACACACACACACACACACACACACACACACATATATATACAGTCTATGCCGATCAAATCAGGTAGTCCACCTTCTTAAACCTTTTGAAAACATTTTATTTACACATCATGAGGTACAGTGTTTATTATTGTATTATTCACTGTAGTTACAATATTGTAGTACAAGAGTTAAATAAAGCATCTATAGCCAGGCTAGATAGGGAATGAGGAGCACTCAACAAAGGAGACCCCATTCAATAAAAAGGTAGTCCCTGACAGCAGCCAATGGCCTTCCATCCTGAACCCTCAGCCTGCAAGCTTTCTGTTGTTTCTGTGTCTTAATAAATTTTACTTTCACTTTGGTTTTCATCAGATTCCATCTTCTTTGTTGTCAACCAACACAAGGGTCCCAGGCCCGTGATCGTGGGTAGGTTATTGTTGCTCACCCAAACCAAGGTTGCAACAATACGGAATCAATCCAACATGCCCATCAGCGGATTCATGGATTACGAAAATGTTTTATCCATCACGTACGTCCTAGAGCTAGCCTGGGGGCCAAAACTAGCTTGTCACTCATTTTTATCAATAACATTTTATTGGAAAGCATCCACAAACATTCATCAGTGTGGTGTCCTGGCAATTTTCCCACTGCAGCAGCAGAATTAAGGGACTGAGGCGGAAGCCAAGGGCTCACAAAGCTTGTGTTGACTAACTGGTCTTTCTTAGGAAAAGTTTGCCCATCTTTGTTCCACAATAGTAGAACACACAACCTTAGGGTCCTAGAAGACAGACTTGATTTTCTAGACTCCTGAAGCCCTGCCTTTTCCCTAAAGCTGGCCATAAGATGTAAGTAGGCACTACAACTTCACCTAGAACCATGAGATAAACTTCAGAACAGAGAGAGAGGAGCAGTGGCCTGGGGCTGGCTTGGTCCACAATGTCATAGAACATCCCATTAGACGTGGGCAGTCTGCCAGCAATTCGAAATGAGAGGAAAATAAATCCTTATTTTGGGTTTTAAGACTCTCACGGCTATATATAATCTTATCATGTTGGGGGTGTACCCATTTTTAACAGCAAATGTAACCAAAGCTAAAAAGAATTTACATGCTTCTTCCCCAAAAAAGTAAGCATGGTGTCTGTATTCAAGTCCAAGAAGACATGATACCAGAGTTATTTAAAATAATCCCATGGGGCTGAAGGAATAGTCCAGTGGTTAGAGAGCTTGCTTAAGAAGCACATGGCCCTGAGTTCAATTCCTCAGCACCACGTAAGTAGGGCATACCCAGCACTTGGGAGGCTGGGGCAGGAATATTGCTGTGAGTTCAAGGCCAGCCTGGACTCCAGAGTGAGGGGCCTTAACTCCAGAGTCTCCAAATAAATATATAAATAAAAATAAAATAATGCCAGCCAGGCTGGCCTGTGGCACAGGACCACAATCTCAGCACTCTGGGAGGCTAACACAGGAAGATCGTAAACTGAGCCAGGCTTGGATAACTGATCAACTTAATGAGACCCTAATTCATAACCGAGCTTACAAAACAGTCAGGGGACGTAGCTCAGCACAAAGGCTTTAACCCAATCCCCTGTACAACAAAATAAAATAATTTCAAATAAGTGACCCCCTGCCAGAGGCCATTCAGCAAAAGCATCATTATGGAGAGGTGGGTGTGTGGCCTGGCTTGTTTCTAAAGTTTCATTTCTATAAGCTGTTAACTTCTCAGTTTATCATCTCGGTCCTTAATTGGATGAGGACAGGATGTTATTTCTCGTAATTACAATAACTATTAAACAAAGTTGTCACGCCCCAAGTAATTGAAAATGTCACATCTAAAAATGTATGCTTTCCTAATGTGTCATCGCAAATTAATAGGCATTTGGCAGAGGGGGCGGGGAGGGAGGGAAGCCGGGATGTATTGGCTATAATTTCATTTTTCCCTCTAGCTGTGATTTTTCTCTTTGCCCACATTCATAAGTGGTAAAAGTGTTCTATCACAACAGGCAAGAAACATGTGCCTGGTGATACAGCAGGTACGGGGCACATGTTTTCACAGAATGTCTTATTAATTTAATTAGCACCTCGGATCACAGGCTGGTGGTGCAAGCATGGACCCTACAAAAATCTTCCCTTCCCCGCTGGAAACATCCACAGATCACCATCCTCCTCCTTCTCGTGGGTGGGGAGGTCTGTCCTTTATTTCCCTAGTCCGTCTTGGCTTGCCACCTTCTCTGGGATTCAAAAGGTGAAAACAGGCACCTTTCTAGAAATGCAGCAATGGATCCAACATTTTGTTTTCATATGCTGAGAAAATGTTTGAAAATTTGAGGATAGGTACTTGGGAATATGAATATTTGGAGTAGAGCTATGGAATTTGGGATACTGACAGATACCCCTGAGCTGGCCTCATTTTGCCTCCTTTCACTCTCAGGATGAAAACTGAGACCTGGAGGAAGGAGAAAAGAAATTTTGATTTTCATTAATAATTCTAGGCTCTTTCTATGAATTGGGCACATTCTTTCAGGGTCAAGCCTTATCCTTTTTAAAGAAATATGACATGAGTGTAGCCAGACCTGGGTGATGATGGGACACATGCTCCCAGGGGATATTTCCCAGGGAGCGTGGAGTTCCTTCTGTCTTAGCAAGTGGACAGGGTTAGGATGGCTGCAGTCAATGTGCAGTTGTCCATTAAAAAAAAAAAAAAGACAAAGATTCAGCCACTTAGAGACAATCATAACTATGAATTTAATAATTTTATTAGCATACTTGACTATGCCAGGAAAATCTCTTAGGTTATCACCATCCCAAACATCAAGCCATTATCAGATATATTGAATAGCTTTGTTATTCTCTTGCTATAACTAAACATTTAGTAACAACTCAAAAGTGATTTTTTTATAGTACTGGGGATTGAGCCCAGAGCCTTCATACTGAGCTATTACTACATCCCTAGGCCATTTTTTTTTTTACTTTTCCCCCCTTTTCATATATATATATATATATATATATATATATATATATATATATATATATATGCAATACTCACTGGTTACAGTGGTTTGGGTATTTTGTGCACACTTAGATGGCATCAATGTTACAACCCTTCCCCTCCCCCTATCTGGCCCTCCCATGCCCTCTTTCATCCCCTGATTCCCATGGTCCCACCCATTTGATTCTATAAAATAAAAATGCCTATATTCTGCCATTTTAAAAATTTTTCATTTTGAAACAGGGTCTCATTCAGTCACTCAGTGGCTCATGCCTCAGCCTCTCCGAGTGTGCTGGAGTTACAGGCCTATACCACCAGGTCCAGCTCCCTAAACTGATTTTTTTAAAAAATTGTTCTATCCTGGGAAATTGCTCTTTAGTTTCTAGTGTTAACAAATTAGTTTAAACTGACCCATGCCAAAACCAGAAGGCAATGTGATTGATTTGTGTAACTGAAAAGCTTAGGATACGGTAGCTATCTCCGTCACTTTTTCATTACTGAGACATAATACGAGACACCCACAATTTAAGAGAAGAAAGGTTTATAGTTCAGTTCACATTTCAGAGACCTCAGTCGATTCGTGGTCAACTGGCAGTGGCATCCCAATCCTGGTAGAGGACAGCTACTCATGGCATCACAAGAGGAAGAATTAGGCTACCTGGTAGAAGCTGGTGTAAGAATGTATGGCTCAGGCCACACCTGCAGTGACCTGCCACACCGCAGCAAGCTGTTCCTCTCCACCAGGTCCCAACTCTTAACACGTGAAATCCATAGATAATCCACAGCACCCAAGTACATGAGGCTCTGGGGGACATTCCAGATACAAACCATAACAATAGCTTCAGACCAGCTGAGATCCAGATGTTATATGATGTCAGTAGGGATGTTTCCATCTGGCCACATTGCTTCCTTCTGTGTTGGCTTCTCTCTTAAGTAGTCTCCTTGTGAAAACACCAAGGGTTACCCCCAGGCACATGCCTGCACTGTCCTAACTTAGCAACCTCAGAGGATTCAGTTCCCACCCTTGGAGTTTGAGCATGTGGTCGAACGATTTGGATCACATGAACTGGGGTGCGTATGGTGGCAATACCCAGTGATGGGCTGGTATATGTTGAATCCTCAGACCTCGGTGGGGGCGGAAGTAAGGTCCTCATTTGTCATGTTTGCCAATTTCCTTGGTGTAAATACTTGCATTTGGCACTTCTCAGGCTACCAATGTGGTCCCCAAGTAGGGAAGAGATATGTAAAAGTACTTGCTATGTAATATTTCTACAACATAGATAAATATATAGCTTTACTATCTCAATAATAATAAAATCAGAAAATTAACTAGGAAGTAACGATTTCTGAATACATAGAACTGTTATTCTCACAAGTTTATTTAATCAGAAGTATACAGATGTTAATGTGAAATAATGACTGAATTGGTCAACTTTCCTATTGCAAAGACATAAAAACCTGGCACTCACAACTTGAAAGAGTTGAGATTTAATTTAGTTTATACTTCCAGGGGATTCAGCCCATGATTGGCTGGTTCCAAGGCCAGAACATCATGGCGGAAGGATTTTGTGGAGCAAAGTTGCTTAAATGTGGTATCTGGGAAGCAGAGCCAGGGGAGCAGCACCACAGAGGAACAGGCAAGAGACCATGGTTAATACCAAAGCCATACCTGCCTTCACAGCCCACCCACACATACCAGAGCAAGCTCTAGCAATCTGTTAGTTTGGTACATCTTAATCAAATGATGTTGCCATGTCAGGATCGATGTTCACAATCATGTGTATGACAGTGGGCTGGCCAGGATCCTAAAATCATTGCAACTGGCTGTTGTGAGCTAGCATGCACTGGCTCTACTGCTACCACTGGAAAACACTCCTGAAGAAAATTTTTGTTATCAGAAAAAAATAGGTGAGGAGTAGGCAAAAATAATAACTACCTCTGATATGGAGAGGAAAAATTTGAAGGAAAGTCCTATCCTTTATATGGTAGTTAAAGGATATGCAAAAGAAAATCCTGACTTTTGCCAGAAATTTATTAAGAGAGAACATCAAGTATTAAGGAGACAGGAAGGTCTGTGTGTTTACAGGTAATCACTCTGAGAACTTCTGTAGCCTCAGCCCTTAGCTTGGTGGTTTGGTTCACGCCAAATTTGTCACCCTGGATACAAGGCTTCTGCCATGCTGCTCCCACTGGTGGCCTCGATCCAAGCCAATACCACATCACTGAAATTACATGCAGAAAAGTCCTTGATAAGCTGATGGAAGTCTGGATTGTTAATGCTTGCAAAGAAGTGAAGTTACACAAGGCTTGTGGCCCAAGCCTGTAATGCCAGCATCCCTGGAGGCTGAGGCAGGAGGTTTGCAAATTCAAGCTAAGACTAGGAAATTTAGCAATTTAACAAGACCATGTCTCACAATAAAAAAATAAAAACAAGCCAGGGATGTAGCTCAGTGAGAAAGGCTTGGACTTGATCCTCAGTACCACGAGAGAAAGAGAGATGGAAAGGTAGAGGAAGAAAAGAAGTGGCATTTCTATCCATGGGACAAACATCCTCTATTGATTCCATTCTCACTGAGAACGCGTCGACCTCTGCCTCCTGAATCTCTGTAATATAAAGTTAAGATATTTTATACTATTACATACTCATTTCAGTATAAATGTATTTGTGGGTAAAAATTTTATCTTGCTAAGCTTATTATTGGTTTCTCAATATTTATTTTTATCTCCAATAGTATTGAACATGGTATTAAGTGCATAGAATGAGTTCAATAGAAAAAGTATATTGAACTGGGTTATGATGGCACAGGACTATAAGCCCAGCACTCTGAGGGGCTGAGGCAGGAGGATTCCAAGTTTGAGCCCAACCTGGGCAACTTAGCAACTCAGTGAGACCCTGTCTCAAAATTAAAAAAAAAAAAATAAGAAAAAGGCTGGGAATATAGTTTAGTGTAAAGGCCCTTGCCTCACTCTCTGCACAAACAAAAATAAATAAATAAATAAATAAATAAATAAATAAATGTATATTAAAGCTTTGGGGTAGAGCTCAGGGGTAGAAATCTTTGTAATAGCACACACAAGGCTCTTGTCTTACTAGAAGAACTTACTCTATGAAAAGAGATTAAAATGGTGATTTGATAACTAGCATAATAAATTACATTTATTAGCACATCTAAATTCTTGAAGGTGCCTAAAAATTTTTTATTCACTTCAAAGTCTTATCAAATTTTGCATTGGAATGTTTTTGCAAAACACAGTGTCCTAGTAAAGTGCAAGTTTGGTCCTTTCCAAATTAATTAATGTTTTCTGCTCATCACAGCCAACAAGTAAGATTTCACTGTAAACTGAAGTTCACAGTAACAGTCCTCTTTCAGTTCCTGTCTTAGTTACTTTCTTAGTTTTTTTCTGCTATGACAGAACTTGAGGGAGAAAAGGTTCTCACGCAGTCCATCACGGGAGGTTGGCAGTGGCTGGAGAGCTGCTCACCCCACTGCTGGCAGAAGCCATGTGAGTGAGGAACAGATCTGCATCTAGAGGCTCAGGCAAGGCCAAAACGTTCCCAGAAAGAAGCTACAACAATTTTTCTTCTTCTTTTATTTAGTCCAAGTTCCCAGGCAGTTTCCCCCAAGCCCTGGGTGGGTACTCCTGTCTCACTTCCTACCGCCCAAGACAATAATACACACCTGAAATCTCTTCCTTGGGCACCCCAAATCCCAACAAATGGACACAGTCCCTCCAGGTCAAACCCAAGCGTTCACCCCTTCCAGCTAGGCCCTACCTCCCAATAACACATGATTCCATAGTTATCCCACTAATGTAAATAATGAGACTTTTCAGGGACACTCCAGATCCAAACATAGAAGTCCCTTAGGCCCACTGTTCATACAAAGAGATCTGGTCAAATATGAAAAACTCACACAACTATAAAAAACAACTATTTTTTGAGGTATTGGGGATTAAACCCAGGGCCATGACACTGAGCTAAGTCCACAGAACTTGTTTTTTGTGTTCTTTTGAGACAGGGTCTCAGTAAGGCACAAAGTTGTCGAGCCCGGCCTCCACCTTGGGCTCCTCCTGCCTCGGCCTCCCACTCTAGATAGGAGGGCCCAACACACCCATCTTGAAAAGCCACATTCATATTACCCTGCCTGACTGAACCACAGGCCATAGGCCAGCAGCTGGAAGAGAGCTCACCACTTGCCCGCACAAAGACTGAGGTTGGATATTAATTCCAAGAGGAATTTCCAAGTTGAATGTGAGAACCCAAGCTGAAACAGTTAACAACCATTTGACTTACCATTAGAGGCCAAGTCATTTTTCTGGTAAGAAAATGGAAGTAATTACCACTTAAGCATCTTAATTGTCCATACCACATCTCAGAGGCTCAAATGCTCTAATTACAGTCTCTCACTCAGCCTTTGTACTAGAGCTGCTCCCCAGTGCTCCTCTACCCCCGACAAGAGCAGTCTCTGGCTAGAGTTTCCCCGTTGAAAAGTGGCTTAACCCTTCTGTCTGAGGCCCTCTCCTTTTGACTTTAATTTCTGTCTTTCGGGGCCAGCTGCCTTGAGCAGATGGGAATGTGGTCCATCACCGAGGCTGCACCTGTTACAGTACCTGCTTGTCTTGTCCCTTCCAATTTCCTGTTGAATCCCCTAAAACAAACAGCACTGAACTGTGTTACAAACATGCACTCACTTTTTATTGTATTTATTTATTATTTTATTTATTTGTGGTGGTGCTGGGCTTCAAACCCAGGATCTTGCTCATGCCAGGCAAGTCCTCTACCACCAACCCACATCCCTGGCCATGCATGCACTAATTTTTAAAAATCTAAAAAGTGTTTAGGTTTACATCATTGAGGATAATGTTAGCTATGTAGTATTTTTTTCCCTTTGGTTGGTTTATTTTTATAGATGGCCTTTATCACTGAGCCTGGTGGTATTAGCCTGTAATCCCAACACTCTGGGAGGCTGAGGCAGGAGGTTCGTAAATTCAAGCCCAGCCTGAGCAATTAAGCAATTTGGCAAGAACTCGTCTCAAAAAATCAAAAATCAAGAATGGGCTGAAGATGTAGCTCAGTGTGAAGACCCTAGGTTCAGTAACATGCCAACCCCCTCACACACACACACACACACACACACACACACACACACACGCACGATGGCCTTCATCCTGTCAAAGGAGTTCCTGGTTATTTTCATTGGGTGTTCTTATCATGAGAGAATACAGATTTTGCCAAATGCTTTTACTGTATTTATTAAAATGATCTTTTTTTCCATTCTATTTTGTTTTGTTTCATTTTTGAGACAGGGTCTCACTTTACAGTCCAGGCTGGTCCTGAGCTCACTGTATAGCCCAGTCTGGCCTCAAACTCACAGCAATTCTCCTGCCTCAGCCTCAGGAGTGCTGGGATTATAGGCATGTGCCACTCCACTCAGCTTATGTGGTACTGGGGAATCGAACTCAGGGCCTTGCATATGCTAGGCAAGCACTTTAATCACTATTCTATTAGTGTGGTGTCACAGTGATGGCTTTTTCTATGTTGAACAATCCACTTTTTATTCTTTATTCTGAAATAAGTTCTCATTAAGTCATTAAGTTGCCTAGGCTGGGCTTGAACCTGGCATCTTCCTGCCTCGGTCTCTCAGAGCACTGGAATGGTAGGCCTGTGCCACTTTGATAAAAGGAGAGAAAGGGCGCTGTTGTGCAAGGGGGCGCTGCCAGAAGGTCCGCAGAACTCACACTTTGGACTGTGAATAATGGAGAGTGTGGTGAGCTGAACAGGACACCCAGCGATGGCTGAGGCTGACTGATCCCGGGAACCTGGGAATGTGTTACCTGACGCAGCAAGAGGGATTTTGCTAATGTGACTAACCGAAGGCTGTCCCTGACTACCCGGGAGGACCCAATGCAATCATAAAAATCGTAAGTGGAGATAATGGAGAGAGAGAGAACTGAAGAACGAAATACGGTGCTGGAAGCCAAGGTTGGTGTGACGAAGGGTGTAAGCCACAGCGGGGCAGGGGAGAGCTCTAGGTGCTCAAAAAGGCAGGGAAACCAATTGACCCCTGAAGCCCGAGAGAGGGCTTAGCTCTGCTGATCCATTTGGGACTTCTGACCTCCAGAAGTCCAGCCGTGTGATAATAAACTATGCTGTTAAAATAAATGTGTATTACCTAGCATGCCCAGCACCCTAAATGCAATCCTTATTACTGAAGAAGAAGAAAAAAAGAGTAAAATAAATGTATAGTTTCTGGGTGTGGTGGTGCACTCCTGTGATTCCAGCACTTTAGTAGACTGAGGCAGGAGGATCACAAGTTCAGGTCCAACCTGAGCAACTTAGCAACTTATTGAGAGCTTGTCTAAAAAACAAAACAAAACAAAACAAGCCTAAAAAAAAGGCCTAGGGGTAGATGTAGCTCAATGTGAATGCCCTGGAAGTGATTACCAGTAACATAGAGAGGGAGAGACAGAGAGAGAGAGAGAGAGAGAGAGAGAGAGAGAGAGAGAGAGAAAGGAAGGAAGACTTAAGGTAACTTTTTTTGAGACAGGGTCTCGCTCTGTAGCCCAGGCTGGTCCTGAACTTACTATGGAGACCAGGCTGGCTTTGGACTCATGGCAATCCTCCTGCCTCAGCCTCCCAAGTGCCAGGATCAAAGGCATATACGGTCCTGGGAATATAACTCAGGTACTTAGTGCTTGACTTAGCAGTTGCTAGGCAAGCGCTTTAACTGCTGAGCCATTCCTCCAGCAGCTTAAGGTAACTTATTACTGTAACAACAGGGAACTAATGGATGCCGGTAATGACAGCAGGTCTCGGGGTAACTGGTCTCAAATATGCTCTCAGGCCCTGGATGAGGTGCCACAGGACAGCAGAAGTCTGATATAAAAACAGGTTTGGTTTCTTTTTTTTTTTTTTTGAGACAGGGTCTTTGCTCTGTAGTTTAGGCAGGTCCCAAATTCACTATGTAGCCCAGACTGGCCTCAAACTCGTGGCAATTCTCCTGGCCTAGCCTCCCAAACTCTGGGATTAGAGGTGAGCACCATCACACTCAGCTATTATGTGGCACTGGGGGTCTCAGACCGAGGCCTTGCACACGCTAGGTAAGCACTCTAACCACTGAGCTACACCCCCCCCTCTGCCCCAGAATTCTTAAGAATTTTAATGGAAGTTCACTTTACTTCAAAAGATCTTTTCCTGGGAGAGAGAAAAATGAGATTTGTTACTTCCCAAATGGTTGTTGTGAGACAAATCATCCCCAAAACTTGGCGGCTCGGAACAGTACACATTCATAATCTCACACGCTGTATGGGTCAGGAGTGCGGGAGTGACAGAGCTCATGGTCCTGGCCCACCCTCAGGAGCCCAGCAGGGGATGCGGTCATCCGCAAGCTTGACCAGGATGAAGCAGCCACATCTATGATGCCACTTCCTGCCTCGTGGAGAGCTCACAACATGGCGGCTCTCTTCCCACAGAAAAGGCAACTCAAGGGAGAGTGATGGAGGAAGAAACCGAGCTGTCATTACGACCTAGTCTCCACACTCTGTGATCATTAAGAGTGAGTCACTAAGTCTTCTCCAGGGGAGAGGAATTTGGTTCCATTTCTTCAAGAAGAGAGCATCTTTTTAAAAATGTATTAAAGACATTCTAAAAACATTAATTCATGAACCACTACAAATCAGAAATGAAGAAATTAACTGTCACAGGAGAGACTTGCAACAGACAGAATATATAACTTTACCTCTGGAAATAAGGGTTTGTTTGCTCGCTCACTTGCTTTGTGGTACTGAAGGCTGAACCGAGGGCTTTTACTGAGCTACGTCTCCAGCACTAGAGTCTTGCTAAGTTGCCGCGGCTGGCTGCAAGTTGCGATCCTCCTGCCTCGGCCTTCCGGGAAGGTGGGTAGCCCTGCACTGCTGAACTTTCCTTTTTACATTGGTCATTAGCATTGTTCGTTAGGTGTATGTAGAGAGCAAGGACAGGGAAGGGAAAAGTCAGGCTACAGTTCCCTCAGAATCTCAGGAATTCTTAGGAAATCCTTTCCTTGTTCTTCTCCCCTCTCTCTTTCAACACTTACATTAACCACCAGGTTCCAAAAATTACCTGCAGAGATCTGACTTGACAGCACTCTAATCTTACAATGATTACACTCAAATGTCAGGGCTAAAAACATGTAACTCTGCTCTTTCCCAGGCTGTCTCCTTAACTTTGTCCTCTTTCTAAACAGCAGAAACCATAATCAAAGTATGTAAAAGTAGAAAGTCTTTATTTTTACCTCTTTTTAGGAGTATATTTCTTAGAGTCTTTTTTTAATTCTAGGTTTGGGAGAGGGTGTGTGTGTGTGTTTTGAGACGTGTCATACTCCATTGCTCAGATTAACCTTGAATTCTCCAGGCTAAGTGATCCTCCTACCTCAGCCTCTTGAGTAACTGGAACTTTAATCACAAGTCATTGTATCTAGTGAGGATCAGCCTTTTCAGATGTATGTGGCAGGGCCCAGTGTCACTCCAAGGTCACGGCCCCTCTGGTGCCATCTCAGAAGAAACCCTCCCGTACCCCGTTTGACAGGTACTCTGTGGGAGCCAGGCTCTTTCATTCCGTAATTTGTCACTAGGTTGAATGAAGCTGGCCACTGTCTATTTGCAACATAACATCGGATGAAAGACTCCCAGGCGTTGGCTCGTGTGCCCCACAAGTCATGGCCATGCAGAAGAAGCATCAGAATTAGTCTCCTTTTAAGGCTCACTGGATGAAGCAACAGGGCCAACAAGGCCTGAAAGACGTTGACTACTGCCCAACTAGTGAGTAGTCAGGACCCAGCTCTGGGCTTTCTAGTTCCAAAGCCCTGCGTCTTCCTCCTGGACTGAGCTGGCTCGATTCATAGCAGTATGCACATCGGAGCTGTCAGAGGTGTGCCCTGGTGGCCGCAGGTGGAGGGACTCAGCGTGACAGGGACCTGACAGAGAATGGCAGCAGCAACCGAGAGCGGCAGTCTGGCAGCCGCACGATGTAGGAGACACATGGCAGTTTTAACAGGAAAGATAAAGAATCCCAGCACTCTGGGAGGCTGAGGCAGGAGGATTGCAAGTTCTAGGGAGACCCTGACTCCAAACCAAAAATAAAAATGGGCTTGGTGTGATGTAGGTCGCACAGTGTAAAGGCTTTGGCCTTGATTCTCAGTACCACAAAAAAAAAAAAAGATAAAGAAAAATAAAGATAAACAAAGGAAAGTTATCTAGTACTAGAAGGCACGTGGGACAAGCCTGCAGGGGCTCAGATCTCATTGTAGGAAGGTGGTTCAGATCACCAGGTGGCAGAGAAGTTGGTTTGGCCAGGTGGGGCTGGTCAGAGCAGCTGGGCAGGCCCCGGGCCACCCTCCAGAGCGCAGTAAGGGGGAAGAGGGACCGCAGGACCTGTCCAGGACTGGCAGTGTGGGCGTGAAGTGGAAATTGGCACCAGGGGGGCCGAGGGCCTGCGGTGAGGAGGTGCGCGCTGTCAGGGTAGCTGGGGCTGGGAGAGGGGCCGCTGCTCTATGTGTGACCCTCCTGGAGGAGGAGCGTGTGAGGGCTTTAGTGTCAGTCACAAGAGGCCTGGAGAGAGGCTGCTGCCAACCGAGGCCGCAGCTCAAGACGGACACATACAATTCTAAGAAGTAATTCAGCAACAGCTCTACTCACATTTACAAGGCCCTTATTAATAATTCTCTATAATCCCAGCACACCAGGAGGCTGAGGCAGGAGGATCACATGTGTAAGCCTAGCCTGGGCAATTTAACAACATAGCGAGACCCTGTCTTGAAATAAAAAAATAAAAATAAAAAATGGACTTAGGGGCTGGGAACCTGGGGATACAGCTCAGTGTGAAGGTCCTGGGCTTGATCCGTATTACCACTGCACACACACACACACAAACGCACACACCAACTGAGTTAAATACTACAGTCTGCAAGGCAAGATACAGAGGGCACTATAAAAATGAAGGCATATATCTGGCCTTCAAGACATACAGGACCTAGACGCATAAATCTGTGGAGCATAGTAGAAACCCTAGCTGTCCAGAGCCCACAAATGAGCTCCACACTATCCTGACCACGTTACAAAAAGAATCCAGGAGAGGGAAGAGAGTTTTCTCAACAACTGTCACTGGAGCAGTTGACTGTGCACAGGCGAATAAGCGAGTCCCAACCTAAACCACAGCCCCAAACAAAAATTAAGTAGGTCTCACCATTCAATGCAAAATGACAAAACTTTAGGAAAAACCAGAGGGAAGAAGTTTCAGGGCCCGAAGCTAAGAGAAGAATTCTGATCAGACGGCAAAAGCGCAGTGCACATGAGGAGAGACTGCTGGGCTGGACAAATCAGAACCATTTGCTCCCCAGAAGGTCGTGCGAAGAGGGTGAACGGACAGCAGAGACGCACGTGGCCAGATGCCACCAGGGCTTTTGCAGAGATGCGGATGGGGGACCACAGGAACACAAAAGATGTATTTCAGCCCCAACCCCTGGGAAGCCTGGTGACCTGTGAACTGAACAGGAATTTGAAGGATACCCCAGATCACAAGGGGGCACCTCTGGAAGGAAGAAGAGCGCGCAAGACCCAAGGAGCAAAGGCTGAGGTGCACTGTTTTGGTGTGAATCTAGAATTTCCCCCAAAGCCTCATGAATCTAGAAGGTGACAGGAAAATGGAGTTAATTGCATTGAGTGGATTAATCCATTGGTGGTTTTATGTGCTGGTAGAGTACAAGTCCTGGTTGGAGGGATGGGTCACCGAGGATGTGGCCTGGAAGGGTGTATTTCCCTTGCTAGCTCCACACTTTGTTGGCGCTCTGCTTACTGGCCACAAGAGGATGAGCATCTGTCCCTTCACCAGGTGTTTCTGCCATGCCGCCATCACTGCCAGCTGGCCTTGCAAAGACAGACATCTGAACTGTGAGCTCAAATAAACACCTCCTCTGTTAAGTTGTGGGTGTTTGGGGGATTGTGTTCCAGCAAGGAGGAGATGACTGAGACAGTGCAGGGGGTGTGAATGCAGTGCAGGAAGCACCGATGCAGCGCAGGGGAAATCGGCACAGTGCAGAGAGCATCCTTGAGGTGCAGGGAGCCTCAATGCAGGGAGTGTCCTGCAGCACTGGGAGTCCTGATGCAGTGATGGCCACACCCACACAGTGTGGGCGGCATCCATACATTGCAGGGAGCGTCATGCAGTGCTGGGAGCACTGACACAGTGCTTCATGCACAGTGTGGCCCAAGGTAGGCAAATGAGGAATGGTGGGAAGTAAACCTGGAAAGGAGTTTAGGAACAAATTGTGTAACAAAGTACAGTGGAGACACAGCCCTGCTCCCAAATAACTCACAGCTAGGGTTTCAAAAAAAAAAAAAAGGGAAGGGCAGGTGTGCAATCTAGGCATTTGGAGGGATGGAATGCAGCCAGGGGCCATCCTGAAAGATGCCCATCTGCTCAACATGGCAGGGCGGCCTCCTGCCTGTGCCACCTCCTGCCCAGAGCTTCCCCTCTGCTGCCACCTGGCTTGGGCACAGTTCAGAATCCCTGAGTGGGACTGGATCCCAAGGGAGCCTCCTCCTGCGCCTCCCCACAGCCCTTCTCAGATGGAGGGCAGAGCTGGGGAGCACAGACCTGCACAGACCTGCAGCCAACCCTTCTGCATCCTAGCAGTGACAGTGTGGCTTTCTGGCTTTAGGGAAGAAATGAGAAAAGTAGGTCAGTTAGCAAGTGGTTCGTGAAGTGCTTATTCAAGAAACACATCTCACTGAACACTTTACTGACTCTATTTTCAAACCCATGGATACCCTGGGATAAAAAAAGAATCACTTTATTTTGACTAGTAGAATTTAGTATCTACTCTTTACATCCTCGTACCTAACTCAAATAGAAAAACTTGGGTCACAGGTATTTGTGGCTAGCCAGGCAAAGAGGTGCAGGCCTGTAATTCCAGCACTCTGGGAGGCTGAGGCCAGAGAATTGCAAGTTTGAATTCAGCCTGGGGCAACCCAGTGACTTAGTGAGACCCTGATTCAAAATCAAATATGAAAAAAATGGGCTAGAGATGTAGCTGCTCAGGGTGAAGTCCCTGGGCTTGATATATGTATGTATGTATTTGGTTTTGCTCACAGTTTCAGAAAGTCTCATTCCATCCATGGTGGAAGCACATGGCAGAGACCCAGAAGGATGAAAAGCTATTCATGGCATGGCAGAATGAGGAAGGAAGGGTGGAGCTAGTGTTTAACCCTTCCAGGTCCTGTCCCAATGATCTGTCCCTTCCCACCAGGCCCCGACTCTTAAGAGCACATGGCTCGAAAGCTATTCCTCGATATTCAAATACATGAGGCTTTTGGGGGACACTCCAGATCCAAACCATATGTGTGCATATGTGTGTGTGTCTGTGTGCATGTGTGTGTGTGTGTGCATGTGTGGCTCCATCATCTTATTTCACTGTCACTTTCTTCCAGCTTTGCAGGAATCTTCAGGATAGAAGTCCTTTTGCACGGTCAAGTAGTGTTTCCTGATTCAAAGGCAATTAAGTCAGCAGTCTTTTAACAATCAGGGACTGGACTGCTGGCTTTCTACCTAGGTCCAATCTTTTAAGATAAGGTTATAGTCTGGTGTTGTAGCTATGTAGGAGGTCCTGGGTTTGATCCCCAGTACTGCAAAAAGAAAAGAAAAGAAAGGAAAAGAAAAGAAAAGAAAAGAAAAGTAAAGAAAAGAAAAGAAAAGAAAAGAAAAGAAAAGAAAAGAAAAAGAGCCATTGGAAGGAAGGGAGTAGGAACAAGTGAAAGAAAATACCAAGGACAAAAGACATGGAAAACATCACCAGCTACTGGGAGGAGAGCTTGGCTTTCCCTTTGGATATTTAGTTATGCTTTTTCTAATAATCTCTTATCTCTAGTTCTGCCAGGGAATACGTGTGACTCTTGTTCTTCTCAGGGTAAGTCCCTCCTGTTTAACTGTTTATGCTCGCAAAGGCAGAACCCAAAATCTTCAAGCCAGATACGGTGGCACTGGCTTGTAAACCCAGCACTCTGGGAGGCCTCATAAGCTCAAGATGAGCCTGGGTAATTTAGTGACTTTAAGAGATTCTGACTCAAAAATAAAATAAAATAAAGCAAAGGGCTGGGATGTAGCTTAGTACAACATCCTGGGGTAAAATCCTAAGTATCCCCCCTACCCCAAAAAAGCCAAAATCCACCCAGTGCCTTGTTAGTGCTGAGACAGAACAGCAACTGATGACCTTGAAAAAGTTTGTAGGACATTTTAGCAGCAAAAAATGTTATGTAACTCTTATGGTACAATGAGAGTTTGATTTCTGAATTTATTCTGTCATCAGAACTAGCCAAGAGCTATTAATCCAAATTCCATCACTGAATTAAACACATGTTCTTTAAAAAGAAAAAAGATCAGAGAAATTATGCAAATCTAAGGAAGCATCTTTATTGCCATAAATGTTATTTTCTCCCATAAAATGGTAGTAAAATATCTTTTTTGGCTATTGTCTCTTGAGGGCTCCAGCCTGCAGACTCTCTCTGCCCTATTTTTCTATCCTCAAAGTGAATATTGAGTGAAAAGCAACTGACCATCCAGACCAAGAAAACCAAGCTCTAAGTTCATTGAAATTTCTTGAATTCCTTACATGCATTCTGTAAATGCTACAGCTGTTCTTTAAAATATATCACATAAGCCAATGGTGTTGATGGGCTATCGGGTTTTTTCCGGGACTTCTGGTCAAGATGGCAGCCAATCAACAGAGCTGCACAAGGTCTCCTCATCAACCCACTTAAAAAGTCAAGAATTTAGTTAAAGTTTTTTCCTGGCACGAATGTACTCTGACTTCATCATTCATGACCAGAATGTCCCCTCCAATTGATGCCAAAAAAATCCTGGAATATCCAAGATACACTTTACACATATCACATGAGTGCACGCACACGAGAGTAGTGGCTCCAGAACTCTCTCTCTCTCTCTCTCTCTCTCTCTCTCTCTCTCTCTCTGTGTGTGTGTGTGTGTGTGTGTGTGTGTGTGTGTGTGTGTGTGTGTTTGGTAGTAGGGACTGAATTAAGTGCAAAGTTATTGCCTCCTGCCCATCTTTTAATTTTAATTTTAGTACAGAGTCTCCCTCACTTCCTCACTTGATAAGTTGCCTGGGCTGAGCTGGAACTTGCAACCCTCAGCCTCCCAGAGTGCTAGGATTATAGGCCTGCAGAACCAGGACCTGTTGTGGCTCTGGGACTGTTGTGGTTTAGATTTGGAATATTCCCTTTAAAAGCGTCACATATATGGAACTGTGTGTTATGGGGTGATAGGGTCTGGCTGGAAGGGGCAGGTGTCTAAGGTCTGACCTGGAGGGATTGTCAATTTGTTGAGATTGGGGATTGCCTGGGGCAGAGATTTCAGGTGTGTGTTGTTGGGTGGGCCAGGAGGTGAGGGAGGGGGAGCAACTGACAGCTTCTTCCTGAGAAAGTTCATTGTCATGCTGCAGCTTCATTTGGTTCCTGTCTGCAACAGGGTGAGCATCTCTCCAGCCTCGGCCTTGTGCCTTCACCTGTGATAGCCACATCATGAATCGACTGTGTGCGCGAGAGACCTTCTGAAGTTGGGAGCTAAATCAATCTTTCCTCCCTTCTATTGTGGATGTTGGGTATTTTGCCACAGCAATAAGTAACTAAAATAAGGACTCAAACTCCATTTTTGGCAACTGACAAAGACATTTCAGTCAGGGGATACATTATTCCCTTTCCCATTGCTAGGACTAAAGTCCCGATGCCTGGAACTCAAAAGAGGAGAGGTTCATTGGGGTCACCGTTTCCAGTGGATTCAATCCAAAGCTGGCTGGCTCCAAGGCAGAGGTGCATGGTAGAAGGGCGTGGCAGAGGACGGCTGCTCATTATGTGGCAGCTGGGAAGCACAGTGAGAGAAGGAAAGACCTAAAGACAATAATTTACCTGTCAAGGTCACATCCCATAAAGCTTCATCTAATCGCGCCCACCTAATGGCGTGTCAGCTAGGAACTCATGGGTGGATGTGTACAGTATCCCCATGACCCAATAACTTCCCACATGCATGAAACCTTTGGGGGACATTTGGGATTTAAACTATAACAGAGAGTTTCTCAGGTATCTTGTGCCCAATGTTTACTGGGGGAAGGGAGGACAAAGTGAAGAGAGAGAGAATTTGACTTGGAATCAGGAATATGGGAAATGATCAGTATTTCTTCACAGAAAGAAAACAGGAGGAGGATATTGCTAACAAAAGGAGCTACCAGGAGAACCTACACCACCCAGAACAGCTGTCTGAGTGTGTGACTGCACCACAAGGTCCAGGAAAAGACATGGCCAGAGTGGACTCTGGGAAGTAGGACCAGGCCTTGCTGGGTAACTTGTTGTTGAAAACCTTGTTCTCGTGTGTAAAATCATTGAAAGCTGTTTGTAGATGGCTTGCCACTTTCTCACTACTGGGACACAACACCCAGCACCTATCAGTTAAGAGAGGGAAGGTTCATTTAGGCTCATGTTTCAGAGCACTCAGTCAGGTCACAGGCAGCTGGTAATGAATGGTGGAGGGTATGATGGAGGGTCTAGCCGGAAGAAAGCTATTCACAGCAGGGCAAGACAGGAAGCACTGTGACTGGAGAGAAGCCAGGGCACGAATATACCCTTCTCGGCTGTGATTTGAGTGATCTGCCCCTCTCAACCAGGCCTCACATCTTAATAGCATGTAAAATCAATAAATTAACCCACATGATGCAATTAAACCCCACAATCAGGTGACCTTCCAAATCATGACGCTTTTGGGGCACGTTCCTGATCCAAATCATAACAGAGACACAATAGTGACAGTAGTACACTAACACTTCCTATGTTTCAGGTATCCCACTCCGTGCAATGCTGCTGCAACATATTTCTCAAAACTATCTCTGGGAATGAATATGTACTGTCTCTACTTCATAGGTGAGCACGCTGAAGCACAGGCAGATGAAATGACCTACCTAAGATCAAACATCTATAACCGTTTTTAAGGTACTTTATCATCTTGTGACATAATACCCTATACTCACAACTGAAGGGAAGAAAAGCTTATTTTATTTACCTTACAGTTTTAGGAGGTCTCAGGCCTTTCCTAGGTGGCTGGCAATGGTGCAAGGACACAGTGGAGTGACCAGCCTGAGAGAAGCTGCTCATCCCATGGTGGCCTGGAACAAGAGTGAGGGAAGGGCAGAGCTCTCAGGGGAGCTATACCCACCCAGGTTGTGCCCCAGTGATCTGCCCCTTGTGACCAGGCCCCACCTCTTAACAGCTCAGGAAGTCAATGGATTAATCCACTAATACAATGAACTCCACAATCCAATAACCTTCCAAATACATGGGGCTTCTGAAGGACATTCAGATCCAAATCATAACAGATAGTATGTACTGGAGTCAAGAGTCCCACCCCGGCTGTCCAGTTCCAGAGCCACTACTCTCTTGCTTCTGCAGGAAGTCATTACCATGTTGGATTATAGAAAGATGACTCCATGGCTGTGTGGAGGGTGAATCAGAGGAGAGTCCGGAGGCAAAGAGGCCATCCCTGAGGCCAGTGCAGCAGTTCTAACAGAAGCCAGTACAGATCTAAACCTGACAGGATTTAATAAGGTATGTGGGGTTTACACACACACACACACACACACACACACACACACACACACACAAAGGCAGAGGGGCTGAGGGCAGGCTCAGTGGTTAGAGCTCTTGCCTGCCATGGACAAGGCCTTGAATCTGATCCCAGCACCTCATAAGCCAGGTATGGTGGTGCACACCTTTTCTTATGTTGTTGGACATACTGGCTTCTTCCAAGATTTGGCTCTTACAGATTCTGCTTGCATAAACAAAGGTATGCATGCACCACTCTCGTATGACGACTTCAACTCTTTTGGAAGGATACACAAAGTATAGCTGGGACAAATACAATATATATTTCCAGTTTTTTTGAGGAATCTTGATACTGTTTTCTGTAGTGATTGCACCAGTTTACAGTCCCACCAGTAATGTAGGACAGTTCCTTTTTCTTCAACAAACTTGAGGCCATATTTTTGGTAAATATTTCAAAAGTAGGTTATCTTGGCAGTCATTGGTGAAGATTAAGTCACCTCATTCAACCTTAACTTTCTCTTCTTCATTTCTCCTTTTAGGTGAAGGGACAGTGGAGAGCTCCAGATATTTGGGGCCATGTATTTAGGCTGATTTAGGAGTACAATAGGATTTGAATTTCCTATGTTATATCTACAGAGTTCCCATGTATAATTATTACTAGACACCCTAGCATAGACCTTTTCTTAAAGAGCAGTGTCCCCAAATGTATAAACTGCAGGTACCACAAAACCTAAATGTGCCCTGCATAGAGCTAAAGACGCTGTTTTGATATAGACCACTGAAACCGACACTGAAAAAATGTATCAGGAAACTGCAGGTAAGTGCAGGCACATGACAAAAAGGTTTTCCATTGGGCACAATGCTGCAATCTTGCAATCCCAGTACTCTGGCAGGCTGAGCCAGCAGGGTGGCATGTTCAAGCCCAGCTTCAGCAACTTAGTGACTTAGTGAGACCTTGTCTCATAATCCAAAATGGCTGGAGTGTAGCTTAGTGTGAAGGCCTTGGGCTCCGTCCTCAGCACCCGCCCACACCTCCATCCCAAAATAAAAGGCTTTCATGAGAGCCATGAGAGCACAACAACTTGGGAGCCAGAAGCTGAACAGCTCTCTGCTATCAGGGCTAGCATCAGCAAGATCAAATGCAGAAGAGATTTTTAACTTAAAGGCAGAAATGGACTGTGCAATCACTAGCAGGCAAGAAGATTCAGGCTGTGAATAGGAACTACTTTTTAAAGACATAGAACACCGTTAGCAAAGTTCAGAATATCTTGCTCAGTCCTTGTAAGTTGTTAATTTGATATGTTGTTTGGCTGGGCCACAGTGCCCACATATTTGGTCAAACATTATTCTGGATGTGTCTGGGGAGGTATTTGTGTTTGAATGAGATTCACACTCATTGGTAAACTTGGAATAAAGAAGATTGCCATCCACACTCGGGCCTCATCCAATCAATTGAAGACCTTACTAAAACAAAAACTGTACTTCCCTGAACAAGAAGAAATTCAGCCATCCAGAGGGCTGTGACACTTGAGAGCCATGTTGGCTCTCCCCTGGGTGGCCAGCCTGCCAAGCTTGAATCATGAGTCCATTCCTTAAAATATCTATCTATCTGCTCACCCCTCCATCTACCCAGAGAAACCTAAGTAATACAGTTCTATAGGGGCACAAACCTGTTTAAGAATATCTTCAAGAAACCTATCCAGCGCATGAAGAGGAGTAGAAGTCATATCAAATGGAAGAGTGGGAAAGGTTTGACCAGAGAGGATGCATTCAGGGGCAGGGGCGTAGCTCAGTGATTACAGCACTTGCCTCACATGCACAAAGCCCTAGGTTTGATCAGCCCAAATCACATAAATATTAGCTAGGCATGATGACTGTCGTACTTTCTTGTTGTTGGGACAGAATATTTAACATCCAAAATTTAAGGAAGAAAAGATTTATTTTAACCTATAGTTTTAGAAGGTCATAGTCCATTTATAGACAACAGTGGAAACACATAGCAGACATGCAGCTGCTCACAGCATGGCAGATAGAAAACCTAGTGAGGGAGGAAGGGTGGAGTTACCCTCCAGGTCCTCTTTCAGCGATGTGCCCCTTCTGGGTCAAGCCCCAGTGGTCTGGAAACTCCAACCAGGCCCTACTTTTTAGCAGCACATTGGTATTTTAGAATACCCATATACATGGCGCTTTGGGGGGACACTTCAGATCCAGACCATAACAGTGGTGCACACCTGTAATCCCAGCACTTGGAAGGCACAAGGATTGCTGTGAAATCAAGGCCAGCCTGGGCTATATGTTAGTTCAGGGCCAACCTGGCCTACCACAGAGCAAGACCATCTCAAAAAAAATTTTTTTTCAGGCAGCATTTGAGTGGGGGTGGGGGAAAGAGAGCATTCACAGTGGGCCTAGAAGGATGGATTCTGTTGTAGTTATCAGAGACCCAAGAAAAGCAATGTAGGTGGCAGTACAGTTGGATAAGAACATGCACAGGGCTGGTGCATACTAAGATGACAGACAGGGCCTGGGGGATGTAGCCCAGTGATTAGAGCGCTTGCCTAGCATGCACAAGGCCCTGGGTTCAGTTCCCTAGTACCACATAAAGATTTGCTGAGTGAGGTAATGCATATCTGTAATCCCAGCCCTCAGGAGGCTGAGGCAGAGCGAACTGCCATGAGTTCAAGGCCAGCCTGGGCTACATAGTGAGTTCAACATCAGCCTGGATTATAGAGCAAGACCTTGTCTCAAAAAGAAAAAAGAAGAAACCAGACAGACTGATCCACTGGAGTCAAATTATACAGGATGTTTTTATGTTAGGAATAAAGTGTTTGTGTTTGTTTCTTCAGGAAGCAGAATTATTAAATGCTTTTTGGTGGTCAAGTGAAATGAACAGGTTTCATAATGAAAACAATCTCAACTAACTCACGACTTGGATCCTAGATAGTCTCTCATTAACTATGTGCTAGGCACTAGGCTATACATTCTGTGGATACGTAGTGTGTCCCAAGAATCACCGCACATAGGAAAACTGTTATAAATTACAGCATACAAATTTGTATGCTCAGGATTGTCATAATATCTGAAGTAAAACAACTGCTAAGAGAAAAGTTACACAAGCACTCATTGCAATGTACAGTGTGTCCCAAAAGTCATCACATGAAGGGAAAACCCACAAACCCTCAGGACACTTTGTAGTAACAAAAGACACAATCTCTGAAATCAAGAAGCTCATAATCTATGCCATCGCTGGGGGCAGAGATGGAAACAATTTATGTGCTACAAGATAAACTCAGTTTAGTAACAACATGGTGCAAGATCCCCACAACAGGTCACCAGAGCAGATATGGGTGGGGACCAGGATGGAGAGACTTGGGAAGCTTCCGAGCAGTGGCGCAGGCCTGTAATTCCAGTGCTCTGGGAGGCTGAGGCAAGAGGACAACTGTGAGTTCAGGACCAGCCTGGACTTTAGAGGAAGACTCTGTCTCAAACAAACAAACAAACAAGTTCTGGGTGAGTATGGCTTAGAAAATCAGAGCAATAAATCACGACAAGAAAGCCAGTAGAAAGGGACCCAACACTCTGTGAATGTCCAGTAATCACATTGGAATCATAGAGGAATTCTCAACCTATGTTCAAGTAGTTTTTTTTTTTAATCTCCAATTTATCCCTAGTCCCAGTTAACATCTGACTTAACAGTAGTTAAGAGAATCACTTTAGTCTGTCTATATGTAAACCAAGGTCTATATAAATCTAAGAACTGGGCTTTTCCAATGACCTCATATTATTTTAGTCTCAAAAAGTTATATCTTATTTCATTGCATTCACCTTCATGCTCTAGTCTTCTGACCTTTGATATCTACACAGCAATGGACACTTGCGAGTTTTGGGTCATCTGAGAGAGACCTCAGTTTTGCTGACATGGAAGAGAAGGAGGGGAGGAGAAAACACGAGCAGCCCATTTTTTGAAGTGGAAAAACAGATCGGCAGGTAGGAGACAAGGTTATCTGCCGGAGTAGATGCAAGGTGATGGTGCTTGCAGGGAACAGACAGCAAAATCTAGGGGCTGGGGTGCTAGTGTGGGCAGCGGAAAGCAGCAGAGGAGTGTGCAAGCCTAAAGTCCAGAATTGAAGCAGCGACACGTGGAGAGGGTGGCATCTGGGGGACTAAGTATTTGCACTACAGGTGAACAGAGAGCAAAGGACGTAACCAGGAACAGGACCACTGACACTCTCAGCTCTCATATGTGCCTGGAGGAGTCACAGGAATAGAGAACAGGTGGAATGAGACTAGAGAAAATGGGTTTCAGGTGGATGGAGATGGGGTACGTTGTTACCTGAGGAACACACAGGTTCTGGAGAACCTGTCACCGCAGTGGAGAAGTTATCATATTTAAGATATTACGAAAAAATCTGGCCTGGTGGCACAGGCCTGTAATCCCAGCATTCAGGGAGGATGAGGCAGGGGGATCACAAGTTCTAGCCCATCCTCGGTGACACAGTGACTTAGCGAGATTTTTGTCTCAAAAATAAAAAATAATAAAATGGGCTGGGGATATAGCTCAGTGCGAAGGCCTCAGGTCCAATCCCCACCACCACACACACATATGAAAAGATATTCAACAGAATCCACACTGATAAACCTTCCACCTTCACTTTTGTCCTTACCATATAACTACAAAATATGTTGCTTAACATGCCTAAGGTGTCTTCTGACTTGGTCATTTAGAAGTATGGGATATAAACCAATATTTTTTTTCTTTTTCTTTTTCTTTAAGATAGGGTCTCACTGTGTACTCCAGGCTGGTCCTGACAGGCTGGCCTCGAACACACAATAATCTTCCTGCCTCAGCCTCTCAAGTCCTGGGAATACAGGTATGCGCCACCACACCCAGTTTATGTGATACTGGGGAATCAGAACCCAGGGCTGTGAGCTTTCAAGGCAAGTGCTTTAACTGCAGAACTATTTCTCCAGCCCCAAACCAAGAATTTTTAAACTCCTGCACAAATCAGAGGATTATATAACTTGGGGTCACGTATATAGTACAGAAACTATACTTCTAAAGATCCAACAGAAGTTGGCGAAAGTCTGCATTTCAACAGATACAAGGGGTGATTGAAAATATGTTGATTAAAAAATAAAGGCCTGGTGACACAAGCCTGTCATCTCAGCACTCGGACAGGATCATAAATTCAAGCCTAGCTTTGGGGACCTAGCTACTGAGCGAGACCCTGTCTCTAAATCAAAATTTAAAAATGCACAGAGGGCATAGTTCAATGGAAAGACCTTGGGTCTGATCCCCAGTACTGCAGAAATAAGTTATAAAAAGAATAAACTACATTAAAATATACATTGCCATTAATCCCCTCAAAATACTCCTTCTCGCCCTGAACACACTTTTCCCATCATTCCTGCCGCTTTCAGAAACAGTTCTAGAAGTCTTCTTGCATGTCTTTACAAGGTTTAATCAAAACCTTGGTGAATGCTGCTGCCCAGTGCCATCCAACAGAAAGGCTTTGTACTCTATTCACCAAATCGGACACTCCTGCTTCTTCTCCAAAGTTAAAATAATCATGAAAGATAAGCGTTTTGAATAGATTCGGATGTTGAGGCACCCACAACCAATTGCATGCAGACGTGCCAAGAACCATGGGGCAGATGTGTTGGAAGGAAGGGGGGCGGTTTCGTTACTGTTGTTTTGGTGATATCACAGATTGAACTCAGGGCCTTTACCTGGGAGCTAAATCCCATTCACTGAAAGGGAGTCTCTCTAACTTGTCCTGAGTGGGCCCAAACTTGCAATCCTCCTGCCTCAGCCTCATAGAGTGCTGGAATTATGACTCGCACTACCAGGCCCAGGCAGAGGGAAGTCTTTTGAGGGGAATTTGATGACAATGTGTCTTATTGTAATTTATTTATTTATTTTTGAGACAGGGTCTCGCTCTGTAGCCCAGGATGGTCCTGAACTCACTGTGGAGCCCAGGCTGTCCAAGGCAATCCTCCTCCTGCCTCAGCCTCCCAAGTGCTGGGATTACAGGCATGCGCCACCATGGCCAGTTAATGTGGTGCTGGGGAATTGAACTCAGGTGTTTAGCGCTTGGCATAGCACTTGGCCAGCAAGTGCTTTAACCGCTGAGCCATTCCTCCAGGCCTGTAATAAAGTTTTCAACATTCACTGAATTTTGTGATCACATCTCATACAGCAGGGGGTTGTTTCTTCAGGTAGAAACCCAAGCCACTCAGGAAACACGGAGGCTCTGGGAGCCGCTCTCTGCTATGACTAGAGGATTTCTTCCTAAAGCGGCATTAGAATCTTATGTCGTGTTTGGAGAAAACAGGAAGTTACATCCATCACATCTTTTGCCCAGATGACGGGCTAATTAGCCCAGGGAATTCAGCGGGCAGGTTGCGAGGCCGGCAGTTCAAACAGCTGCCTCGAAGGAGACCTGGGGTAAGTCCCCCCACTTTCTCCGGCCTCTATCACCACCGGAAGCCCAGGTGGCTAGCGGTGCTGCCAAAATTTGCCTTGAATCCGAATATTCCAACTCCCCAATTAGGACCGTACATTTCAAAAGGGTGAGTTCAACGACCTCAAGCTCCACGTGACCCCAATATTTCACAGTTGCGGCTCGTGTGTCGTCATAAAGCCTCCAATTCTGTTCTTACAGAGATTAAGGATAAAGTAAGGCTAAGGCGTGCTTTCTCTTTTTATTTTTTTGGCAAAATGTGCCCAAAGTAAATCGGCCGAAGCGTCTGCAGATGGAAGGCGGGATTAATTTTAGGAACCACGAAGCAGAGGAAGACACACGCATACTCGCAGGTGAGCTCGGCTCGCCGGAGCCGGCGCCGGGGCCTGCAGGTGGAGAGCGGCGTCCCGGGCCGCCCCCGCCGGCAGGGCGCGCGGCCGGGCCCCTCGGCTCCCGCGTCCTCCCGGGGGCGGGGCGGCGCAGGGGCGGCCCCGCGTCTTTCGGGTGTTTCGGGAAGTTTCTCCCGAGGCCCGCGCCCCTCGGCCGGAGGAGGTCAGCCCCGTAGCGAGGGCCGGCGTGGCGGGAAGCGGGACTCCCGAGGACGCGCCCCCCCGCCCCCACCCGCGGAGGACGTCGGTAAAACCCGGCGGCGGATCCGGACACGCGGCGGCGGGCAGGCCGGCGTGTGCGGAGACGGGGCCGGGGCTGCGCAGGTAGAAGCGGCCGCGCGGCGGGGACCCGGTCGCCGAGGGGAGCGTTTCGGGGCCTTCGCGGCGGGGGGAGGGCCGGCGGCCACGGCGGCGGCAGTTTTCCGGCACCCTCGCCCCGGAGCCCATGGCGGCGTGGCCCGGCCTGCCCGCCGCCGCTCGCCGCGGTGGCCGGGCCCGGAGGGCGGGGGCCGCGGGAGGGCGGAGGTTGCGCGGGCGGCGGAGGCGGGCGCCGTGTCGCACGCAGCTCAGGCGGGGCGGCCGGCGGGGAGGGACGCCGCCAGACCGCGGCGGGACGTTGTTTCTCGGGGCTCGGGCCCAGCGAGCCGGCCGAGGAGATGCAGGTGAGCGGCCGTGGCGGCGGCGGCGGGGCCCCGGGAAGCGGAGGCGACGCGCAGGCCCGGCCCGAGCCGCGGTGTCGCAGTGACTGGGGACGCGGCGGCCGGGCGCAGGCGCCGGGCGAGGCCCGAGCCCGCCGAGCCGCGGCCGGGAGGAATGGCGGCCGGAGCCTCCGGCGCTCGCGGGCGGAGGAGACGCGGCCGGAGCCGCCCCGGCCGGTGGGCGGCCCGGACGTGGGCTCGCGGCCCCTGTCCGGCCGCGCGTCGGGAGAAGGCCCGACTCGCCGCGGCCGGGTGGCGGCCTGGTGGCGTCGGCGTCCGTGCCTCGCCCCGCTCGGCCCCCGGACCCGGGCCGTGCCGCAGCAGCGGAGCCCGGCGCGCCGGCTTTACGGGTCCCCGCTCGGGCCCGGCGGCCCCCGCTCACATTGTGGCGGCGGCGACGGGGTCACGGCCGCTCTCGGGCCGCGCTCTCCGGGGGGCCGGCCGCGGAGGTCGCGCGGGTATGGGCGGACGGCCGCCCAGCCGGACCGAGTCCCCGGGCGCCCGCCGGTCGAGCCCGACCTTGCGGCGAGGCCTCCGCGCGTCCCCGGCCCCGGCGGGAGCGCGCGCCCCGACCCTGGAGGTAACCGGCCAGCGCCCGGCCGGGCTGGGGAAATTGGGGTCCCCCGGTGCTGGGGGAGACGGGGGTCGCTCGCTAAATTCCCAGGACTCCTGTGGCCCGAAAGCCCTCTTGTTTCCGTGAGCCGTGTGGCGTGCTGCAGTGTTACAGGAATGCGTATGCACATTCCTTGAGAGGAACCCCCAAACTCATATGTTTTCTACTCTGCTGAAAGCCGGGCTCCCTCTTGCAGTCGGGCCCCTGGTGCGGCGGTTTAGTTTGTGGTAGGGGTTAGTGGTAAGTGCGCGCTTACTGCCTGGCAGACGACGCACACGTGTGTGTGGCTCTGTGTAATCGCTTTTTCCCGTCGTGGCATTCGGATAGTTAAAAGTTAAGAGAGGCGTGCGTGAACACGGGTGTTCTGGGGTTTGTACTGTTACGAGTGTGGAAGAAGAGGAACTAAATTCGATTTTTACTTTAAGCCATGAGCTTCGAGAACCCTGGTCTGCCTAAACGCCCTGCAGCAGTGGGTGCCCCCTTTTTTATTTTATTAACTTAAGTACTCCAATTTAGGGTATGCTCCCCAAAGTGCCAATTTTCTAAAGTTCTGGGAAGGGTTGTATATTTTATGTAGCAAAATGCATTATATTTAAAAACCAGAACTACTCGTTTTTAAAAAATTAGAATGTGAGACTTTTGTTTGAAAAGGTTTGGGAAGATGAGAAAAGTCTTGAAAGTTGAAAGTTTTGTTTGCTGCTTTCCGCAGTTAAGTGAGCTGCCTCGCATTTCAAAGGCCGAAGCATGCAAACATTGAGATTGCTTGCTTTAACTCTATTATGCCCATTTTTGGAGGTTTAAGGAGAGTGTTCATCAAGCTTAAGAGAGATGGCTGAATTGCTTTCTAAAAATGTTGAACTTTATTTTTTCTTATTGACATCATTGTATTTTACCAAAAAAATAGCTTTAGATTTCCTAGGGTTTTTGTTTATTTGTATACTAGCGATGGACCCCACGGCCTCCTGCCTGTATTTTGTTTAGAACCAGGAACTCACTAAATTGCCCAGGTTGACTTCAAACTTGAAATCCTCCTGCTTCAGCCTCCCAAGTAGCTGAGATTACAGGCAGGCACCACCATGTGGCATCCGTAGGTGATCTCTTCCCCTTCACAAATGCTACCTTCGAGCTATGATTCTTAGTGCAGCCTATTTCCCATATAATTCATGAAGATGAAGACAAGGGTAATCCTTTTTTTTTTCCTTGCATCCCTGAAGTAACAGGGAAAATTGGTCATCATACTTCAGTTGTGGTTGGGATTAATGAGTTTTCTGGAATAATTCTTAATTTAATCCCAGTGTTTGACCACTTGCCCAGATTATTTTGGCCATAATACACATTATTGAGTGCACCCAAACTGGTTAAGAACGCAAGATTTGTATGTTACTTGTATTTTTCAAATAAAATTTGTCATCTTTCTCGTACCTTGCTTTCCTGATCCCTTGCTCAGTGTCTAGTTACAGGGCCCAAAAAGAAGAATGCTCAGGTTTTCTTCAGCTCTGGAAGTTCAGGATTGTGTCAAGAAAACAAGTTGTCAACTTTTAACAAAGCTAGTTTGAAGTTGCAGATTTTCATCCTGGCTCTGTGGTGCTCACCTGTAACCTTAGTACTCTGGGAGGCCATGGTGGGAGGATTCCAAGATGAGCTCAGTCTGTACAATTTAGTGACTTATGGAGACTGTCTCAAAATCAGAAATTAAAAAATATATATGGCCTGGGATGTAGCTAAGTGTGAAAGCCTAACACACATGCATGCACACACCCAAAAGGCATAGATTTTCAAACTTTTCATGTTTGTTTTCAAACAAGATTGGGCCCTCCCTTCCCCCTGTTGAATATCACACCCTTGCTTTTGAAGTGGGGCACTTTGGTAAAGAGGCCAGCCCAGCGGTGAGACTGATGGAGGCCTCTGGAGGTTGCCAAAGCCTTTCCTCTCCCAGGGTAGCGGGGCAGAGCCAGTGTGTGTGAAAAATGAATATATGAGCAAGCTTTAAATTGAAGTGGCTTTAAATTGCCATTCCTCACATTTAAAAAGTCAGAACCCCCAACAAGTTAGGTTTTGTGTTTGTATTTCTTGCAGTCTCAGCTCTCAAGAGCTTTGGAAGGTTGGCCTTTCTGCCTTTAGCAGTTGAAGCAATCCAGGATAGTGTCTTTGAGGCTTAATGTTGAACCTGTCTGAGATTGTATCCAGAGAAAGGGGTGTTAACCAGTTTTTTTAAGGGCCAATTCTAAGTTACCCCACTTTTTAAAAATCAGCTACAGATTGTCAGTAAAGGCAAGTTTCTTTTGTTTTGCTTCTGAACCAAGAACTGAGAGTAAGTGGAGAATCAGATGTGGATAAAACCCTGAAGTTCGTTACTTTCTTTCTTTTCCCCTTGTCACCATGATCCTGCCGACTGTTGGGTTTAGGAGCCATCCCTAGGTTCCGGTGGTATGCTGCCTGTGGTATGTCTCAGTGCCCAGCCTTCTGATTAGACTTGGTGGTTTCTCCCCTAGACTGTCAAGGAGTGTGTGGCAGGTCGCGGCCCCAGCGATGCATGTGAATTCTGATGCAAGCCATGGGCAAAGGCCTCCCTTGCCATCTTTATGAAGAGGCCCTCGAAAGTTCTCCCGAGTGTAGGTGCTGTGCTGTAATCCTGGATGGAGCAGAGGCTTTTCTGCTGGTGAGCAGCAGGGTTAGTGAGAACCAAATCAGGAGCAGACAGGGCATTCCCAGAGCCTGAGCTTGTAAAGACGGTAGTGCTCAGCCAGACCCTGTGGCACAGGCCTGTAATCTCTGCACACTGGGAGGTTGAGGCAGGAGGAGCGCAAGTTTGAGTCCAGCTTGGGCAACGTAGTGATTTACTGGGATGCTGTTCCAAAATCAGAACTAAAAATGTGCTGGGGATGTAGCTGAGGGCAAAAGCCCAGGCCTCTATCTCAGGTACCAAAAAAACAAAACAAAACAAGGAAAAACACACAGACACAGACACAGACACAGACACACACACACAGACACACACACACAGACACACACACAGAGCGCGCGCGCAAAACCCCAAGGCTTAACCCAAATGTTTGACTGGTTTCTGTGAAAACAGAAGACTTGGAGAGACCAAAATGAGAATACTTTAAGAATTGATGTCTGATAATTACAACAGAATTGGTCATGCAGAACTGATTAACTACCAAGAATGAGCTTATTCTTCTCCTCTTTTAGTAAACATTGAAGGAGAGGAATTGGCACTGATGGCAGAGACATGAAGTTCTGGAACTTTGGAGTTATTGTTAAGTTGGGTACGATGTTATGACTCACTAGCCTTGCAAAAATTTCTAAGACCTTCTGAGACCACTCACATTTAACAGGCTGCAATTTTTAAAAAGACCTGTGTCAGAAAATACCTTAGAAAACAGATTGTATGAAATGAGGACAGCCACTTAAGATACATTTAAAGAAACTATGCACTGGGGAGAATATTTAAAATAGTAAGGTGGTTGTAATGTTAGGGGGCTGAGCTTATGTGCTTTAACAGTATTTTTTAAAAATTAAAGTCCAAAAACAACAGGGTAAAAGAGATCTCACAATGGAGAAAACCTAAGTATAACACCTAAAGACTTTTTGATTACTTCAGAATAATAAAACTATGTAAAAATTCTGTATACAGACTTTTAAAGAGCAAATGGCAAACTGAGAAAAATAACTTACAAGCAAATTTACTTTTTGTACTAGAAAAAGAGGGCTTGTAAACCAATAAAAAGAGCACCTCCCCTGTCGAAAAAGTGGCACATGTAATTGATAACAAAGAACAGCAAACCTGGAAAAAATTTCGACTTCATTAGCAGTAATCCCAGAAATAAAAATCTGTGAGATGTTTTTTTCCTCTCAGTTTTTGGTGTTCAAAAAAAAAAAAAAAACTTCGAGAATGTGGAGAAATGAGCCCCCTTATTGCTAGAAAGAGTGTGATTTAATAGGATTTTTCATGAGCAAAATAATATTACAAAATACGTGTGTACTTTGAATTGAAAAAAAACCTAAAAGTTGAGTTGGGGTATAGCTTAGTGTGAAGTCTCTGAATTGGGTTTCCAGTACCAGCTTCCCCTCCCCAAGTTACTGTCAGTTATTTTATAAAGGTGTTCTTAGTGACATAAATTAGGAACACCATCGGAATTATGAAAAATAGGTACACAGAATTATAACACCAAATGTTGGGGGGGGCACCTTTATTACATAGAAATCTGTTATGTACTAACTAAACTAGCTACGTGTGCCTGAAAGTCCAAGCGTGAAAGAGGCCAGAGCCCCAGCCCCTCTCCTGGGGGTGGGTCGAAGCTGGGAGGGAGGGTTGGGATCTCCTGGGAGTGGGTCGAAGTGGGAGGGAGGTTTGGGGTCTTGCAGGATGCTCAGGCCCAAGGGGAATCCCTGGAGCAGACAATGGGGGGGGGGGGGCTGCTTTCCTTTCCCAAACCCCAAAATGTCTTTTGGAATGTGGGGGGAACGGAAGGGGGGAAAGCCCAGAGATTTCTGACTTCTGTCTTAAAGATTAACTTAAGGATTTATTTGCAAATTCATCTTCCCTATGATAACAGCACTCGCTGGTCATCATTGAGAATGTGACAAAGAACTGTTTTGTGACTTAGCTGCTGCCCGCCCACAGCTTATGGGACAGAGTCTTTTCTCCAGGGTTGTGGTTCAGGAGACTTTGACATGCAGCACGGGAATATGTGACATCAGTCATCAGGTAGTACTGAAATTCCTGTTTGACATGTTGACAAATGGCTACCTGTAGAGAGTAAGTCCTTAAAGAAGGCCGAGGCGGCCTGCCTGCCTGCCTAAGTATGTGGAACACTTGAGACCCAGCCCATCCAGCTGCTGATAGCTCCTCAGTGTTCTGAGGGTGACTGTCCTGTACGGGATTTTTATTTTGTTTTTAATGGATGTGATCACTTTGGGGATTATGATGCTTTTCTTACCACTATTATTTTTGAAATTAAAGGGCTTTTGCTTCATCAGTCTACCTATTAGCTGCATTTTCAGGATTTTTATTTGCTTAGAAAGATTCTTCCCAGTGTTCTGTGACTGTGAGGTGTAAGGAATTAGGAGGGAAGATCTGTGAGTAAATTGAGCAAACGCCAGTTTGCATGTTGAAGGGCCTTTAATATGTTAATGTGCATTGCTACTCCCTTAGGGAGATGGAGTATGGGATATATATGTCTTTGTACAGTCACCCTTAGTAGCTTTTGAAGAAAGAAAACCCCACAACATTGAAAAACATGTTTTTGTAGAGTACATAAAAACTGTTTTATTAATTTATTTTGAGAGAGTGTCTTCATCTGAAGCCTAGGCTGCCTTAGAACTCGAGGCAATCCTTCTGCCTCAGCTTCCCAAGTTCTGGGAACAATAGACCAGTACTTTAAAAATCACAGAACATGGAGATGTGTGTGCCCTACCATAGAGACCTGGTGTGTAGTTCTTTTATTTTTTTAATTTTTTTAAATTTTTTTGCCTTTTTTCCTGTTGAGGCATTGCTAAGCATATAAAAGCCCTATTTTTTTAGAGCACACTGTGAGACATATCACAGACCCAGGGGCCTAAGACTGTAGTAGCTTTGTCTAACAGGGATTTTGCTTCAGTTTACGCCTTGTCTATATCCTAAACTATAACATTCTTCTACAGGAACTATGTAAAAAAAATTTAAAGGATCTGGACCAACATTAACCCATGGTTACTATTAAGAAACAAAATAAAGCCTGTACTATTAATATTACCATTTTGTTAGTGGCATCAGATTTTGAGAGAACTTAGATCAGGAAAATACTGGGTTCTAACATTAACTACAAGGATGTTTCAAATTGTCATTTTCTTTAAAAGTCTAGGGGGCTGGGGACATGTAGCTCAGTGGTAGGGCACAGTCCCCAGTACTTTCCCTCCAAAAGTTCAAAGTCCTGATATTTAAAGGCATCCTAGTACTTTAAGCTGTCTTTTAAAGGCAGGGAGAGGGCTGTTAGATTTGTAACTGATTTATTAAATTGGTTCGCCTTAATTTTAACCCATGGTTTTTGGAGTATGAACACTGTTCACATGGAGGGGGTGTCACTTGTTTGTGCCCATTTGCCACGACCTGGCATAGCCCCCCAGATCACCGGGTTTTATTGGGGAGGGGGAGTGATACCAGAGTGTTAGGGCCCCATACCAGGCACATGGCTAGTAGTCTTGCCTTTGTCTCATGCATCTGTTGGACTTGATCCTCTGTCCTAGCATGTGTTTGGGGTTCTTCAGTTTCCTTAGGTTGCCTAAGCAGTTCTCAGCAGCTCTTCAGCTGAGCTCCCTGGTTTTGCTAACAGCTTGCAGGGCTTTTTCTGTTTTCCTACCTGCTTCAGTTCCATCTTAAGCTGCCCCACACTGAGCTGTCCTCCCTCAACCACGTCCAACTTTATGTCCCCAGCATTCTATCTATCTGAGACCCCGGCTTAAAGCCTGTTCTCTCCTGTCCAAGTTCAGTAAATCTTACCAGCACTTCACTTACGCCTTTGTGCCTGGCGCTGTGCTCAGAGTCACCACCCCCATTTGCCCTCACCTCCCTGGTCGTGGTCCTGCTGACCATTGTGAGCCGGGATCTGTCGCAGCACCCCCAGGGCAGGTCTTTGGAGCCTGGTGATTTTGTAGAGTGGGCCCTGTTCCCTGGTGCTGTCAGGCCTGTGCCACAGTAGGCCCCACTCCTCTCAGAAGGTTGTAGAGCATGTGACACTACCACGCTTTGGTGTGCTCCTTTTTCACTAACCAGTCCTTGTGTCTTATGTCACATGACAGTAGCCACATTCTCTTGGTCCTAGGTCTTCAGGCTGGGTTATGATTTCAAGTCACAAAATCAAACAATTTCAGTGATAAAATGGCTAATGTGCAGAAGCCTGTAAACTGAGATTTTACCATTAAAAATTAGAACTTCTGAAAGTTCCAGAAAGCATTGACCAGAGAATTAATAGATTATAAATGACAGACCATGTATTACAGTAAGGTTTTGTTTGAAAGCACAATGTTATGTAAGATGAAAGTGTTCTTTGCTTTTTATGGTAAATACAAATGTGTGTGGATAACTGGGACAGATTGTCTTAGTAGTTATAGGAAAAGTGAGTAGAAAAACCATTTCTGTAACAGTTGTGTATCACAAATTCACACTAATAAAAATGAGGGGGGCCAACTTTGAGGATTATTTTGGCAGCAACCAATGGAATTACAGGTTTATTTTCATTTATTTTCTTTCATTTTGTGATACTGGGGGGTTGATCCTGGGTCCTCACTGAGCTACCTCCCCAGCCTCTTTTTAGTGTCTTATCTTGAGATGGGGTTGCTAAGTTGCCGTCTCTGTTCTTCAACATACAGTTGTCCTAGCTGAAATTACAAGCCCAGCTTACAGTTCTGTTTTAAGAAGAGGAACGAGCTGGAGGAATAGCACAGCAGTTAAAGTGCTTGCCTAGCAAGTACAAGGTCCTGAGTTGATTTCCTAGCACCACATAAGCTGTGTGTGGTGGTGCAGTCCTGTAATCCCAGTACTTGGGAGGCTGAAGCAGGAGAATTGCCATGAGTTTGAGGCCAGCCTGGGCTCCATTGTGATTTCAGGACCAGCCTGGACTACAGAGTGAGACGTTGTCTCAAAATTTCCCCTAAAATGCAGAGAAGGGTTTATTGGATTATCAACTATCCACCAAACCGATTATAACTGCCAGTTCTGTAGTGTGATATCTGAAAAAAATCAGTCTCAAAATGTTTCTTTTATTGCACTTACATTTTTCATAAGTTGATTAATTTGATGAATTTTAATGTGCAAATTTTGTTTTAGGAAATTCAATCTATTTGTGAAGTACATGTTCTCAAATGGATCGTTAGATACATGGTGTAGTTTTGTTGTTTTATTTTGTGCTGTACTGAGGGTTGAGCCCAGGATGTTCACAGTAAGTTACAGCTCTCATCCCCTTTTTGATACATGTTTCACTAGGTTGCTCAGGTTGTCCCCAAACTTGTGACCTTAAGCTGGAGGAATGGGGTCAGCGGTTAAAGTGCTTGCCTAGTAAGCGCTATGTCAAATGCTAACTAAGTTGCCCAGTTCTGTTCCCCAGCACCGCGGAAGCCAGGCGTGGTGGTGGAGGAGGCCTGTAATCCCAGCAGCACTCAGGAGGTTCAAACAGGAGGATTGCAGTGAGTCCAAGGCCAGCCTTGGCTCCATCCTGAGTTCAGGACCAGCCTTCGGGCTGCAGAGCTAGACCGTCTCAAACAAAAACCTTGTGATCTTCCTGGCTCAACCTCCCAGAGTGCTAGAGTTAACACGTATTTGTCACTGTGCCCAGCTAGATGTGAATTCTTGATGCTATGAAACTCTGGATTTTGTGATTTTTTTTAAAAAAAGTTACTTTGCCTTTTTAAAAATATTAGCTATGTTTCTAATTGGGGACATGAATGATGGTTTTCAGAGTAAGCTACTTAAAGCCCGATCTTAATGATTAATGAAGTGAACTGTCTTTCTTGGGGCTGCCACACCAGCCTGGAGCTGACTGTTAGGACTGTAGTCCGGTTCGTCCCAGCCAGTGCCATGACAGAAATCAGAAACGTCTCATCAGGCGCACTTTCTGCATACTTAAAGTAAAACAGAGCCAGGTCTGGTGGCTCATGCCTCTGTGCGCGGTGGGTGGGTGGGTGGGTGGGTGTGTGTGTGGGTGGGTGGGTGTGTGGTGTGTGGTGTGTGTGTGGCACTTCTAACGGCTGAGGCAGGAGGATCTCAAGTTTGAGCCTGGCCTGAGCACTTTAGCGAGATTCTGTCTCAAAAACATGGTGGGGATGTAGTTCCATATGAAGTCCCTGGGCTTGATCCCCAGTGCCACAAAATACAGGAAAATGGACTCTAGTTATTGTAGAGATAACTAAAAAAGAGGAGCCACTTTGTGTTTCTTTTGCCCCAAGCAGTGACCCAGCTGGTGGTGCCCCTTGTAGCTCCCTCTGGAGAGGTTGCTGCAGGTGGAAGTCTTGAACTGGGGATTGGAGGCCAGCCTGGGTCTGGATGGGGGACTTCATCTTACACAAACAAAAAGCAGATCACAACCTGAAGAAAACTTACCACTTTTCTGGAGAGAAATAAAAATAAGTTGTACAATCCTTGAAGAAAATTTACTAAAAAAAATTTGCAACTAAAAAAGGCTAGTCGAGACTATGGGGAGTTTTTAAAAAGCAAGTCCCAAATGCTGGAGGGCTTACATGGGTTTGAAAGGAAAGTTGAGTGTGTTGTAATAGAAAGGGCCACATTGTGGGAACTGTTTGTAACCAAAAAAACATATATAGCTATGTCAGTGGCCAATTTTCATGAGCTGAGGAGACCTCCGATAACCCATTCAGCCCTTGTGCCAGGAACAGCTCGTTTGAGAGTGCTATCCTCTGTGAGGTCCTTCAAGGTGGACAAAAAGGTAAATTATCTTCATATCAAACAAAACCCATCAAAGCCCAAATCAAATAGGGAGTCATAGGTGTACATAGCCATTTTCTAGTAAAATGGGGCACATGTTTGAATGTTCCCTTAGCTCAGTGCTTATCAGAATTAAGGATTGAATGTTCATTTTAGTGAAAAGAAAAGAAATGTGAAGGTTGCTTTGTTTTTATTCTACTATTTAAGTGGTCACTAGCTTCCTGTTCCATTTCCAATGTACTGATTGAGCAGGTAAGTTTTCAAGGCCCAGCACCCATCACCTATGGGGCAAACTGGCCACCACACACAAGGGACACTCAGAAACTCCTTGAGTAGGATTGTGGAGCAGGCGGCTGATGGGAGTGTGTTGAGGAGGAGTGGCAGCTTCTGTGCAGCCTTGGCCTAAGCAGTTGTACACATGCTCCCTGGGAGAGGGAAGGGCTCCCTAGCTACTCTCGCTGGGGAGATCCTGGGAGAAGCGCTGCAGGAAGCTGTGAGCTGAAGTGTAGTTCTTAGCAGTACAAGCTGATTTCTTGGGAAAAACCAGGCAGTGTCTCAACACCCTTCATGTATGTATAATGTGCATATGATTCTCAAGTTTTTGAAACTATTTATACCAGCCATGCAGTAGTATATTACTGGAAGTCATGTAGTAGTTAAAGCAAGAAGATAGCTTTTGACAAACAAAATTCAATTCTGAATTGAACAGGGTTTGTTTTCATTTGGTTTGGTTCTTTGGCAGTACTGAAGGTTGAAGTTAGGGCCTACACTCTAAACTACGTCCTCACCCTTGCTGAGTTGCCCTGCCTGATCTGAGCTTCAGTTTTTCGGCTTCAGCCTCGCAGAATACTGGGATTATAGGCCTGTACCCCCAGACCCGGCTGAATTGAACAGTCTTAAGGCTTTTGTGCTCTTGTATGTGGGTTTTCAGAATTTAAGAAGACCCTCTTCAGTTAACTGTTCAGGTACCAGGTTCATGGGGACAAAGACTGCTTCTAATTTCCTAAGCCATTCATAGAAGAAAATTCTATACTTAATAGTATGTGGTATTTCCTGTAATTGTAAAATTGGGGAACAGGAATGAATTAAATTAGCATGAGCAGATGTATAATTTGAAGGACCAAGGCTCTGTTATTAAGTCATTTAGTAAAAATTTGAACATTACTAATTTTGGAGCTCTGCTGGTTTTTAGGAAAGCAAAAGGCAGGCAAAATTATGACACTAGAAATATATTTGCTCTGGTTGTCTCCAGTGTAGTGGGTCTTGATCTTGTTCTGAAGCCTAAAGCCATCAGGTCAGTAGTTTTCATGGCTTAAGTAAGTATATTTCTCAGACTTTTTATGTAATGTGTGTCCAGTAATAGTACTGTTACTGCCCAGCAGAAAATGAAATGGTGTGTGATTTGATTTTTTTTTTTAAAGTATCCTCAGAGGTTTCAAATGTGTCCCTAGACACCTTGGAGTAATGAACACACCAGTACTTGTGGAACACCTGTATTTTGACAGGGCACTAGGTGTTGTAGGGATGGAGGATTCGGCTGTGAACAAGGTGTTGGGCCTCAGCTGGTGAGGATCTGCAGGTCACAGTGATATTTTCATTAAATGTGTAAGTCAGAGAGCAAGACTTTGTTTGCAAAGAATAATTTTCATTAATATATTTTCCATTTTGTAGTAACAAGTATAAATGTAAACACTTATTACTCAACAAGAAAGTCTAATTTTAAATTAAGGAAAATTAAGCAAATTTAATATTAAATACTGGCTTTTTGTTTACTAATGTTTTCTGCCTTCCAAAATAAAAAGCCTGTTTTCTGAGTGCCATGTGAAAATCAGAAATGAGCTTTTAACTGAGTTCATTGGTGCACATCTGTAATCCCAGTACTCTAGGGTAGAAGAATCGCAGATTCAAGCCTAGCCTAGATGACTTAGCAGCCTAGTGAGTCCCTGCCTCAAAATCAGAAATTTAAAGGTTTTTGGAATGTAGCTGTGTGCAAGTCTGTCAGCTCCCAAAAGGTAAGTTTTTACATTTATTTTAAAAGTTTTACTAATACTACATGACTAATTGTTCAACAACCTAAATATGTCTTTGTATTCAGTAGGCTTTAATCATTTTCTCTTCAAAATCCTGTGAATTAGATGGATTTTTAAGGGTCACCTCTCAACGATAGTTTTTAGAAGGAAGGAAGCGATCATTTGGGGAGTTCCTATTCCATAGGAGACATGGGACAAGTCAGTTTTACACCTGCGGAGTCTCATTAGTTAAAAGATCATTACAATAATTCTGAGAATTTGGTATTTTGATGTTTAATTCCTCTCTGCCATTCTTTTAAGAAAATGGTGACAGCCTACGGTGACACCAGCAGTCAGAGCTGTCAGGAAAGGCAGGAGTGTTTTTGTTTCTGTTTTCTGTTCTGCCCCCTGGTTTTGTTGCTTTGTGTTCTATTAGGTTTTTTTTTTTTTTTTTTTTTTTGCTTGCTTGTTTTCTGGTGCACCTGATGGAACCCAGGTGGTAGGGCTGTGTACATAAGTGTTCTACCACTGAGCTACATCTCCAGCCTAAAGCAACATCTTTTTGGTTTCATTTGAGGTTTTTGTTGTTGTGGGGGTTTGTTTTTGAGGAATGGTCTCACTCTGTAGTCTAGGGTGGTCCTGAACTCTCTCTTTAGCCCAGGCTGGCCTCCAGCTCACAACAAAACTCCTGCGTCATCTCTTGACTACTGAAATTACAAGTGTGTGCCATCCAGTTTATATGTGGTATTGGGGAATTGAATTCAGTACCTTGTGCTTGCTAGGCAAGTGTTCGAATTGCTGTACTAGTCTCCCAGTCATTGGAGCTACATTTTTGAAGCCTACCAGTCTTTTATATACTAACCTATTTCTGTTAAAAAAAAAAAAAATCCCAGTTTCTCACATAAGGTTGTTTCTTTGAAACTTCCTTTATCCCTAGGTTTTGCCTCCTAATTTTTGCATTGAATGTTCCATTTTATAATACAAAGAATTTCATGTAAATACATTTACAAAGGTCTGAATGATCATCACTTACCCTACGTAGGACTGCCATGAGATTTTTATACTTGGGATTTTATATTTATTTACAGGACATTATTGCCAGGTGATTACTTAAAGCTGAGGTTACATTTGATTGTGATCCTGCAGGCAAATGTGTCCCAAGATTGTTTTAGTAGTTTTTACAGTATATGTGATTGTGAAACATGTCACAGTGCAAGTACACCTGTCCACCCCTGAGATTTAGCTGGTTAACATACTTGCTGCTTGTTTAAGATCTAGTGAGCGGATTCTGTAACTACTGTAATTCTCCAGTATTGATAGGTGTAAATAATAGTGACAATGACTGTCATAGAACAAAGAAAATCTCCAATTTCTTGCTGAAAAGCACTGCAAAAACTACTGTGGTTTGTTGCCTGCCTTCATAATTGAAGAGATTGTCAAATCCCAGTCAAAGGTGATATAAAGAGATGATTTTCACCGGTGTATATTCACAGTCCCCCTGAATTCTATCCATGGGCCTCCTGTAGTCCACTTCCACTTAGATTTCCTCACTTGCAGTCCTTCCTTCTCAGGGGTAGCTTTTTTTGGGGTGGGGGTAGGCAACAGCTCCTTCTGTCTGTTCTATACTTGTTCATATTAGTATGTTTGTATTTATCCTGCTCCCCCATGTGCAGAATGCCTCTGGCTTTGTCCCCAGAGATACCCTTGTGTGGCCCAGGAGCGCCTCTTCCCATTCATAGTTAAACAGTATACCTTGGTAGACATGCTAGAGTTTAGTCTTGGTCCCTGTTGATGGATTTTGGGATTAAGTTCTAATTTTCTTCAGTGACTAAATGAATTTACTACTTCTTGTGGTTTGGGCCAGTTTATTTTGGGAACAGGTTCCTAAAAGTAGATTGGTGGGTCAAAGGGTCATGGAATGTGTCACATTATTAGAAAAAGCCAAATTCCTTTGCCTGTCATTGGGCAGTTTCACCAGCAGTAGCTCATTTGTTTTGAATTAGGAGGTAAAGTGGAGGTTTGAAAGACGGCCTTTTTCGTCCTACTCTAACTCTGTCTGTGCTACAAATCCAGTCAGGCCAGTGGCCCTTCCCACTTTCGGTTGCCTTGAACATCTGGTCCACTGCTGTTGACCCGAGTTGAGCCATTTTTCCAGTTACTTTTCCTGCTTGTGTCCTGTCTCCCACAGACTGCACAGAGCTGTTAGGCTGTTTCTGAAACCTTGTCAGCTGTGTCACTTTCCATCTCTGAATCTTTCGTAAATCTGTTACCCACACAGAATAAAGGCCTTGTCCACTTCCCGCAAACCCACCTCCCAAAGTCTGCTCAAACCCACACCCAACCTTGCATTATTTGCTCTTCTGCTCCCTCCTTTTTCCCTGTGTGCACCCCCTCCCCCCAGTTTCTCTGCTCTGAACAGAATCCTGCTTTTCATCCTTTCAGAAATGGGGAAAGCACTCATTTTCAGGCCTTATTGGTCGTATGGCCTGCATGGCCACCTTTTTCTCTGACCTCGTATTGTTATGTGTCTTTAGTGTAGTAGAAAGCCCCACTTTTAGTATTGCTGTTGGTGGTAATCAGAGCCATATGTGTGCAGAACCCAGTCATCTTGAGACAGAGACCTGCCCCTTCCTATGAATGAACTGAATGTAACCCATAAAGATTATAGCTAGTTGTTTTAAAAACAGTTGTAATGAGGAATAATTCATATGCCATTACATGTGCTTATTTTAAATATATAATACATTGAATTTTTAGGGAAGTTCTAGGCCTGTACCCCACCACCATTTAATTTTAGAACATTTTCTTTATCCCATAAGATCCCTGTGCCTGTTCATAGTCATTTTCCATTCCCACTCGCACCCCCTCAGGCAACCAGGGACCTTGCTGTCTATCCATTCGCCTCTCCCAGACATTTCATATAATACATGGAATGATAGGCTGTATGGTCTTATGTACCTGACAACTAATCTAATGTTTGAGTTTCATTGATACTCATAAGTATTTCATTTCTGATTGTCAAATCGTACTTAATTGTGACTGTCATATTTTGAAACTCCATTTACCTATTGCCGGATGGACATTTGGATTACTAGTCAGAGTTTTGCCCTTTAATATGCTATGACCATTTGCTAACAAGTCCTTGCGTTTTCTTATGTTTTGGTAGACGCTGTCACTGGCCGGGACCTAGGGAAATCCCCCCAAAGAGGAGATGAGGACCTTAACCTGCTGCAGAGTAGGTTCTTAACTCACTGTTATGGAAAACAACTTGAGGGCATGTCCATGAGAGGCATGGGTAGATTAGGTAGAATTACAAAGTAAGAGAAAATAGGAAAGGACTTGAGCTGAATAGCTGATGGGGGGCATCTGTGGTAGAGAGGGTCACCAGGTCCATGGGACCAAGTCTCGGATTAGCGGAAGCAGGCCAGGATCTGGTTGGTCACTACCTCAGGGGTGCTTATTCATGAGGTGATTGCCTCTACCGGAGTCCAGAGTGAATGTCATTTAGGGCAGGAGTGGGGCGGGGGGGAAGTCAAGCCTGTGAAATTATTCATCCAAGGCAGCTGTCAACATTAGGGGATGAGTTCATTATATGATGATTAAATGTTTGACCAAGTACAGCAGGCTAAAATTTTTAGGTTGATAATTTTGGATGGCCTGCAAATGATGTCATAAACATCCACATGGCCCTTGGCAGAAAAAAGTTTTCCTGTTCTTTAGGACAGTGACTGGAGACTTGTGAACTCCCTATAGATCTCTTATCTTGGTGCCCTTAGACTTGAAGGGAGATGAAATAGATTATATATAAATTTAGGGCTAATCAGCTTTGTGTTAATACTTTTAGGCAGACACTCTCTAAATGATTAACATGCCTACCTGTAGAGCTTTGCAAGGATCTGAGCCAAGTATTAAGGTAATAAAGGAAACACAGAAAAGGGTCAAATTTTGTTCTGCTTTTAGTTATCTAGTGGACGAATGTAGGCCCAAATGAAGAGATCACTGTTCGTTGTTTGTTTTAGCAAAACCCACTTTGAAGTCCCATAAGAAAATACATTGTGCCTTTAATAAATCCAGAGGGCTGAGGATTTGCTTTCTGACCGGAGGGTGGTCTCAAACTCTGTCAGGTGGCCTAGTCCTAATGGGTGAGTTGTATGGTAAATCTTTGAGTCATATGGTAAGTTGAATCATCTCATCTTCTGATGTTTCAGATCTTTACCAGATTTAAATAAAGATAAACATTTATGATACTTTCAGAACTTGAAAATTTGACTTTGAAATAATTTGAGAAGCAGAACTCATTTCTCATTTGGGCATGTGCTTCTCTGATTACAGTCCTGGATTTAAAGCTTTTGAATGGCCTGAAATAAGTAGACATAAAGCTTAGCCAATGTCTAGCGAATGGGCATCTATTAGAATGTTAATTTAACCCCTTTCCAACCAAATCCTGGCCCTTCCACATGCTAGGGAAGCACTCTGCTACTGAGTTACATCCTCAGTCTTAATTTAACTTTTTCTTTCTCTTGTGCATTGTATTGCTTGAATGGAAGTTCCTTTTGTTCTCTATAGAAAGAGGGTGATAAAAATGTCTTCTAAGTGTGAATACTATGAGTCTTCTACTTCAGTAAGAGTGATAGCATTTTACCTAGAGTAGTAAATACTCTTCTTGGTACATGTACAGGCAGAAACCTAGTTGTTGGATGCACACATTGTTGGCCCCTATTTTTAAGGCAGGGTCTCACTCTGTAGTCCACGCTGGCCTTGAACTCAGAAATCCTCCTGACTCAGACTGGTGGAATCACAGGTGTGTGCCACTGTGCCCAGCTTATGTAGTGCTGAGGAATTGAACCCAGTGCCTTGTGCTTGCTAGACAAGCACTTTAGCCACTGCTATTCCCCCAGCTGTGTTGGCCCCTATTTATAAGATAGTCTCTGCCCTGGCATCTTTAAGCTAAAATTCCTTCTGGCTTAATAAATGGTGAAAATTTCTTAAAAACTGCAATTCAAACACTACTATTATATTCAAATGCTAATTGTTAAAATGTTAAATGAGAGTAGTTTGGGAAATGTAAACGTAAACAGTCCAAGTTTGCGGATTTGCTGGCCCTTTCCTGACCTGTGGATTTGCACTTGGCCACAGGGAGGCTTCATCTGTTCCTTTGGGAGCCTAGTTGTGTGATTGTCTGAAGCTGAAGGGCGACTTGGTGCAGGCACGTTGGGAGTGCAGTAAGAAGCCCCCCCTTCCTGAGGAAGCAGCAAGGGCAAGCAGAGGAAAGAACCATGGGATTCCATTCCTTGGCACAGAATCTCCACCACTGACTCTGGCAGGCTGAGTTTGCTGATTTTGTAGCATCTCTGAGCTGGAGTTTCCTCATTTGTGAAATGTGAGTGCCACGCAGAGACTGTAGCTGCCATGAGGATTAACCGGGTTGGAGTCTTGGATCTCCTTTTGGTACAGAGTGGCATGCAGAAGCCTGCAATGGATATTCCTGCCTTTCCTTATGTATCTTGACAGTCTGACCTGGGACTGTCATACCTACCTGATGGGCACAGCCTGGGACCGTCTCTGGGGTAGGGACGGAAAGAGCCAAGTGTAGAAGGGCGCTGGGGTCCACTTGTGAGCAGAGTGAGAGCCTACTTGTGTGGCTGGAATTCCCTGGGGCAGCAGACTGGTGGATGGATTGGAGGGAAGGGCCAGCCCGAGGGAGCCGTGAAGACCCGTTACTAATGATGGGCTGAGAGAATTCCTGGGCTGCAGGCAGTTGTGGATGGTGTGAGGAGAAGTGGCTTGCAGAAGTATGGAGCTAACGCAGATGAACCTGTTTTACATCAGGTGTCGTCGGTCAGCACAAGGAGGAAAGAACCAAAAGTGCTTTTGGTACTGGGATGGGAAATGAAGGGGGAGTGAGTTTGAAGGTGGAGAGATCTGTGTTTTGAAGGCATGTGGCTTGTAGTACGCACGGAGTGACCAAAATATACAGTCAATATTTACTTTTTTAAAAATATCTGTTATACTGAGAGATAAGTTGTCATTACTCACCTTCAAGATACCCCCCTCATTCTAACCACTCACCCCATTGTTCTTGCCACATCCTCAGTGGTTCTGGATGTCCTCTTGCAGGAGTGTCTTTACAAGGTCTGATTAAAAGCTATGGTGAATGCTGCTACGGTGTGTTACCCAGTGGAAAAATAGGACAGTGTGTCCTCATCCGCCTTATTCACCAAATCTCGCACCCTGTGACTTCTGGCTTGTCCCCAAAGTCACAGTGGTCGTGAGGTGCATGCTTTGAAAACATTGAAGCAGCACAGTAGGTGCAAAGGCCCTAGGTTTAGTCCTTGGTACAGAGAGAACAAAAAGACAAAGATTTGCAAAACTGCTGTAGAAAGTGGCAAGAATGATAGGCTGTGTGTGTTCAAAGTGTGTGGGCAGGAGTATTTTTAAGGGAGTTAATGACAGTGTATTTTTTACTGTAATAAGTTTTTAAAAATTTAACCTTTCATAGTATTTATATCAGTTTTTACAGTCATTGGAGCTGGAGGAATGGCACAGCAGTTAAAGTGCTTGCAAGCACAATGGCCTGAGTTCATTTCTCCAGCACCACATAGAGCTGGGCATGGTGGTGCATGCCTGTAATCTCAGCACTTGGGAGGCTGAGGCAGACAAACTGTCCTAAGTCCAAGGCTAGCCTGGGCTGCAGAGTGAGAGAGACCCTGTCTCCAAAAAGAAGAAGAAGAAAAAAGTTTTTACAGTTATCACAGAGGACTTGAGAGGGGAGGATCTAGGTGGTATTAAATGAGAAAGCTTAATTCCTATCCCCTAATTCTTCCGATTGAAGTTGGACAAAGACCAGTTGCTCCATTTTGGGCCCTAGAATGAGTTAGTGGTGGTGGCAGGAGCCAGGGGAAAGGAGCGAGGAGAGCTAGGCAGTCTGTAGCTTCCAGGGTAGGTGATGTCACAGCAGTCTACTGCTAGTTGACATTTTTCTTCAAAATTGTTAAGCTGAAACTGTAAAAGTCCATTATTCAAATCCTGAACCGAGTCGTTTGTACAGCTTGCAGCTAAACCTGCCTTCTTCTGCCAGGTGGTTTTTCCTAATCTCTGCTGGGCGTGGTAGACCGGGTTGGGCGGTGTCAGACTGGGCAGACCCAGGTGGGCTGTGTCAGACTGGGTCCTTCATGCACAAATACTCTTTAGCTCGCTGAATAGTTCTCTCTTGTATGTGTCAAATAGATAGTAATAAAACATGATGTGTTCCACACTTAAACAGTTAGAAAGCAAGAGTACTACTACCAGGAACACCAGCCCAGCCCTTCCCACCCTGGAAAATAGTCTTGTACTGTACTGTAGGTCTGGGGAGGTCCCTGTGCACCTCTTCCTTGCCCAGTCTCTGTCCCCAGCAGTACTGTGAATTTTTTCCTATCCCTGTTCCATTCTTTTGCTTCTTTATGTGGTTAAATTATAATTTGTGTGGGTTTACTGGGTTTGTGGGTTTTTTTTTTTTTTAGTTTATTATGGATATGGAAACCAGGTTCCTTTCAATCACACAGCTCTTTCTTAAAATATTGTAAATCCTAGTCACAACATCATTTTACCCACAAAAGTCTGTTTAACAAGCAGGTATGAGGTGTTTTTCTTTTTGTACATAATGTACGTAAGCATAGTATAACTGATAACCAGTACCTTAATGTTGGAAGAGTGCTAACCCTTTCTTACATAGAAATTACCTTCTTAATCTTACATAAAATGGTACCGTATGTAAGTGTCCTCTTTCACTCTGTTGCCCTGCATTGTTCCCCTCCCCCCCACCCCCCCATTTGACCTGAATTTCCTCTGTGCTGAGGGACAGCCGCAGTCCACTACTTCTATTGGGTGGCCGTCTGTAGCTTACTTGTGAGTTCTCCTGTCAGGGGTCATGTGCTTTATTAACAGGATCCTTCTTTCATCCATCTTACAATCTATGTGGCAAGTGTCTTTATTTCTGAGGTTCATTTACAGGAGCATCTCAGTCCAGTGCCTTACTGTCCGTTTTTATCTTGCATGTCATGGTGTAAGGAAGATCACTGTGTATACTTTCAACCATGGGTTAGAAAGTAAGTAGTGCTGAGTAATGCCCAGGTTCATTGAAATTTTAATCACATTTAAAATGTTACTGAACTAGAAAAGCTGAATTTAGTCTTGTTTTATATTTAATGGTGGATTTAACTATTTTCATACTTCATTATTTAATTATGGATGTTCTTTTTAGAACACACTGTAGTTTTTGTTGCATTTTTTTGAAAGCTGTCAACCCAAGCAAAGCAGCCGAAGTCTTTCCTTGAAATCTTCATTCCTTGTGTTCCTCTTACATCTGATTTGAGTTATATTATTTTAACACTCTGCAACATTGGTTTCAGCAACTGTTCTGCTGAATGTGTTTGGTCTCAATTTATGGAAGTAGAGGCAGATGTTTCACATATGGGCAGAACTAGTGTCTGAGCTTTGGAGTGTTCGGGGTAAAGTTGAGGAAGTGACATAGTTACTATCTTAAAGCTTGACCACCCATCCCACCCCCCAGAGATAGACTTACAAGCATTGAGGTTGAGGAATTCGTGTTCTCCCCAGTTGGGAAGTGGTGGGGGCTGGCACACAGGACTGTAGGGCACTTCATGTGGGGTGGACAAGGTGAGGAAACAGAGTGCTTAGCCAGCTGGGGCTTGCAGAGCAGAGACTCTCCTCCTCCCTGAAGCCAGTGGTCATCTGTGGTCACTAAGGGTTGCAGGCCTTGGGTTATCTTCCCATGTTCTGAGTGGGCATTCCTGACTGCCTGGGATGCCCTCTGTGGGGCCATCCCACTCATTGCTTTCTTCCCACGTCCCTTCCTGGATGCTGGAGTTGTGATAGGATAAGAATCCCATGGCCTCTTCCACAGACAACCTTACTTAAAATACTAAGGCCCCTAACAGCTCTCTTGAGGCAGCTGTCCTCATTTCTAGGACACGGGATCAGTGCCTTCTTCTGTTCTGCCTGTTCGTGCCCACAGAGCTCAGAGATAGCTCTTTAGAGGTTTGCCGCTGTCCTCCCCAACCCCCATCAGTGGCATCCACTGGCCACCAGACTCAGGTCAGTGGACTCAGGCTCTGTCCAGAACTTTGACCTCTCCCTTAGGTGATCTGCTTGCAGGTGGATAGCTACCAGTGCCTTGGCCTCTCATTTTCTGTGCTCCTCGCTGGTCCCATCAGTGGCCTCCACCACAGTGGCTTTTCCAAAGTGATGATTCCATAGCCTTCTGGCTTCCTCACCCGCACCTCATCCTCTGGAAGGGGAAAATGAATGGGCCTGGACATCCCCTCCCCTTGCTGCCTCCCTCACGGCCAGCGCTCTGCTTTTCTGGCTGTCCCAGCCGATTCAGTTTGAGTGCCTCTCAGACACTTGTAAAACCACCTAGTAACTTCTGAGGGGTTGCCAGTGACTTAGACAGAATTAGATCAGGACAGCCCATTAAGATACCCTAATGATGACAGAAGTATCAAAAAACTGTTGGACTTGTTGAATAGCCTTATTACCTGCCTTAAAGTATATGAAGAGACGTGAAGGAATTTGCCCAAAGTAATGCCAGATGAAAAAAATGCAAATTGATGTGATATCATATTACTGCCTCATCTTTGCTTGGCTCCCAGGCTTTTAGGGCTGTAACTTTGTAGTTACAAAGTCTGTAGGTTCTGTGTTTTCTAGTTGGAACTTATGTGGAACCAGTCCTTGTTCTGATTTCCCTTTTGAACTGTGATTCTCAGAATCAAGTGGTGTCTGTCAGGGGGTGTGTTTGAAGCTGCCCCGTCTTCTCTTGTGTGCCGTAGTCTTCTGTGGCCAGTTGCCCAATGTGAGCCTCAAGTTCTGCAGAATCTCTGTGGCCAAGGAAGCACCCTCCCATGCATCAGTCCCTCTACTTCCTGTCCTAGTGGGTGATGTCATAGTGCAAATCAAATCACAGTAGTCATGTATAATAGATGCATGTAGGTATTTATTATATGTTCACAGAAGAAACATAGTTGCAAGGTTGCTTCTAATATAATTTACAATAGTTTAAAAGTAAAGATGTGAAAACTTTACAGCAGGAGACGAGTTTGATGAATATAGAAAAGTGCATTTCATTAACTGAAGCGAGGTAGATCCCATTCTTAAGTGGAAAAAAATACAGAGAAACATGTGAGTTTTACAGGTCCCATAGAGTGGCGACTCAGCACATCCTCACACTCTGAAGTGCACTGCCTCCGCCCCCAAGCTGGTTTCCTTGAAATACTAGAGTTTTCTTGAAAAACTAGTCCATAGATGTGTTTCTGTAGAAACATTCTGGCCTAGTAAGTTTGAGTGGGGATACTTTATACTATTTTTCTGCTGGAAATTCATAAAGCATGTTCTCTTCCTGAGGCCTCTGAAGCCTTACAGCAGACAAACTATTTAGCTTCAATAAAACCAGTATTTCCCAAATTTCCTTGATGTCACTTCTGTTGATGTTCCAGTTAGTGTTTTGTGGAAGATAGTTGTACATACTTGTCTTAAGAAGCCCTTTCAGTGTGCATGGATAAAATTTTGAGTTATTAATAGCAAAGGGGATATAGTTTGCAGAGTTCTTGGAAACCATTCAGTTTTTTAGTTCCTTTGCTGCTTAGGTCGAGGAACTTTGTGTACAGTGACTTTTGAGAAGCAGACTGTTGGATCAGTTCATGGTTTGGTCTGTTACTAATACAGAGTTGTTAAATACACAGTCTTCCTTCTTCTGTTACACCTGTTTATTTTGACCTTTAGTTTTTGTTCTTTTGTCTCTTCTAAGTGAAAACTAGCAATTTGTGTTGTAATAATTTGTATAAGCTTTTTGAGCTAGTGGCCAGTGTGTGGTACAGCTGTTTCTGCCATTGGTCCTTGTCTTTGAATTTCTCGTATTTTCTGCCTTGGTTTTCTACCAGGAAGCTGAACTTGGCAGGTGTTTGTCAACAACAGGGATGCTGATGGAACCTTAGGCCACACTGACTGGCATCTGCTTCCCTTACTGGAGACCCATTCATCTACCAGTGGTTCTGACCCTACTCCTAAGGCATAAAGTAGCAATTTTGTAGATAGTATATCCTCAAAACTTGGTACTTTGGAAGACCACCCGATTTTACCCAAGTGCACTTTGTTTTTTGTTTTTGTCTTGTGTACCTGTAGGTTTTGGTACTTTCTAAGTTTTCTGGCTTTGTGATGTGATCTATAGGAAAAAAGCATTTTTTACCTCACTTAAAACCTCTCTGACATGAAATCTGGTTAAGATTATTGATGTTTTTGATGGGCTGGTTGAGATGGATAGAGGGAATATAGCTTATGAAGTGGTATAGTTTTGAAACTTCAACAGTAGTAGGTAACTCAGGCTTTATGAGAACCTGTATTCTTTTGTGTTGTTTCCATCAGTTTTGTTGACTGTTCCTTTCACGACTTGGGTGGTACATAAGCCAATTAGGCAGACACAGCCTCACATATCTACCAAAACTGGGACACTATTACCAGAGACAGCTAATTGTTGGAGCAGTCAAGTGGGGGACCCTGACCCACCGAGATGCCTCTTCAGGAAGATTTCACTCTGTGGGGAATCAACTTGGTCATGCCCTCCAGGGCCCCATAGGCCTCTAGTGCCAAGTGAAGTCCTGGCAGTATCAGTGACCCAGGCCCTGCAGGGTTGGTGTGGCTTTGGGGACCCACAGCACAGATCACCTCCTCTCTGCCCAGCTGGCTTCTGCTCTTGGTCTTACCATGTCTGTCCCTAAGAAACATCTCGCATCTGTCCAGGGAGCTCTACCTGAGAACAGCAGGTCTCTGCTGCTGGGTCAGCCTGTGTGGCCTGTCCTTTCAGACATTCTTCTGATGTCATTATGTTGAACATTTCATCTTAGACTTAGTTTTAGGTTTCTTTGCTGTGTTAATTATAAACATATACATAGGTGTGAAACTCTTTAGGAGGTATTTTAAAAAGTTACAATAGGTTGACCCCTTTCTGTTTACCCAGCTACATAGACAAGGCTTGTGCATGTTTTTCAGCCTCTTGTGGGCTATGAGTGAATTTTGGGTATTCAGTAGGGACACCTAGAAAAAGTAAAGGTAGAGAACAGTAAAACACTTTTAACCATGAGAATAGCTTTTGCTAAGTTTTCAGCATGTTTTGAATATAGGTTGAGGGTTTTGTGGCTCACTTTCATAGTAGAATTGGACACAGTGTAGAATAAACTGGACACTTTAATATGAAGAGGCTGTCGATGACCTCAGATGAAGAGTGAGTCTCGATACGCAAGGCTCATAACTGAGATTTGAAGTTTAAGATAAAAGTGTGTGGAAAACAGAGGTCAAGAACCATGTTGCTGCCAGACATGGTGTCACACTCCTGTAATCCCAGGTACTCAAGCACAGGGGCTGAGGCAAGAGGATTGCGAGTCTGAGGCGAGCCTTGGCAAGATGCTGCTTCGAAGTAAAAGGGGCGGGGCATGTAGCTTAATGTAAGGCCATACATGCTGATTGTTCTCACGTGAGGTGTGCCTGTGATGCTCCTGAGCAAGGTGAAGGGAAGGGTAAATTTAACTCTACATAGATGAATATTTGCTGAGGGACATTTGAGTTATTAGTTTTGGGAGGAATTTTGCTTTGTTTTGCTTTGTTAATAATGATGGAATAGAATGAGGGTGTTGTAGAGAAAAATTCATACTGAGCATTTTAATTTGATGTATTTTAACTTTGCTGTAGGACAGATGTATCTTAACTTTATCCTTTATACTATTTTGACATTTTCAGTGTTTATCATCATTGTTTAAAAGTCAAGCTTTTTTAAAAAATTAGGCCTTAAGTTTCAAAATATTTGAACAGACTTAATGTCGTTGTGATTAGAACTAATTTCCTAACTCTTTAAAGCTGTTTGTAAAATAGAGCTACATAGGTTTCTTAATGAATACACAATTGGTAAGCCTTTTTTCCCTTAAGACTCCTTAACACAGTGATTTTACTGTTTATTGACACCTTCAAAATGAACCGTAAACAGAGTTAAGACTACTACAGACATACTGGCTTGTGAATGCAGATACTTGGTGTGGTCCTGTGGCTTTCTGGTATTCCACTCTTGGCCAGGTTTATTTGCTTCTTCAGGTCAGTTTCTGTATCTGAAGAAAGAAAGGCCAGAACCATTTTTAAAGGGTACATAAATGCCGTGGTACACAGAATTTTTAGTTTATAAGTAGCTTGTGCCCCAGAAGTTTCGTTAGCTTCTTAGAAGGGAGGACACTTTATTCCATAGCAGGAATGTTATGAAAGTAGCCCATGCTATTCCGGTTTCCTGTAGCACATGGCCCAGGCCTGAGATGTTGCTGGCCCGTGGCATTTTCCTACAAAATGTATGTTAAGTGTAAATGGTTACTGAAGTTGTGTAATTCTCCCAAGCCTGTTTAGTTACTATGTTGAGATACATCTACATTCTCAGTCACTGGACAATATAAGCCGTTACCAAATGAAACAAGGTGTAAGTTTTTAGCTTCAGGTCGAGTGTTTGAAGGAAAAGTTTAGAAGAAACAGTTTTATGGAGATTCTAAAGAGAACTTTGAGCAAATTCAGAGACTTGCTAATCCTCATTTTTCATTATTTTGTGATCCTTTAGAAACATAAGGCTTTTCATTTTACTTATCCATACAAAACTTGTAGTGAGCTATATGCTAGACTTTGCATTAGGCTCTCCAGTTAACAGCAAGAAACGCTCTGGGTGTGCTGGATCTTCCCTACCAAAGAAGTGGGACTCACAACAGGGTAACAAGTGTGGGGTCACCGCCCTGAACACTGGAGAGGAAAGGGAAAGTCTCAGGTAAAAGTGAGCCTGATTCTTTTCTGAGACTTTGAGCCAGTCTCACCAGAGGTATGTGGGACTGGAAGACAGTAAGTAGAACTTCCTAGGATGCAGCAGCCAGGGGTCCCCAAGGGTGAGAGAAGACTTCAGTGTCTGGGACAGGGGAGGTCTGTGGGGACTATACTCAAGGAACAAAGAGGGAATTCTGTAAGCGGCAAGTGTAGGTAAAGAAAAGGCCTGATCAAGCTGTGTTAAGGCTTCTGTGCTTCAACTGACTGACCTCCAGAAGGGATGAGGGAGGCCACGAATGGAGAGAGGGAGGAGTTCAGTTAGACAACTGCAAGTGGGTCAGAGACAGTGGTGATTATTGAAGGAGAAAAAGGGGATGAGCAAATGCGTTCGAAGTGACCTAGATGGTGAGCATCTGCAGCCTTCAAACACAAGACCCAGCACCAGAGCCCCCAGATATCTGATGTGGATACAGAGGTGGGTGTTGCCACTAGATGGACAGAAAATGGAGTTAGGGAGAAAGGAGAATATATTACTCAGGTACTGGTAGAAATTAGAATGGAATTTTTAAAGAGGAGTAAAAATGTATCCCGGTGGATATGAGAAAGCTATTCTGAGGTTGAATTCATGCACTGTTGGTTAATTCTAGTTTGGGCAGTTTAAGTGACGATGAAGAAAGGGGACATATTTAAATATCAGTAATAGTTGATGTTATCAGGTGGCAGCACTGGTGCTCCATACATGCCGATTGTTCTCATATGAGGTATGGTTGTGATGCTTCCTAGCAAGGTGAAGGGAAGGATAGATGATGTGTCTTGGGCTTTGCAGAGCTCTGTGGTCTATTGAAGAGGTGGGGAGTGTGAATTCGCTCAGAGGGCTGGTGGTGGGCCTGAATGCCTTGGCCATCTAACTCAGGCTTGAGTTTATAGGCTTTAACAGCCTGTGTTCAGATCCCATGTCATTTACTTCCCAATGTCATTTATTTTTTGAAGCTATTAAAATAATTCATTGTTTCTTGATTTTCGCCAAAAATACTGATCTAAAATCTCTACATTTCAATGTTACATACATAGACGTTCCTTAAAGTTTGTCTGGAGCGTCGTGCATTGAGAGAATTCACACGACAGTATCAAATGCCTTAGATTGTATGTTGATTGGTCTGAGATCTGAAGTACTATATATAAATTGTGTTTTGCAGGCCTTCATACTCTTAAGTAATCAGAACTTTTACCATTTGTTAAGCATTAACGTTTCATGTGCATAACCTTACTTAAACCTTACAACAGCCATTTAAGGAATATATTTACTTCACTTTGCAGACTGCAAAGAGTTTACTCGTATGTGCCTTGTAGGTATGGAGCTCGAGCCCGGGTCTCTCTGAATCCACTGTGCACTACACATTTTGGTAATTCTGACCAAACAAGATAGGGATCCTTTCCCTTTATCCCTCCCCTCACTGACAGTAGCTTTCTTGACCTGTGCTAGGTGAAAAATTACTAAAACTATTGTCAGTTGTCTCTGTGTGGGAATTTCCTGAAATACATTTTCTGCCCATTTTTGGCTAATTGTTGTGTAGGTCAAGTAATATATTTTAAGTCAATAACTTGAGAAGGTAAAGAAAAGCAATGGGATTCATTGTGCTTGTGCAAAGTTTTGCCCAGCTTTTCTCATGAGTGCTAGCAGTCCAGTATTTTGGATGCAATACATTGAGTGAACATACTTCTCACATAGTCCATGTAATGACTGTGTTGCCATGTGAAAAGAAAAGTGATCTTTAGATTAGAGTTGAACCTGCTAATGCCTGTATGTGAGTAGTTCTGTCAGTGCATGTGACAGAATGAATCCATTAATTCCTTTTATTTCTTCTCAGGTTTGTCTGCAATGAAATTTCAGTCTCTACATTTAAAAGATGTCCTCTCTGAGCTGCTGTGAATAAATTTTGGATGATACTGTATATTTTAAACTGATGGAGAATTAGCTGTGTCTTGAACAAGGATTGCTGCTCTGGACGACTTCAAAACATTGCTCACCATGTCATCAAGCAGGAGTCAGAATCCCCATGGACTGAAGCAGATTGGTCTTGACCAAATCTGGGATGACCTCCGCGCTGGGATCCAGCAAGTATATACCAGACAAAGTATGGCGAAGTCCAGATACATGGAGCTCTACACGTATCCTCCTCCTCTTGTTAAGATTTTGATTCTTCACTAGTGTGATCTTTGAATTATTGAAAAATTTATAGCATGTTTTCTCTCCCCAGCTCATCTTGCTGTAGAATCAGAATGTTCATTTTCAGCTTGAAGTTCTGTTGAGTGGAGGTAAAGCTGCCTAGTTAGTAGTCTCATGGTGTGCTGACCATACAGCAGCCACTCGTTACATGTGGGTGCTTGTATTTCAAATAGTTACATCATCATATCCATGGGTGCCACATCTGTTGATTTGGCCAACTACAGATTGAAAATATTTAGAGAAAATTGTCTTTGTAGTGAGCATTACAGACTTTATCTTGTCACTATTCCCTAAACAATATAGTATAATAGCTATTTGCATAGTATTTACATTGTGTTAGGATTTATAAATGATCTAGACATTTAAAGTGGGAAGATATGTCCAAGTTATATGGAAATACTGCCTCTTTTTTTTATAAGAGACTTGAGACTGCAGATTTTGGTATAGGGGGTCTTGGAACCAATTGAGCTATGACTAAAAATTTACATTCCTAGTCCTTGTAACTGTATTTCAGGTGCTTAGTAGCCAGGAAGTAGAACACTTCTCTCTTGTAGAAAGTTCTGGAGATTGTGCTGGCCTAAAAAGGGCTGTCATTGATTTAAATGCTGTCTAGCTGCCTTCATTATACGGGAGGAAGTTGAGTAGTTGTATCAGAATCAGTCTGGTTCACAAAATCTGGAATATTTTACTGTCTGGCTCTTTACAAGGGAAGTATGTTTGTTGACTGTCATGTACAGCTGTGGCACTAAGAAAGTCTTTTTACTTGTTCATTTGGCCCACGATGAGTGCATGTGCTGAAGGTCATGAGGTGGTAAAGAGATAGCCCCTTCGTTGTATATTTGGTGATATACCAGTTAACTTAGAGAGCTTCTTTCCTTCTTCCTTTCTTGTAGAACTTCTTGATTCCATACAAGTAGAAAATTAAAATTAAAGCTAAAAACTGGGCTTGCTAGAGGCAGATTGCCGTGAGTTTAAGGCTAGCCTGGGCCACATAATGAGTGCAGAATTATCCTAGACTGTACAACAGCAAGACCCTGTCCAAAAAATATTTTTAAATTAACTTAGCAGCGGGCAAGAATATTGTTACTCAGTGCCTTGAAAGGTAATAGTTTAATGGAGTTTTAAATTTAAATCTATAGTGTGTATCAGTGATTATCAAACTAGGTTATGTGACATTCCAGTATTTCTTCAAATTTGTAAATTTTAGAATCCTAAAAATTAAATATTTATATAGGTATAAGATGTTGACTAAGATTTATTGTGCATGTGTACATATATTTGTATATGTAAATTTACGTTATAGACACTTTTTTTAAAATAGCACCTTTATTGAAATATCACTCGTATGCTATAGAATTTAGTCATTTAAAAAGTATACAGAGGTCTGGAGGCTTAGCTCAGTGGTTAAAGTGCTTGCTGGGCAAGTGCAAGGCCCTGGGTTCAAGGCCCTTGCACTGCATAAGGAAGGTATGGTATTGGCCTATTCCAGCACTCAGGAGGCTGAGGCAGGAGGATTGCCACAAGTTTGAGGCTATTCTGGACTACATGGTGAGTTCAGGACCAGCCTGGACTACAGAACAAGACCCTCTCTCAGAAAAAGTATACAGTGCAGTGGTTTTTAAAATATTTATTTTTCTCTAATTTTAGAATGTTTTCATCACACCAATAAAAGATAACTTTGTGACCTATTAGCAGTCATTTTCCATGTTTCTCTCCCTGTCAACTGTCTGCTTTCTGTCTCATTGAATTTGTCTGCTTTAGACTTTTCCGAATAGAGTCATACAGCATATGGCCTTCATGGCTGGTTTCTTTCACTTAGCATAACTGTGCTTGTGGCATGTGTCAGAAGTTGATTTCTCTTCATGAGTGACTAGTACAGATATTTTAACCTTTTGCTCTCCCATTCATCCAAGGTGGCTTTTGGATTACTTCCGTTTTAGGATATTCCTAATGCTGCTGGGAACATCACATACTTGGTTGTGTGGCTGTGTATTCAGGTTCTCTCGTGTATGTGTCTGTGAGTCACAGGTTGTGTAGGATGCGTTTAAGGAAGGTGGGAGTCTTCCTCAGTAAGAGGATAGTCCTCCTACAGGGCTCTAGCTTGCTAGGTATGACTGTTGTAATAGGGTGGAAAGTGATAACTCCAGTGAGGAGGCATGGCTCTGGGCTCCAGTATTCGCAAAACTGCCGTGGAGATGAAGGACATCTGGTTACTGATCTGTCTTTGGGGTTGGTTTGTTGTTTTTTGTGTTGTTTTTTGTTAGTACTAGGGATTGATCCCAGGGCTTTTGATTGAACTACATCCTTACCCCTTGCAATCAGTTTAAACTTTTACATCATTCTTTCTCTTTTTAAAGTTGAGGTGAGGGGAAGCAACATTTATTTTCTAACAGTTGGAGGTACAAATGCAGGCCTCATCATGCTCCACGGTCTCGACCACTCACCTCTCAGTGCACCACAGATCCATGGTTGCAGAGCACCACCTGTGTGTCCTCTGCATAACTCCACCCCTTCACAGTGTGCGAGTACTGTTACTGTGCTTACTTACAGGAATTCAGTAGGAAAAGTACAACCTGGAAAAATATTTTTTGAAACCTAAAGTTCGATATAATAACTAAGAGACAAAACTTCAGTAGCCATCTTGATCTGTATTTCTGCAAGGCCTTGCCCTGGGAGGGGCAGAACTGCTGCATGCCAGAGTTAGGTCTTTCTCCTTCCTCATGAGACTGTTAGAGCAATGTTTCTTTTTCATTTGCTCACTGTAATTACATGTGCAGAGGGATCACATCTTGTACAGAGTTGTAAGAGAAAGGATGTGATAAAAGGCCCAGGAATTCTTCTGTTAAAGTATGAAGTATGGTTACACAAATGAATAAAAGAAGTAGGGAAATCAAAGTTTTACCCAGTATTCTACCTTTGTGTCCTTCGTGCGATACTTGTTAAACTGTGAATAGTATCTTGGCATAAGTCTCACCAAGGAAATATTTTTAAAGATGTATGAACCTGTGATACCACACCCTTTCATGAGTTTCTTGAGAATTAAAACCCAGCCAAGTGTGGTAGTTCACACTTGTAATCGCCACACTCTGAGAGTCTGAGGCAGGTGAATCTCAAGTTCAAGCCCATTCTGGGCAACTTTAAGAACAAAGAGTGTGGTGTAGGGTGAAGTGCCCTTATTGATGGCTCTTTTTTTCTTGCTACCTGAATACTCATAAATTTTGAAGTCAGGTTTTTCTCCTGTCAGTGTTGTGAACAGTTTTTTTTTTTTTTTTTTTTTTCCTGGCCTGTTTTTCTAAAGTCATCATTCTCTCCACCAGTACCAGCAGGACTTCATCCATGCTCCACAGTCTTGGCCCCTCATCTCTCTGTACCATAGCTAAGCATATTTGGAATTCCCAGGTGACCCTGTGTTCTGCTGGGGCAAGAGTCATGATCTCTGGTGATAGTGCCCTTTCCCGTTCAGCGTCAGTCTGCCAAGGTCTTGGCAGCCTGCCGCATGTGGTCTGCTGGGGTAACATGCTAGGATATATGGGTCCCCGCCTCTGTGCAGCCCCTGCCGGGCAGTAATGCAGGTCCCTGCTAGTCTTCTCAGACCGCCCCTCCTCCTTTCATAGGTGGTGTGGGTGCCAGGTGAGCATTCTTTCCTCATTCACCTGCATGTTGCGAACTTCTTTCTGTCATAGAAAATAAAATCTCATAGGAAAGCAGATCAAGTCAAAGAATGAACAGACTATTAGAATAAGTTCATGGAGATTCGTGTCTGATTTGGAGTATACTCCTAGCCCAGCAGACACAAGTGGACCCGACACTTTACACTTCTTATTTAGGAGTCTTACAATAATCTGGGATTGCTTCCTGAATGAACATGGCTTATTTACTTCAAGTAAACCTAAAGTGAAGGAAAAAAAAAAAGCACCTTTTTATGTTCCTTACACTCAGAACTGGCATTTCTGTAGGTGTAGATGTTTGTCCATACTTTCAGAATAACAAGTGCACAGTAAGAAGGAATATAGGTAGTAAGAATATAGGGAAAGGCACAGCCTCAGAATTGCCAAAAAATGAAGAGTTAAAATGAATGATTTTTTCTTCTTTTTAGCTGATCAAGTGGGAAACAAGTTTGTAGGAATGATGATAGCCAGTATTAGTGAGAGGAGAAAGCCTAGGCTTCTCCAGTGCAGATGGAAGTGTTGGTCTGCTGTGAAGAATCTGGAGAGAGATTTATAAATCTGTTTCTAAAGACATAAAAATGTGCACTGGCCCAGAAATTTATTTTTTTAACTTTTAACACTCTCCTAACGGAGTAATTGTATTCAAATGATATGTTTAAGACTTTGTAGCATGTTATAATAATAGAAAACAATAGGAAAAATCTCAGTCTGCAACACTAAAGAGTTCATGTTAACTTTAACAGCTATCCACGTTGCAAAGAAGACATGGGGTTCATTGACATGGGGTAACACTGGTACTGTATGGCTAAGAGAGTAGGTTATAAAGTGGCATGCCAGCTGTGGGCCCCAGGGTGCCCCTCTACTTCTAAACAGGTGGTGCTTAGGGGACTGCTGTTAGGGTGAGTGGCTCTTCATAGGAGGTGTTGAAACTATTTCTCTGTGTCTCCTAGATTTTTAGTATAGACCATACATTTGTAGTGTGTATCTACTGTAGATCAAGGGTCCATAGAAATTATTGTCCTATTGCATAATTGCCCCAATAAGAAGTGAATTTCTTATTTTGTTAGTATTAATGTAGTGTGTTTGGGGTTTTTAATCCCTGAATTTGATTTATGGTAGATGTAGTCTGATCACTTCAGACATTTTAAAACAACTTTCATAATTTACCACAATTATAAGCAGTCTTTGCTTTTGAAGTTTGCTGTTCAGTAAGACATTCATTGGCTGTATATGGGATTTTCTTTTCAAAGATGCCCCTAACCACAGATTGAAGAGAACATTATTGTTCAACTTAACAGTCTGACTGTACTGATAAGTATGTGGCCTGCTGGTACTGTTATTTTGTACAGGTGGCCCATTTGTTGACATGCAGAAATAAATTGTTCTCTTCTGTGCTGCACTTCCCCC